>OX371286.1:18037500-18420000 GCA_947310995.1 Yponomeuta cagnagella | reverse complement strand
ACAATATAATATACTCGCTGCGTGGAGACAAACATACCGCGATTATGATTACGATAACGCCACCTAGTGTTAAATTTTGTTTACATTCTGCATAGTTGGCGCTAGTGTTGGTGGTGATAACGGACCTTTTTGTTTTATCAGCATCGGCTTTTCCACTGATCATGTGTCTCATTTCCGATCCGATACGTTTTCAAGTTTGTCTCCGCTGGAGAGCACATTTCACTCCTATAGGTATAAAATTATTAATAGTCTTCTGCATACCTGAGATAATCGTTTCAGTACCTGCGCTCTGTAAGGGTTCCAGGGAGTAACACTAGCGAAAAAAAAAAAAAAAAAAAAAAAAAAAAAAAAAAAAAAAAAAAATGTGTTACTCCTAGAACCCCTTAACTCCCACCTTCAGCAATTCTATTTGATGGTCGTTTCAGTTAGACTGTGATACGTAACTTCGACAATAAAATATACTCGCTGCGTGGAGGCAACCATACCGCGATTAAGATTACGATAACGCCACCTAGTGTTAAATTTTGTTTAAATTCTGCAGGGTGGTGATGAATAATATTAAAAGCGTTAATTACCACTTTTTTTTTTTTTTTTTTTTTATTAAATTAATAATTATAATACCGTCAAGTTGGGTAACATTGAATTTCCTTGCAACTTTGAATAAATATTGTCTTTGGAAAATTGCACACATAAAAACTTCTAAGGTAATAGAAAGACTAACGGTAAAAACTGGCACTTGCAAGGAAATTCAATGTTACCCAACTTGACTGTAATAATTCCAATTCACAGTGCACAACTGTTTTCTGAGAGTTTTTTGAAGAAGATCGGTAAAAGAAGATAATTATCTATCCCTATCATATTATTATCTTTGAGCTATATATTTGTGTATTCTATATTTATACCTAATTATTATGTAGTTCACGTAGATTTTTGTAGTATATATTTTTTATTTTTGTGCGCGTATCTAGACGCAGACGCGTGTTTACTTTGGACTCTTCAAGGTTAGTTAAAAGAAATAATCAAATAATCAAAATAATAAGAAAAAAAAAAAATAAAAATAAGAAAGGTGCCAACCGGGATCCTGTTACTAAGACTTTACTGTCCGCCTTTCTGTCTGTCTGTCTGTCATCTCATGAACATGAAATAAATAAACATTAAACCTATTACTAATATATATATATATATATATTACTAATATATATAGCTACAATCCGGTATACTCACTGACTGACTGACTGACTGACTGACTGACAGATCATCTATAGGTTTCCTCGGAAACGGTAAGAGCTACGTGAAAATTTTGTATGAGAAAGTTGTAGGAAATGTATGATATACAGCCATCCTATGAAGCCGATTTTTTAATTTCGAACGCCTTCTCCCATACAAATGGGCTAACTTTTTTGTTTACTGGGCGATTTGGATGAAATTTGGAACGGGTATTTGTTTCGTGATCTAATTGTGAAAAAAAATTTTGAATGTTCGAAATTCAAAATAGGGGCGAGAATATGGCCGCCCAAAAAATCGACCTCTGCGCAAAAAAGTCGGCAGCCAACTGGGCACATGCTGGAGAGGTGCCCTAAACGGCATCGGGTTGTCAAAGGACCCAGGTATATGAGAAAAATCGGACATTTTGACATTTCAAGATGGCGGCCGAGATATCGATGATTGAAAATGAGAAAATTTTGTATGGAGAATTTGTACTGAAAATTGACTTTTAGTACAAATTTTAAAACAAAAGTCAGATGAGACAAATTTTCGAGGCCGAAGCGGGCATGAGGAACCCCACCGCGGCGAGGCCGAAGGCCGAGCTCCGTTCAGGCCGAGGCCGAAGGCCGAGACCATACAATTTCCGGCGAACAAGCAACAACGCAAAAGCCAGATGGGACAAACTTGCGAGGCCGAAGGCCGAGCTCCGCGAAGCGGGCACCAAGAACCCCGCCGTGGCGAGGCCGAAGGCCGAGCTTCGTCCAGGCCGAGGCCGAAGGCCGAGACCATACAGGTTCCCACGCGACAAATCCCAACGTCAAGTGTCTAGCGAGGCCCTAGGCCGAGCGCCGCGGAGAGCGAAGCTCGGAGCGGCTGGGGGTTGGCGCGCGTAAGCGCGCAGGGGGTTCACCCCCTAGTATATATATAATAAAGCTACAATCCGGTATACTCACTCACTGATTCATCCATACGTTTTCTCCGAAATGACAATAGCTAGAGGAAAATTATGTATGACAAAGTTGTAGGAAATGTATGAATTACAGCCATCCTATGAAGCCGATTTTTGAATTTCGAACGCGTTCTTCCATACAAATGTGCTAACTTTTTTGTTTACCGGCCGATTTGGATGAAATTTGAAACGGGCGTTTGTTTCGCGATCTAATTGTGAAAAAAAATTTTGAACGTTCGAAATTCAAAATAGGGGCGAGAATATGGCCGCCCGAAAAATCGACCTCTGCGCAAAAAAGTCGGCAGCCAACTGGGCACATGCTGGAGACGTGCCCTAAACGGCATCGGGTTGTCAAAGGACCCAGGTATATGAGAAAAATCGGACATTTTGAATTTTCAAGATGGCGGCCGAGATATCGACGATTGAAAATGAGAAAATTTTGTATGGAGAATTTGTACTGAAAATCGACTTTTAGTACAAAATTTTAAACAAAATTGAACAATTTTTCAAATAAACAATTTTTTGAGGCCGAAGCCGGGACGGGGAACCTCGCCGCGGCGAGGCCGAAGGCCGAGCTCCGTCCAGGCCGAGGCCGAAGGCCGAGACCATACATTTTCCGGCGAACAAGCAACAACGCAAAAGCCAGGTGGGACAAACTTGCGAGGCCGAAGGCCGAGCTCCGCGAAGCGGGCCCCAGGAACCCCGCCGCGGCGAGGCCGAAGGTCCGTTCAGGCCGAGGCCGAAGGCCGAGACTATACATTTTCGGCGAACAGGCAACAACGCAAAAGCCAGATGGGAGAAACTTGCGAGGCCGAAGGCCGAGCTCCGCGAAGCGGGCCCCAGGAACACCGCAGCGGCGAGGCCGAAGGCCGAGCTCCGTTCAGGCCGAGGCCGAAGGCCGAGACCATACATGTTCCCACTCAAACAATCCCAACGTCAAGTGTCTAGCGAGGCCCTAGGCCGAGCGCCGCGGAGAGCGAAGCTCGGAGCGGCTGGGGGTTGGCGCGCGTAAGCGCGCAGGGGGTTCACCCCCTAGTTACTAATATATATAGCTACAATCCGGTATACTCACTGACTGACTGACTGATCATCTATAGATTTCCTCGGAAACGGTAAGAGCTACGTGAAAATTTTGTATGAGAAAGTTGTAGGGAATGTATGATATACAGCCATCCTATGAAGCCGATTTTTGAATTTCGAACGCGTTCTTCCATACAAATGTGCTAACTTTTTTGTTTACCGGCCGATTTGGATGAAATTTGAAACGGGCGTTTGTTTCGCGATCTAATTGTGAAAAAAAATTTTGAACGTTCGAAATTCAAAATAGGGGCGAGAATATGGCCGCCCGAAAAATCGACCTCTGCGCAAAAAAGTCGGCAGCCAACTGGGCACATGCTGGAGACGTGCCCTAAACGGCATCGGGTTGTCAAAGGACCCAGGTATATGAGAAAAATCGGACATTTTGAATTTTCAAGATGGCGGCCGAGATATCGACGATTGAAAATGAGAAAATTTTGTATGGAGAATTTGTACTGAAAATCGACTTTTAGTACAAAATTTAAAACAAAATGAACAATTTTTCAAAAAAAACATTTTTCGAGGCCAAAGCCGGGATGAGGAACCTCGCCGCGGCGAGGCCGAAGGCCGAGCTCCGTTCAGGCCGAGGCCGAAGGCCGAGACCATACCTTTTCCGGCGAACAAGGAACAACGCAAAAGCCAGATGGGACAAACTTGCGAGGCCGAAGGCCGAGCTCCGCGAAACGGGCCCCAGGAACCCCGCCGCGGCGAGGCCGAAGGCCGAGCTCCTTTCAGGCCGAGGCCGAAGGCCGAGACCATACATGTTCCCACTCAAACAATCCCAACGTCAAGTGTCTAGCGAGGCCCTAGGCCGAGCGCCGCGGAGAGCGAAGCTCGGAGCGGCTGGGGGTTGGCGCGCGTAAGCGCGCAGGGGGTTCACCCCCTAGTTTAGCAATATAAAATCTCAAATTAATGACAAAAACAGAATTGTAAAAACTGCTTCACTTACCTTTTTATACAACTTCGACAAAAACCACAAAATTACTTAAAACTGAACCCAAAACTATTTTTTCGTTTTAGCGGACAAAAACATGTACTTTCGCCTACTGTCACTGTCAGTATTGCACTACCGCCTGACCACTGACCGAGAACGGCTTGCTATTGGCCCAGTCATTACTCAGCGCGAACGAATGGTTTTGTAGATGTGTGGGTGGCCCCGTCTTGCCTCGCGACCCCGTCATGCCCCCCTTCCTACCCTGGCCACCTTAGTCGTGGAGGCCTCGTAACATACGTTTTTTTTTTCTTCTGGATAAACGTGAAGAGAAGCAATCCTCTAACGATTTAGGAACACAAGAAAATATCAGCCATGAATTTGAGGAAATAACAGTCACAAATTTGAAATAGATTTAATTGAAACAGTCGATCGATGGAAGGCATCAAGATTCGTAATGAATGACAATATAATTTAGGTGTCTATTATATACAATAATTAAAAAATACTTAATGTGTTAATACCTACTTATGCAAGCCGACTGCATGTTACCAACGGGGAAGGCAACTCCACAAGCTTTGACCAACAGTAAAACCTTCAACCCCATTGCTAGCGTAGCACGCTCATCGTTATACAAGTTGAACTTGCCTACTGGTTGCTTAGAATTAATTTTTATTGATTAAGAGAAGTGTATTTTGAACTTTGTGTTATTATTAACTATTACTTTGTGTTATTATTAACTAATATTTTCGCGGGCTATTTCAGGCCCTTAGGGTGATGTGTGTCTCAGAAATGTTTCTTAGACTTAATTAATTTTATAACACAGGTCTGACCCTCTGACTAGACTCATCAGGGTTCCATCTAATGGATCAGTTCAAAATATAATTTATGGAAGTACTAACTATTTTCACAATCCTTAAGTTAATTAAAAATGCCTCTTCACTGAGTAAATAGTGGTCAACATTTGTGACACAAGCGTCCCTCGCGCTCGTGGGGCGCACCACAGACACTCTCCGGCTCGTATACTCGTGTGCGTCGCGCTCGTCGCCCTCTAGGTGACGGCAGTGGTGGCGGCGGGGGCGGAGGCGACAGCGCGGGCGAGCGGGGCAGCGCGCAGCAGCAGCCGCAGCAGCAGCAGCAGCGGCAGCAGCGCGGGTGGCGCGGGGCGGAGCGCGGGGGGCGCCGCACTGCGCGCCAGCGTGGCCGCCATCTTGTCGCCTGCAACAACGGGAGCGGTGAACACACCGGGACCGACCGCCAGCAGTCACACGCGGGAGCAGAGCACTCACTGCCGGCGGCGACGTAGACGGCGATGGTGGCGGGCTCGGTGTTGGCGGCGCGGCAGGTGTAGTTGCCGCTGTGACGCGCGCGCGCCGCTCGCACTGCCAGCGTGCTCTGCGTCTTGGCGCCCGGCTCCGTGCGGACGCTGACGCCGCGCGCCGCGTCGTAGTTGATCATGCGCTCGTTGTGGTACCAGAACACGTACTGCGGCGGCACCGGGCTCTGCGGGGGAGAAGCCGGTCAGCATGGAGCGCTCGCGCCGGGGGTGTAGGGGAGGGCGGTCGTACCTTCTCGATGATGCAGACGAGGCTTAGGTCGGAGCCGGCGTCCACGTGGTGCTCGTCGCCGCCGAGGATGAAGGCCTCCGGCACGGCCACGTGCAGCGCCACCTGCCGCGCCAGCACGCCGCGCGGCGTCGACACCTTTTGCCAAACTGACGTCAGTCAGAACCACAGAACATAGGAATAAGGTAGAAAGCGCATGTAGGCGGGGCGCGCGTGCCACGAATTTGCTCAAATGATCATATTTAGCAAAAACATACCCAGTCGGCCGCGGAGTTTTACCGAGCATGTTACTGAAGAAAAACTGCTAAAAAAAGAGTATAAATGCCATCGTGCGCAATTATCACCTGCAGAGCTCGAAGCAGAGACATTAGTCTGACTAATGGAGGGATTTCTTTTCATCGCGTAGAGGGAGTAAAACTATAGAGTAAGCTGCAACGCACACATACAAGTTTTAAATGAAACAAACTTACGTAGCGATCATGGATGAGAAAGAGACAGGATAAACGGCAAAAGTGTAACTGCTTTTTTTGTTTGCCCCCAGTGTCAGGTTGACGTTTCTGGGGCAAGGATGTTTTAGCCAAAGTAACTACATGACATGACCGAAACTTTGTAGGAAAACACAGACGACCACTTTTTGGGGGGCGGGAGGTAGCTGTCAATGTCAAATTATGACTTAAGAGCTTGGAAAAGTCGATAAAAATATTATCGATAAGTGATGATTGAACGAAATGAATGAATGAGGGAAATGGAAATTTAATAATTTTAATTAATAAATTTTAAGTAATAAGTAGTTTGAAGGTAAATAAGTAGTTATTTATATATGTCAGGGGATGAGTAATTCTTTGTGTGTAAACGCCTGACCAGTGCTAATCTGTGATGTCTCAGACAGCTAACAGCTGTGCCTATACTCTATGAATCAGTAGTACGATTTCCCGCCATTATGGGGGTCATCGTCCGTGCCACTGTGCACACTGATAACTCTTGAACGAGTGCTGTCCGTATGTCTGTCGACAGCATTAGCGTTTTCTTACTTTGTAAGAATAGTATAAATGTTTTATCATTGCAAGTTTTTGATTGAACTCATAGGATCTTGTTAGGTAGTTACATACCAACTTATGTATTAGATTTAACATGATTTGAGAGAACAACAAGCCCTGCATTAAAAAGCGCCTAACGCTGTTTCGTTACTAGGTACACCTATATTGTTTTTTTTTATATTTATAATCACGGCCCCCACAGGACAGGCTCGGCCTAGTGTGGGGACCACTGCTTATTCTTAGATCTTTAAAATGAATAATGATAATAGAACTTAATTGGATTGTATGTTCTATATTTTAAAGATAGCTGTAACATATTTTTGGGAGACAAATAAATTTCATTTCATAATAACAAAATATCAAAACGCGGTGGTAGCCTAGTAGGTAGAACATTGGACTCGGAAGCGGGAGACCTAGGTTCGATTCCCAGTGCGGGCATGTACCTATGACTTTGTTTTCTAAGTTATGTACATTTGTGAAGTTATAGTAGCAATACCACTCGCTAACGGTGAAGGAAAACATCGTGAGGAAACCTGAGTGTCTGAGCTATTCATATACCTCAGCGCTTGAAATCGCGAATCCGCGGTGGGCACACGTGGTGATTAAGCTTATACTCTCTCCCTGACAGAAGGCCTGTGCCCTACAGTGGGACGTATATAGGCTGCTTATTATGCTATCAAAATTTTAAAATTACATTCTTTCGCAAAAAGCTTCGCCAAACAAAGTTAATAATATCGATATCTTTTAACTTTTTGTCAATCCCTAGTGCTTTTATACAGGTGCTCGCCTCGCACACATCAAAAGTTGCGTTGATGTGACTGCATTGGCCAATTGCAACGCTTGCTTTCACGTCCTTCGACTCACGGGGGTGATCTGTGACTCACGCACACAATGTATAAGCCTGCGTGTGTATTGCTTACATTAGTAGTAGTAAAGAACGGTGGGGGGTTAAGCAGCGACAGCGGTTCCCGTACAAAATACGCGGTAGGGCAATTCTAACTTATTTTCTCTTTTCTGTGGTCAGAACCGTGACCACAGAACAGAGAAAATAAGTTAGAATTGCTCTAGCGCGTATTTGACTTTTGACACACGCATTACGCACCTGGCACTCGTAGGTCCCGTTGTCGCGCTTCTGCACGTACTTGATCTGCAGCGTCCAGTCGTCCGAGCCCTCGTTGTGCAGCACCTACGCACACAGACAGACGAGTGTGTGGTGCAGGCTATATATACACCTCGCTGCAGGGCAGGTCTTCTCTCAAGCGCAAAGGTGTTTCACCCTCGAAGCGCAATCCGGGCTTTCCACGCACGCCAACAAGTGTTTGCCAATTGACTTAATCAGCAAAACCGGTTGAGTGTTCAAGGTCACTACTGAGTTTACAATTATTGTGGTGGTTGTGAAGTATTACAAAAATTGACAAAAAAATTTAAAAGTTGTCTCCTAAACTAGGTGTAAACCTGTATTTCAGGAGACAGTTACGGAATAGTTGTGAGAAGCCCTATCACAGCAGTAGAATGTCATTTCACTATCAAGTACAATTATTCCACTTAGTTTCTTTCGAAAACAAATGATTTCTTTTTTCGCGACGCACGTCATGGAACCCATACCCATTACACAAAAGTGTTGCCAGTAGTAAAACTCTAACTGTCCCAACAATTTGTTGTTATTCCCTTACACATTGCGATTTAAACTTTATAAGTTCGAGCTAGAGATGGATTCACAAGTAGATAATTGTCAGAGAATGGGTGACATAATGAATATAGACAGAATGAAAGAAAATAACAGAAATGGTGTATAAGTAAAAATTTTCACAGCAATTGTTTTTTTTAAATTATCTATTAAAATAAATATTACCGGACGCCCCCGGGTAGTGTAACCTTCTTACACCATTTCTGTTATTTTCTTTCATTCTGTCTATATTCATAAACTCAACAAAGTTATAGGGGGTCGAAAATGGCCTGAACTGCTTCGAGAAAAGGATGGTACGGCCGCGGCAGTGCCGCTTTTTGGCTCGACTTGGCGGGGGCACTGCCGATGCCGTGCCCCCAGATCACGCTACAGCAACAAGCAGCATGGCTCAGTGGCAATCGAACCTCCGATCTCTGACGTACAGACGTTGTAATGAAACGTGTTACCTAGCGGTTGACGAGTGTTCCATAGACGCACCTGGAAGCGCTCGTCGTTGGAGTACATGAAGAGTCCGGAGCTGATGATGTGCCAGTCGCGGCGCCGTACCCACGAGACCTGCACATGGGATGACGGGACTCGCATCAAAGCGGGCAGGTGCACCATACAACCCTCAACACTGTTACAGACGATACAATACTAAGAGCAAACAAGCCCGGCCCAGTGCGTCCGATGACGGACCGTCACGGGGATAGGTTATTATTTTTGCTTTTCTGTTAAAGTCTTTAGGCATTATTTTGGTTTGTATCGTTGCGCCCGAACGTGTGGCTGGCCTGTTGTAACAGTGTTTTGTTATTACAAATTATACAGGGCGTCCCACGGCTATGCCACATGGAGGGAAAGTACCTTGAATATTGTAGATGGAACATTTTACTGAAAGTAGAAATTATTTTAATTTAAAAAACAATTGAAACTGCATTCACATCTTTTTAAATAATTACATGTTGAACCGGAAATGGAACCCGCTACACGAGAAAAAAAAATACCCTGTAGTTTTATCATACACCGATCGAAAGGTTTCATCATAAGGATTATTCTTTGCTACATAACATAGTGTGAGAAATAAAAGGAAGACAATAACATTTGATGTGAAATTTTGTTCAGAAAAATTAAAATCTGACATTGCCGTAAGGACATACAAGTGACATTATCATTTTAAAGTACCTATTACTAATGAATCGGTACTCACTTGAGAAGTACCCATCATTTCCCTATTGTAATTTAAGTGCATGATAAAATGATCAAGAGATACGTAATTAGTAGGTACCTGGTTGTATGCAACAAATCGAGTTTCTGTCCAATTAAGTTTCTGCCTTCTGCCGTATCCTGAATCTGCCGAAAGACGCGTAAAAGATGTCCATCGCAATGCGGCTGGCTGATTATAAAGAAATAATTAAAAAATGACATGTGTTCCATTTTCAAACTTTAATTCTCTGTGATTTAATTTTGGAATACGGAATACGGAAAGGTATTTAGAAATTCTTACTTAGGATTTTAAGAAATGAGATAAATAATCTTCCGGTTTCAGAACGACGAAACCTTACTTTCAGCAATATGGGGCTCCGGCTCGTAACAGTCACAGAACAAGGAACTATCTCAATGAACACTTTCTTTCCTGGATCGCGATCGGGACAAATGGAACAATAAGATGGCCGCCGAGATCCCCAGATCTACCCCGTTACATTTTTTTATGGGGTTATGTACAAAATTTAGTTTACAAGAACCAGTATGAAAGTGTCCACGAGTTACAAGCAGAACTTAGACGTATTATTTCAAATATCCACCACAACATGATCAAAAAACCGACAGGGAGCGAAATAATCAAACCGGGTTCGATTCCCGATTCAACCACGTAATTATTTAAAAATCTATAAATGCAGGTTAATTTTTTTTTAATTAAAATAATGTCTTCTTTCAGTAAAATGTTGCATCTACAATATTCAAGGTAGTTTCCCTTCATGTGGCATAGCCGTGGGACGCCCTGTATAAGCATAGGTACTGTACCTCTTTAATTATTATAGTCAAAGTTGCAAACCTATGATGGTTACCACAATGAGAAACCACTAGAGATATGAAAAGGAGGAGGGAGTAAGACATAACTTTTGTATAGCAATTTATTGGGGTATGCATAAATTAGTATGAATCATCATCATCTTCAATTTCAAATCCTCTTTAAAAACCCTTCATCTGTACATACAGAATTCACAAAGACGTGAATGATGTATGTACAGATGATGTATGTGCGTGCGTGCGTGCGTGCGTGCGTACGTACGTGCGTGCGTGAGTGAGTGAGTGTGTGCGTGAGTTAGTGAGTGAGTGTGTGTGTGTGTGTGTGTGTGTGTGTGTGTGTGTGCGTGTGTACGTGTGTATGTGTGTGTGGTCACCCCGCGCTCGCCGAGGTCACGCGCGGGGCAGTGCAGGAAGGCGATGGCGCCGAGCTGCGCCTGCACGTCCTCGCGCGACGCGTTCAGCGCCGGCTGCAGCGCGTGCAGCGCGCCCGCCCACAGCGCGCGCCACGCCTCGTCCCCCGCGCCCCCCGCCGGCGCCGCCGGCTCCTCGCCCGCGCCGCCCGCCGCCGCCAGCGCCGCCGCCAGCAGCAGCCGCGCCGCCATACCACGCGAGCGCTGCAGCGAACCTGCTCTCACGCTGACACTTTAACTGCTCACAATCTTCGTGATGATTCTTAGCTTACTTAAACTTTTCTAATTATGTTTATGCATCTCCTTTTTTTTAATCGTATCCCTAGAACAAATACTCGATTATCGCTCCATTGATGCACTACTTTCTTCGGCTATTAAATCGTGTTGCTGTTTATTGTAGTTGCCTGAAAATGTATTCATGTTAGAGGGCTAAAAACACTTCACAGTGCTCGACATTGATATTTTCTTTACGAAACTCGTCATATTCGCTGAACGGGATTACGCAGGGGCTCGAGCTAGAGCGCGGCTCGGGCGCGGGGCGCGCGGGGCTCGGTGCGGCTGGCTCGCGACGCGCAATAGGCGCGCGCTTGGCGGGCGGCGACGCGCAACTGCCGCCCGCCCCAGACGCCCTCCACCGCCCGCCCGCGGCCCGCGCGGTTGCGTGTTGGGCCCCCCTAGTATTGGCCGCCGTGCGGCGGGGAATGGCCGGTTTCACATTAAACAATAACGGTGACGACACGACATCATCGGACTGCTACTCTACTAGGTCTACAACATACTACCACATTTTGTAAGTGTTGCATGAACACTAGTCCAACGAGGTCGTGTCGTTAAGATTATTTTCCAATGTGAAACTGGCCAGTGTGCAACCGACTCAACCAACATACATCTACAAACGAACGACGTACGTAAATAATAGGTACCTACACATCGGATTTGTTATTTCCGAGTGACGATGACGCCCTGCTGCCAATGCCGGTTACTGTTGAGGCAGTTGATGTCCCGACGGTCAGGATGGGTTAATCGAAACTGTACGTAATTATTTCCATAAGTAAATGACATAGCACGGGATCATTATGTAGCACACACCTTTTAAATATTTAAATAGTTGTAAATATTAAAGTCGTTGCATCCATACAATTATAACTTTTTTAACGTAGAATCATACAACTGACTGGCTTATAAGTATTTATTGTAGTTCCATCAGCTACGATAGCGCTCACATAGCGCTCCGCTCGTCGCGCGCAACTTTACCACAGCGCATAATGATGAACACAATACTGTAGCTCGCTACATTGTCAACAATAGAGCCGTTATATTAATACGTGTAACACCTCCATTGCTATGCTACGCATCTTGTGATATTTTTGTTACTGCAACAACATATGAATAACTATCATACATTTTATAACTGACAAAAACTCAATCTGCAGGTTTGCTAAAGGCCATTCCAATGGTGGCGTGGTGGCCGGGTCACCTATCGCCCTCTAAAATGGTTGAGACGGACGATGGCTGAGCCCTGCGTTATGCTCGCGAACGGGTGTTGTTCGTGTGTCTGGCCGCAGCATTAATGTTTTTCCCACTTTTGTAAAAAGATAACTAACGTTTTGACATTTATATCATAATATGGACAACAACTGATATATTAGGTTTAAGGTGATTTAGGAAAAGATGGTCAGAGTGGAGTTTTTTTTCCTGCTGCCTTTTTCTCCACTACAAAAACGGCCCGAAGGCAGCGGGTAACATAGTACATTGACATTCAGCTTACAGAATGATTTCTTGTTCTGGACCTGTATGAATAGCAGAGTTATTTTTAAAAATACTTTTGTACTCTTATAATTCCTACAGTGTGGTACAACAACTTTGACTTTGAGACTTTCAGTGACATCTCAATAGCTTGGAGCAGTTGAATGAATGTGAAGCGAGAAGTAGTGTATGTGAAGCGGTCGCTTCGGGCTCTGGGCTCCGGGCTTGCTCAGCTCAGCTCGGCTCGGCGCTCGGTGGTACTTACGGAGTGCTCTGTGACACAAAGTATATTCACTCTATGTTGTTCTAAGAACAACTCTAATTCTAGTAGTTTACCAGAAAAGCCACCCTGTAAATTTTGGTTAGCTAAGACAAGTTTGTTTAAGGGGGACTTTTCTGTTGTCTGCGCTGACAGTTTAAATCAGCAGTCAAGCTTAACCTACTTATGCTAGGTTTTTTTACAGCCTCAGAATACAGAGGTTTGCAAGTAGAATTTTTTCTACAGTTTGTATCCACGACTGGTCCCTGTTTTATTGTCTTAACAATAATAGGGTCATAAATATTGAATGCCAACAATTTGGCAATCTGTCGCTTTGAAGAAAGGGGCACATGCATTGTGTCCCTAGTCAATATAAAGTTTCGAATAAATTTATTCGTATCAAAATACAATACTTGGTCTCGATGGCCAAAGGTCATATTATACAATAGCCGGTTTAACTTATCTATCCGGGCATTTTGTGTCTCTGATAGAGTCTTAGAATAAGGAAAAGCACAGATTACAATTTTCCTTGCTTGAAGAGCAACTATAGAATCATAATAATTTGTCAAATCATCGCGCTGTATTCCTTTGCTGTCCCCTATTAATAACACAACAGTGGTATTATTATCATACTCCTTACTAAGCATACAGTCGACTATCTGCATGTAAGATGCATAGGGCATACAAACATTCTTAACATGTTGCTTTAAATTATTTTGTAGTATACTGCCTAACCCTACACCTATTTTATCTGAATAGATAATGGTTTTGTACTGGGCGTGATTGTCAGGAACTCTGCAGGTGGTGGGTCTAGATTGCGGCTGTCCATCCAGTATGGAATCAGGGGTCGGTGTGGCACTGCACCGCTCATTGACTGGAACTGAGTTGCTGGTTGGTCTATTTGTGGGTTGTACTCCAGGTCTTGCATCACAGGTCGACGGCGCACTGGTCTCCGCTGTCACATTTGATGGTGCAGGCTGTCCGCTTAGCTCACCTCCATGCTGTTGTGCCGGATCCAGCGGTAAAGGGGCCGGTGTGATGGGCACATGGCACGGTGTAAGCAAGCCTAGCTTCTGACTGCCCTTTTCACTGCTCCGTGGCTGCATGGTGCTCAGCTGTAGAGGGGCTGAGTCTCCAATCACGGCAGATGGTGGTTGTAGGGACAGCAAGCTTGATTTGCCTTCTGAGTCTTCCAAGTCCTGGATAAAGTTGGACTCAACACGTTCCAGATTGCTCTTGCTTAGTGCAATCAACCCATTCATCGATGAAATGCAGTCATTGTACTGAGTTTGTATAGCTGAGTACTTGCAGGTGATGTCCAGTAACTGAAACTGCAGGTCTTCCACTTGTATTTGTAGTTCAGCCATCGCTAGCTCGTGGTCCACATTGTTAGTGAATAGTTCCTTCTGACATTCGGCCATTTCCATTTCTAACTGTAGTTTTTGACGGTGAATTGGTATACTTTCTATGCTCCTCCGGCTTCGTTTAATCAGTTTCTGTACCCTTTGTATATATTTTTTTGTTTTAATATATTTCTTGATTTTCCTTACGCTGTTCATTTTTATACTGCTGCTACTGCTGGCTGTAGTTAGGTCGACATTACACTTGCAATCGGGCACTTGGAATATATATATAAATATAATTTATGTATACATAAATCTCGTGTCACAGTGTTTGTTATCGAACTCCTCCGAAACGGCTTCACCGATTTTTATGATTTTTTTTGCGTATATGTGGTGGGTCTGAGAATAGGTAGGCTAGTTAATATGGCAAAACAAAGTTTGTCGGTCAGCTAGAATATATATATAAACGGGTCTAGTCGCTTTCCAAGCGGTTTTTTTGTAAATCTTTTACCTATTGGAACTTATGTACCTATACATAGCTTAAAGAGCACCCGACCTCGCTCAACCCGGGCGTGTGTTCTCAGCCGTGTCGTCTACAGATTATAGAGAAACCAGCCTTTATATATATCCAAACACATTACGCCACTACGTTCACCTCATATTTCTATAGACAATGCGCAATTCGCGAGCAACAACAGTTTATTGCGACCATTAGGTTCGCAAGATCCCACTTGGTAGCGCGTAGCAGTGCTACGGCGTAGCTCGTAGCGGCTACGTACCGCGTAGCCCAGGCGGCGGGCGGCGGGCGGCGGCGGGCGGCGGGTGGCGGGCGTGCGGCGTGAGGCGTGCGGCGTGCGGCGTGCGGCGTGCGGCGTGCGGCGTGCGGCGTGCGGCGTGCGGCGTGCGGCGTGCGGCGTGCGGCGCCTGCTAATTTAGTATGAATATAGCGGCGCAGCCCGCATAGTAATGGCGCGGCCATAGCGCTGGTACGCCAGCCAGACTCCGGCAGCAGCTCGCCCCGCACTAAGCCTGCCTGACCGCCACCTCTACGAAACCGTCGCGGCCCAGTCTATTACTGTAGTCCTGAAGACAGCAGCGAGAAGCGTAGGCTTCACAATTATTCTTAATTGAGCTGATTTAATCCAGGTCTTTAATATCGGTGATTAAACGGGATTTACTGTTGGTTCAGAGCGTAGTACAATCGATCCCCGCCGGACGCGCAGGAAACATACAAAAGGAACCAGTTCATAACGACACTTTTTATTTATCGTATTTGTTTGAACGTGATTGTATTGTATGTTAGTAAATAAATAGAAAATTATTTGAGAAACAAATAAATCAGGCCAAAACGGGTTTTACATGTTCAGGTCACTGTGGCAGATGTGAAAGCCTTAGGGCCAGTTTCTGAATTGAGAGTTTCACTAAGTAAATACTTAAGTAACGTTCTGTCACGCTCTGAGAAATTTTAAGAGACAGCACTACAGTTAACTATTTACTTAGCGAAACTTAGCGAAATTGGCCATTAGTCGATCAGGGAGCCGGTTAGCTCAGGGTTAGCCGGTTATATCGTAAATACATGATAACATTTTACAAACAATAACTCTAGTAGTTCTAGTACCGAGGCGCAAATGATTATTGTTATAGCAAATTCACCAGCAGATGCTCGCACTAATATCGCGCCGCATCCAATATCCATTTACTTTTACTTCAGGAATTAAAATTCCAACGAGCGAAATACTTGGAAAACTACACCAAAGTCTTGCCAAGTCATTATCGCCTTTATATTAAAGGAATAAACGCTACCTTGTGTGCATAAGGAAGCTTGTGATTACTAATAGTACAATTTCGCAAAGTACGGCAGCGACATCTGGTCCCGCTGCATTTAGTTAATTTACTTCGAAGCAGGATTTTTTCAATTTTTCTGTAAAATAATTTAGCAAGACCCTCTCCTCGCCCCGCCCGCGCCCGCCCGTTGCAGCGGAAGCTCAGTCGCAATATGCCGTTCATTAACACGTCACTTATTCAGTGCAATATCTCAAATAGCGATACGCTGCAAGCGGCGCGCAGCGGGCCGGCTCGAAGTATCGAGAGCGGCGACTCCCTCATAAATCACGCCGCTTGACTCTAATCACCGCCCGTCGGCGAGTGCGAGCGACTTGCCTCGCTCATACATTATGTTTTTCGATCACACACACCGATTTCAACATGTAAAAAATCGAACAGTCAGCGCGGCAGCGGCCTCACACGCACACACATACACGCGCTCGCACGCACACACGCGCTCCCGCCCCGCACGAGTCTACTTCTTTCCCTTCCGGCGTAATTTGTGAATGCGGGACGAGCGCGGGAACGGGAGGGCCCGTATTAGCGCCAGCACTGGCCTCACTTTGCTGTCGACTCTCCTGCCGACGACGCTGTCAAAACGCTGGTGAACCTCGTTACTTTCATCAATCACTTTACGAGAATATAAATCCACAACAAGCCATAACCAAGCCGCCTGAGCCCCTTACATGTAATGCATTCTGACCACAGAACAGAGAAAATAAGTTAGAATTGCCCTAGCGTATTTTGTTCGGAAACCGCTGTCACCCCTTCAACCCCCACCGTTCTGTACTACTACTAATCTAAGCAATACGCACCCAGGCTAATATATGTGTGCGTGAGTCGAAGGCCGCGAAAGCCAGCGTTGCAATTGGCCAATGCAGTCACACCAACGCAACTTTTGATGTGTGCGAGCCCCTGTACCAACAAGCAGTAGGGATTGACAAAAAGTTAAAAGATATCGATATTATTTTAGTTTGACCAAGGATTATTAAAAGACAGGAGTGATCATCGCCATACCTGTGGCCATACTTTGAAGCATAGTTCGAAATTTAGTTACAGAGTGTGAATCTAAATGACGCTACTAGTCATCAAACGAGTACTTTAAATCTCATCACGTCTTCATCTTTTTCTTTTAGTTAAATAAATCGATAAGTGGTTAAGGGCATACATACAAGATGGAGCTCCCTCGCTCGCATATTTTGCAGAAAGCACTTGAAGACGTTCCTTGTCAGGCAGATTGCTCGAGTTTATTTTGCTTTTAGTAATGTTTAGGTAAATGAAATAAAAAAGTTACTTTCAAAGATGCATCGAATAGATAATATTTAATAAACTGATATTTCTCATATATATTTTTGAATGTCAATTTATGAAAGATAATTTTGATTTGATTCGCGTAAGCCGGAACGGAAAAAACGGCGACAGGAGAAACTCTGAAACCGAAAAACTCTGAGGAAAACAAAACCAACTAATATTCTGTCTTGCAGTGATGCCATCTTAGCCTATTTTTCCTATATCTACTATAGTATAGTTACTATACTATGCAGTCAATAATATTTAATAAATACTATTAGGGCACATAAGGCGTAACTTTAGACTCTATAGATAGGTTTCTTTGATTTAGGTGTTAAATATTAATATATTGATACATAAAGAAGATTTTATTATGCAGACAACTTTTTCTTGTGGTATTGCACCCGATTTCAAATACTTATTTCCTGATTTTTTATAACATGATCATTTTCTTGTATTTGGAGCGAATTATGCTTATTTTTGTTGGCATCCAAGTTTCTCTCCCAATCACATCTATTCACTGTTCTTTTATTGTAGGATTTGAATCTGAAATTAAATTACAGTTATATACACAATATCCGAGTTGAGACAGCATGAAGAACTACGTGATTATATAGAATTACTTTAAATGTGACATAACGAGTCATGACATTTGGCAAGAAGCACTGTCTCATAGCACAAGTAGAGGGCAATCCGAAGAGCGTACAGTAGCAGTTACAAAAAGAAATCTTCGCAACTCCATAATAGTGGACGAACTATTTACATACCTACAAGTCAAAGTCAACAATTTTATTCACTATAAGAATAAAATGTTTAGTTAATGAACGTAAAAACTGTTACTTCTACAATTAATAAGATTAGTATTATTATTATTATACTTTATTGCACACAAGACTTTTAACAGGACATTACATAAGAAATTACATGTACAAAGGCGAGCTTATCTCTGTAAGAGATTTCTTCCAGCAAACCTTCGGGTATAGGAGAAGCAGTAGAAAAACGGGTCTATATATGTGCACAAAATAAACTACAAAAAGCCTAAATAACACAAAGTAAAAAGGAAAACAAAAACTACATAAACTAGTAATTATGCGGAGAAGCTAAAAAAGTCTGTACTGAACCCTCGGAGCGCCATATTGACTCGCACTTAGCCGGTTTCTATGTGCAATTAAATATTCCGTAAGAACAAAGTTAAAACAATATCGAGACCAAATGAGACTTTGCAAATCTAATTTATATTAATGTAAACACAAGAAGTATACATTAAAGATAGGTACCGAAACATACTTTCAACACAATATTTATACACCATAACAACGTGATTTTGGATGTCTCTTGGTACGCGATAAAAAATCTGTCAGTACCAAAATCGTCATACAACAACGGTGATGAACGGAACGCATTCTACGCACGAAACGAAATACTATGTGGTTCGGCGAGCTGCCATTCGTCCAGTGAGTGCCGCAAAAATGGGTTGTCTTCAGGCAAGGTAACAAGTCTGTCATTACCGCAATTAGCTACTATTACTTAGTAACGAACGTTTGTTTAAAATAATTTATAACACACGAATAATACTTTCTTTTCATTATTTCTTAGAAGCTCTTGCAAACTTTCGCAAAATATTTAAGAAAATGTTCTTAAAGTCACTACCGCTACAGTCACTACCACCCCATGATTTAAGATTTAAGTAGCGGTTTCCTTCGGAATTCGTTGTGGTTGGGGGGGGAGTCACTGGCAGTCTAAATTTTGTTTTGCGAGGTACTCCAACCGTTGCGTCTTCCTTAATCTTGATTTTATGGGTTAATTTTTGTATGTTAAATACATTTTTATACATTTTTCGTCAGATCGATATTTTTCGATTTATACCCGAGGTAGGGGTAAGTCTTATCATTGCATTATCACGTTTATTGTCAATTTTACGCGAAGCATGGTTATAAACAAAGTTGTTTAAAATCATATTTCTTACAATTGTGGTTCTTATCAATTTTTTGTCAGCATTGATGTTTTTTTATTTTTACCAGAAGAGGGGTGGGTAAAATCTTATCATTGCGTTCACGTTTTGTTTTTCAATCATACACGAAAAATTGTTACAACTAAAGTTATTTGAAATTTAACTTCCTACAATTTTGGTCGTCCTAAGACATGAACCAACGTCATTTAAAATTAAAAATAAACCAGTTGTTAATCAAACAAAAATTCAACCTCTCTTTTTGGATATAAATCGGAAAATATGTGAGAACCAAAATTCAAAACAAAACAAAAACGCGCAAAACAAAATTTAGACCGCCAGTGACTCCCCCTCCCCTTACGAAGGAAAACTGCTTAAAATTTTGTCCGCGTCAAGTGCTAATTTGACTGGGCTAACTGCCAAAATGTTAGGTTTTACGATAACGATTAGAAAATCTTATTATCATCTTATTTTATTCTATTATAATTGAATCGTGTGATTTTAAAACAACACAAGTCGCATGTGTTTTTAAAATAACACTTGCCCATTTTTTTTTTATTAAATTATTTACACCTACCTATTGATTTACATTAGAAAAAAAATTGTAGTTTATTCATACAGAAATCAATATAATATGCTAAAATATTGCTGTTGTAGATATTAGTATTTGAATAAATCAGTTTTTTCTATTTCCTGCAAAGTTGTAATGAAAGGACATTGTGTCGTTTTAAAATCACACGATTCAATTGTGACTTTACTTCCTCCAGCCTGGCCGCAAACGGGTCCGAATTAAATCTGTTCAGTTCTGGCGCATTAATTCCATAATCTCAGGCGCAGGCGCTGTCGCTGTGAACAATCGAAGCTCAGGGAACCTTCAGACTGTGCTATCGGGTTGACGGGCGCGCTTATTCAGAGCTGTATCACTACGTACACTAGCATATTTTTAACCGACTTCAAAAAAGGAGGAGGTTATCAATTCGACGCGTATATATGTTTTTTTTTTGCTATGTTCCTCCATAACTCCGTCAAATGTTAACCGATTTCGACAATTCTTTTTTTGTTCGAACAGATCTAACGTCACATTGGTCCCATTTTAATTTGGTGAAGATCTGATGATGACTTTCAGAGATGGAGAACGGAACTCTTCAATGGACAGCAGTAAATAAGGCCTAATGGGGCCCATCCTTTAGTAATATCCCTATGTTTAATAAAATAGCGTAAAAGTAGTCCCAAGTTAATTTAGTGAAGTTCTGGTGAAGACTTTCGGAGATGGAAATTTAGAACATCAAATTTTAAAGTAACGAATTAGGGTAAATTATGGGTATAAGGGACTTGTTTATTTTTCTCCCGCTCCCCCACTAAAAATTGAAAAATATTTTTTTTTTTAAATAAAATCTAAAAACCGACTTCGAAACACTACATCACTAAAAAGTTACAAATAAATTAAATAATTAGAAGCAGGTATTTATACATGTAGGTATTGTAGAAGTATAGTTTGTAGTCGGTGCCCAGTTTCATGATATTATATATTTTAGCCCAAAAGCACAGTCCATATAACTCAGAGCGCGAACGTACTTTGATGATTTGATGAGCAAAAAATTGTGCGAGCGAGGGCCGCGCCTAGGCGCCTGCGCCTGAGATTATGGAATTAATGCGCCAGAACAGAACAGATTTAATTCGGAGGCCGTTTGCGGCCAGGCTGGAGGAAGTAGTCATTTCTCAAATCACCGCCACCGCCAGAGCTGGCAGAAGCCGGCTGCCGCCGATCTAATAAAGCATCTTAGATCATTATTTGTTCTGGCCCGATCTGAAGCGCGATATATTTGATGTAAAACTATTCGAAATGCGTATAAATATTTAATCTTACGATATTTATTTTCACTCAAATTTTGTATTTATGTGATCAGAGAATTAGAAATACCAATGCTCAAATTCAATATGATGCATAATTACGAGCAAGTGGTCTCACGTCTCACGTGCTCACGTGACGAAAGTGTCATTGCATCCTTTTTAGGCTGGCTAAAACATATAATTTAATTTCGTAATGCGTACTAACCCTCAATTACTCAAGCGATTTCATGTGAAAAGTAGGCCGTAGGTAGCAATCAAATGTAAATAGTTAGCGTAGCTACCGCGTCACACACAGCGACAAATAGTGTTCAATTAGCAATAAGTTGCATTTAAAATAAGTGGTGCCATGTAAACTGAAAGCACTCTACACAAAAATAAACATGTAAACTTATCCTTATACTTCATACGTGTCTTCTGAAGCGGGTAGATACTTATTGCCCTATTAACGGATATACAAACTGAGATGCTGGCAAACTCAGAAGCGAGAAGATTAGATAGAAACATTTAGGTACCAATTCAAGAAAAAACATTACCAAAACAATATTAAGGAGAAGGGCACCGTGCGGGGCCGGCGCGGGTGTGGGCAGGGAGTGAGAAGCGGGGTGAGGGCTATATTAGAGTCCTATTCAACATTCAGGCGGCACTGAGTTCATCAACTCGTTTGTGAAATATCAATCAGAAGCGCGACTTTACAAACATTGCCTACTCAAATAAACATCGATT
Source organism: Yponomeuta cagnagella (assembly GCA_947310995.1). Classification (NCBI taxonomy): domain Eukaryota; kingdom Metazoa; phylum Arthropoda; class Insecta; order Lepidoptera; family Yponomeutidae; genus Yponomeuta; species Yponomeuta cagnagella. The sequence continues at coordinate 18,398,147 of OX371286.1, read as the reverse complement.
GCGCCCCTCGCCAACTTCACTGCAGAGCCGCCGCGGCCACACACAGTGCCAGTTTCTGAATTGAGAATTTCGCTAAGTAAATAGTTAACTGTAGTGCTGTCTCTTCGAATTTCTTAGGAAAGAGCGTGACAGAACGTTACTTAAGTTTTTATTTAGTGAAATACTCAATTCAGAAGCTGGCCCACAGCCTCGCAACTCGCGTCACGCAGCTTCATCGAGCTGAAGTATCGCTTCATTATTTATATTAATTGGTCCCGTCATCACCGCGAGCGGAGCGCTCGGTGTGCTATTTGCAAGAACATTGTACCGAAAGCAACTGAATGAAGGAAAAATTGAACGCTTTCCGCAGGAAAAATAAACAGTGTTAACGCCAGAGGTTGCATATCTAGCCTCTTTTAACTTTTCCTTATAAAAAAAAAGACTGTACTTTAAGTTACATACATTTGTGAAGTTGTAGTAGCAATACCACTCGCTAACGGTTAAGGAAAACATCGTGCATCGTGAGGAAACCTGAGTGTCTGCGGTGTTCACACACCTCAGCGCTTGAAAAAATAATAAAAAAATCCGGCGTAAAAAATCCGGACCGGTAAAAACTTTTTTTTTAAATTAAAAACAAATTTTTTTACACATTTTTTTTATGTTAAAAAAAATATGAGAAAATTTTTTTTGTCGAAAGTTTTTTTTTTTTTTTTTTTTTATTATTTTTAATTAAGCACAGTGACAAAGTTATACAATATATTCCCTTCTGCCAAACTGTATTGCAGTTTAACGGCAGACACTCTCAGTAAATAATAATATGTTGAGATACAATTCTAAAATCTATTATTTTTTTTTTTAAGTTCACAAAAATGTTAATATGTAGGTAGTCTAATAATAAGTTGTACAGTGCGACGGCATTCCGGCTCGGATGCCCATGCAACCGCCGTGCGAACGCGCATGTGCGTCACGCCAGCGGGCCGTATTTAGTTAATACATTTATGGAAAGACTTAAAGAATAGGTTTACTTGTTAGGAAAAATTCCTTTAATTTGTGTTTTAAGTTTTGTTTTGTTCCTTGTAGGTTTATTAGATCGCTTGGTATGGCATTGAATATTCTCGGTATTACCCAGTCTTTGGTACGCTTGCCGTAAAAATTGTTTATTTTATCTGGTAGCACAGATAGACCAGCTTTGTTGTGACGTGTATAGTATTTATGGTCTATTTTAACTTTATAAGTATCTTTCCAATATTCATCTATTGTTATTAAGTAAAGGCATTTCTTATTAATTGGTAATAGTTTAAGTTTTTCAAATAGTAGCTCGTAATTATCTTTAAGTTCTAACTTTGTATTTTTGTCGACTAATATCTTTAGAAACCTTATTTGCAAGTCTTTTATTTTTTTAATTTCGCTTTTAAATGTGAGACCATAACATTCAAGCCCATACGAGACGACTGAATCCACAAGGCTGTGGTACAGTATAAATAAAATTGATTTTGGTACACAGTAACTAAGGTTTTTAAATTTACTTAATACAATTCTAAGCTTGTCACAAATATTTAAAATATGGTGTTTCCAACAGAATCTGTTGTCAACAGTTAGCCCCAGGTATTTAAATTTAGTAACCGTCTCAATAAAATTGCATTTACAGTTATTGCCAAACTCGTGAAGACAATCGTAGGAGTGACCCTTGACATACACATTCTGATCTCTGGTTTTACAATAGCTCGAGCTTATATATAAAATTTTTGTCTTTTGGTTATTTAATATTATTCCATTGTCATGTGACCATTTCGTTATATTATCAAAATCTTCCTGTATATTTGATTCTATTTCTTTTGTATCATGACCAGTGTACGCAATACATGTGTCGTCTGCAAACATAAACTTATGACATTTTGTAATAACAGATACCATACTATTAACCTGGGAGATATAGCATATTGGCCCTGTTACGGATCCTTGTGCCATCCCGTATTTTATACTATGTTTTGTGCTGTATGTGTTATCTATTTTAACAGTCAGCGAGCGATTTTGTAGATAGTTTCCAAACCAACCTAATAGTGGACCTCTAATTCCACTTTCGTCTAAAGTAGTCAAAAGAGTTGCGTGGTCAAGGGTGTCAAACGCCTTTTTAAAATCTATGAACAAAACTACTGCTTGTTTTTTGTCATTAAGGTTTTGGTTTATAATGTTTGCAAACTCTGAAAGTAATTTAGTTGTATTTTTGCCTCTTTGAAAACCGTACTGTGAGTCTGTGATTATTTTGTTATGGTCTAGAAAGTTTGCTACCTGCTTTACTATTACTTTTTCAACAATTTTGTTCAATGTTGACAACACAGCTATTGGTCTGTAGTCTCCCGGATTGCAATGACTGCCACCCTTAAATAAAGGTCTGATGACAGATGTTTTTAGGGGATCTGGATATTGTTGAGTTTTTACTGATAGATTTATAAAGTGAGCCAATATTGGGCTTAATTGAGTTTTCACATGTTTAATATCTACAGAACGTATATTGTCTATGCCTGGTGATTTTCTTGTGTTTAACTTATCTATTATCTTTTCTACTGCAAAACCAGAAACATTCCTAAATCTCATTGTTATATCTTGATACGTAGTATATGACCCCCTGTTAATAAATTTATGCGTGCATTTGTGCTTTATTTTCTCTATTTCACCACAAAAAGTATCAGCAAACTGTTCACATATTGATTGAGTATTATTATTTTTGCCCATGTATCTTAATATTGAGTCGTCAATAGATTTCTTCTGATTGCCTAACCAGCTATTTATGTATTCCCAGATTTTTCTTATATCGCTGCCCGCTTCTACTAAAAGTTGTTTTTTGTAATAATTTCTAGCCTTTATGATTTTTTTATTTGTAGAATTTCTCCATTTATTATATTGTGCTCGGTATATACTATTACTTGGGTTGCTTTTCCATCTTCTAAACAAATAATCACTGTGTGTTATCATGTTCCGCAACTCATCAGTAACCCATGGACATGCTGTGCGTTTGGAGTAGTCTTTAGCGGGAAGTTCACGTGTATTTGATTCATAAATTTTGTTAAATATTTCGTAAAGTTTATTGTATAAGCTTATAGGACATGTTTCTTTTAATAGGTCTACCCATATAACCTGGTCTAGGTCTTTTAATATCTGGTTATTATTACGTATTTTTATAGTTTTATTTTCATTTTACTGTGAAGTAATATTATTTACATTTATTCCGAGGCATACAAAATAGTGATCTGCTAATTTGTGTTCAATTATTGAGGATACACTTTTACGAGAACTTTTTAAAAATATATGGTCAATACAGGACTTACTCAGATTATCTAGTCTAAATTCTTCACGTGTAATACCGTGTATTTTTTTTACAAAGCTACATTCACTAAGAGTATTCTCATAAGATATCACATTATTGTTTGAGCGTTGTAGCAGATCGATATTCATATCACCTATTACCACAACTTCCTCACTTGGTTGTATTGTTTTGACATAGTTGTGTAGACTGTGTATGAAAGTTGGAATATTACCTTGAGGGGGTCTATACAGTACCAGTATACGCAATTTAATTTGTTCATGAATTAGACAACCTGACAGACACTCTGAACCCGGAAGTTCTATGTTATCAGTAAATAGAAGTAAATGTTTTTTATAAAATATGATAATTCCTCCCCCCGATCTTGTTTCTCTTGTTTTATGAACTGCGTTATAACCGCTTAGTGTGAAGTAAGATATTCGATCATCATGTACATTTATTTCGGTAAGAATAATTACGTCGAAAGTTTTTTTACAATTATTTAGTAATACTGTTAATTCATCAAAGTGTTTGTTCAAAGATCTTATGTTCAGATGAGTTATTGTTAAGTTGATTTCAGTGTCTATATAATCTATCCAGCTATCTAGATTGTTGTGTCTGATGGTATCCTCTACACTGATAAAGTCCAATATTTGAGCCATATTTACATTATGATGTTTAAGTATCTAATTAGATAGGGGTCTTGAATTTCTCTCAGCACAGAATCACGCATCGGACGTACCCGATGGTACCACAGATGGTGAATCATTCATTTTACCTTGTGCCGATCCTGATGCTAGTCTGTTTACATCTGCAATATTGTAAAGTGGGATTGTTCTGGCATCGTCATCTTTTTTGCAGAGAACTCGACCATGTTTGACCCAGATGTATTTAAAGCTAGGCTTTAATTTTTGTTTCGCCATCCAGATGAGTTCCTTGTTATGATATGTTAGGTTTTCGTTTATATAAATCGGTTTATCAGAACCATCAGGGTATATGTCACTATTCTTACGAATGCGTCCTCGTTTCTCATACCACTCTTCCTTGGCATTTATTGTGCGGAACCGTATAATTAAGGGAGGCGTGCCTTGTTTAGCACTTTCGGTACCTTTCTTATTTCCTTTATTAACACGCCATGCACGATCTATACCATCTGTGTTCACATCCAGTTTTTTAGCGATCAGGTTGACAATCTCTGTTGTTTTTTCATTTGAGGTTTTTTCCAAACCATTTATTTCAATGTTTTTGTTTTTGTCCTCTTGCTCAATATTATGTACTCTCATTTCGAGGGCAGCATTCAACGTTTCCAGGTGCTTACAACTGTTATTTAAGTCTTCTATTTTATTCTCGTTTTCTTTCACTTTCTTCATGGTTTCTTTATGGATCTTCAATAACTCGTCGTATTGGGAAGCATAGAATTCTGTATCTTTCTTGATTTCGAACACAACAGCCATTTTCGTATTTAGCTCTAACAACAGCTTTTCTACGGTAACGTTTTTTGGATCCAGGTCCAAAAATGGCTCACCGCAAATTTCCGATGTCATTCCAATTTCGATTTGTTTTTTTTGTTTCGGTTCTTTCTTTTTTTCGCTTCCAATCTCTATGCAGTTTTCGCAAAAACCTGTTGCAATGCTTTTTGAAAAGTCTTTAAGGCAATGCTTGGTTTTATGGAAATATTCTCCGCAGACTCCTCTGCACTTGAAGTAATCCTCCAGTCTTTTGGTAGAAATAAACAAATTGCATTTCTTACATTTCTCTGGAGGAGCCATTCTGGGTTGACGCACACTATACAACTCTGTTATCGTATATATTTCTCTCAATCTGTAGGACACGACAGCACTGGCTGAGAGCGACCGCATAACGTAGTTAAAGTCGGAAGTAAGTTGTAAAATTAGAATTTAAATTTGAAGTCTTAAGTAATGTCGATGTGGGTCTATGGATGGTGTATCTATTCTTACATGATCTAAAAATAAAATAAAAATTATAATCTAAAAGATGAGCGATGATGATAATTTAGTAGGTGTGGGTGATATGTACAATATTATTTACATTAGGCGGTTTCGCGTTTAATCATCATCATCTATCACTCATCCCTAAGTACCATGCATCATCTAGGGTCCTCAGTCTATTTTAAGATGAGGATAGACGAACCTATTTGGTTTTAGGTTTGTCGTAAAAACGGCCTAAATTACAGAATACCTAATTAGTTGACCTAGGCTTATTTAACGCGTTGACGCCGCAGTTGAATGAAAGTTCGGATATGGTAATAAAATTGGTTAACAGATACTATTGTAGACATTGGTTAACTTGTGCTCATAGTTAGCACTGAGGGTAAGTTAATGGTGCTCTAAGTTTAGGTATAGGAAGTATTCGCCTAATGCCTCGTATGTAATGGAAAAACGTATTTAGAGGCTAAAAATTCCACCCATGGCGGGACTTCAACCCGCGACCTCTGAATAGGGTTTTAAAATTGTCCTCAGCACGGGTTAGTGCAACAAAAAGAATATAATCGTATGTAATGTAATGACTAGAGACCGGATTTTAAGCAAATGCATATTGCATATGCTTTTGCATAAGTACCTTTTCAGCGTTAGTTGCATATTTTAGAAAAATAAAATGTATATTGCATATTTACGCTCGATCTCGCTCATCGTTCGATGCTTTTCATAGTAGGACGGGACATCCGATCGCTAAGCACGCGGCTAGCGGACTGACTGGCTTTGATTTGAACCCTTGTGTGAAATTGATAGTTTCATCAACGGGATGGGTGAAATTTTGCCCGGCACAGTAAGCCCAAACATTGCACCCAAATTTAAATTCTGCCCAGTAACCTCAGTAGACGTAGAACGCTCTTTTTCCGCTTACAAAAATTTATTAAGCGATCGTAGACACAATTTGTCTACAGAACAAGTCAAAGTCAAAGTCAAAAATCAACATTTAGAACAGTACTTAGTAGTACATATTTTAAAGGTAAATTTTAAATTTCATTGTTACCTAAGTAGTTATTATATCTTGTAACAGTTTTTATCACAAATACGATTTTCAGTACAAGCCTTTATTAGATAAAATAAAATAGTTAAAAATATGACTTTTCATTTTTTCCTGTTTAATTGTACGCATATTTTGGCCCTTTTTAAGGATTTTCGTGCATCATCATCATCAACCCATTATGTCCCCACCGAGGGGCACGGGTCTCTTCCCTGAGGAAGGTATAGGCCATACTCCACCACGGGGGCCAATTCCGGATTGGTGGAGGCTTGTAGAGTGGCTCGTCTACTGTCAGAAGTTGTCAAGCCGCCCTAAGGCCTCTGACTTGGCTTAACGACTGCCATCTATCGACGGCAGCCGGCACCAACAGCTTAACGTGCCTTGCGAAGCACGGAACCGCTCGGAAAAATGCCACTAGCGTTAGGCATAGACGGCGACCCATCCATGCACTGAACGCGCCCTGTGTTGCTTAACCTTCGTGAACCTTTCGTGCATATTTTAGCTATTTTACGTGCATATTTGCATGCATATTTTGGACATTTTTTGGTGCATATAATCCGGTCTCTAGTAATGACCAACTTAGCACATTTGTATCATTCTCGATACCTCCACGCGTTCCCTTAGTTAGATAATGGGTCTTGACAGACAGACGGACGGAAGGACGGACGGACGGACGGACAATAAATTGATCCTATAAGGGTTCTGTTTTTTTTCCTTTTGAGGTGCGGAACCCTAATACCTGATACCAGGGTGCGTGCATGCAACGACTAATGAATATCGATGAAGCTAAAGACGTCTGTCAGATCGGGAGAAATGGCAAACCCTGGTCTCTGCCTACCCCTCCGTGATTCAGATAAGCATTTCTAGCATATTGTAGTCAATTGAAGCGGTTATCACGAGTAAGCTTGCGGGATTGTGTAGGTCGAGTAGAGCGCACCGGCGCCGGCGCGCGACGGCGGCGCTGCTGTCGCCACCGCGGCCGCCGCTGTGTGACGCTCAACTCAAGCGCACCTGCCGCTTCCCAGCGCGGCACGGCCGCCGCCGCGGGTTTTTAAATCGGTTTCTATGTTAATATTGAGCGTACATGTGTGTCAAAGTTCATTCAAATCCACGGAACAGATGTTCAAATCCACTGAGATAAATTGATAGAACAAAGAAAATTCTTGTCAACACAGTTGCTCGACATTGGGCTTTTATTACACCGTTTTTAATTTCATAATTCAGCATATTACTATTTAAGTGTTTTACCTATGGACATTTACCAGATTTCGAAGCTAATTTATTTGCATCAAATTAACCGTTTAATATTTAAAAAAAAAACTATTTATTACAGGGCTTACATAAAAGTTTACTCTTATTAATGAACTGTGTATTGAAGAATATAAAATAGTAGTTTATGCAACTGTCATATAATGAAGGGTATTAAAACACGAGCGTGAGTTTATGAAACGAGCGCAGCGAGTTTCATAATAGTAACGAGTGTTTTAATACCCGTGTTATATGCAGTTGCATACACTACTTTATCTTCACTAATGCAATTAATCAAACAACAAAGGAGATGCATCGTGGCCTACGTACAACGACTGCTATGAAATTTATGTCACTGGAAAGCTTATTTAATATGTAACTTCATATAATAATTTATAATTTTTAGAATACTGCCCAAAAATTCTAAATAAAATGATTTTTTTCTTTTTTTTTTTCTTACTGTTACCACCCAGAGGAATAAAAACTTCAAATGTCAATGTCATGTCATAAATGAGACATAACCTTCAAAATGCTGATTGAAGGACTAATTGTGTGATTATAATAATAATATCTGTGAAAATAAGTCTTAGTGAAACGTTTTTGAATGTGGAATGATTTATACAGCCAGTGATCTCTTGGCTGGCTTACATACGCATTGTCTGAGCTTTACTGGACTCCCGGTTTCTTGTACAGTAGGTAACAAGATGTTTTTGGTTTTCTGCGTATACTTTGGCCAACTAAGAGCGGTTAGCAGTAGACAGACATGTTCACGAGAAACAGGGGGTTACCCTCCATTAAACGGGACTTAATACCAAAGCAGAATCAATAAATGAGCCCTTTATTCGTCCACTGCTGGACCTAGACCTCTCCTAAAGCTGACAAGTTCTATTTGTCCTCGGCTATCTTCATCCAGTCGCTGCCAGCAATCTGCTTCAGATTCTCGGTCCTGTCCCGGGAGTCCTGTGCTGCGTTCGCCAACCTTATATTGGAGTGACATTGCTTTTGTACCATAATAGACAAACTCAATTCAAACGGGACTTAATCCTTAGGAAATCCATTGGATAACTAAGCCACGGGCTTCCACATTATCTTATCAGTCATACATGCTGGGATACGACCTTAGGACCTTATGATGTGAAACAAACTGATGTAAACACTGCACTACTAATACCTCGCACGCATGTGAAACAACATGTATCCTCTGGGCTACCACTTCACATCAAAACGCCCAACTAAGCATCTACTTTCCACCCGCTTCACATCATAGGATAAGTAATAGAATTACACAACAGGGAAAAGAAACGACCAAGTTAAAACAACTTTTTATTGTACAAAAACAATTATTACCTACAGACCTTATAGTATTAAGTTAGTGCGTCACCGAGAGCATTCGCCTTTTATGTAGCAGATTCAGCATAACATTACTGTACTGATGTGTCTTGATTTTGAGCATTCGCTTGCAGTCGTTTTTAAATGTCTGGCAAAGTGGTCATTACCACTGAGCCCGGCAATATTAATCGGCGAAACGAACAAATAACTTCCAAACAACACAATCACTTATCCTTATCAATTGCTTGATTATGTAGCGCTTTTGGGCAACGAATACGTTGCGTAAGCGGATTTTGGAGTTAACACAGCATGTGGCGCTTTTCCTTCCCCCAAAAGTTATGAGAGAATTAGGGAGAATGAGGGAATCGCGTAAATAATTGTATGAAAACGTAACATTTAATTTAACCTGACCGCCAAGAAGTTTAATGCCGTCGTAAGTTACATTTACACACATAATACTTACTACATTGACACAGTATAACAAGTAATGACAAGTTAAATAAAGTACCAGATGATAGCGTACAAACCTCAGATGACTGTTGATTCGACGAATGGGGGACCTGGAGCTAACTAGGGCTGTGAACAAGTAATCGCTTTTAAAAAAATCGATTAATTAAAAAAAATAATTGTGAAAAATATTTTTAAAAAGAATAAGAAAAAGAGAAATGATTTATTAAAAATCGTTTTAATAAATCGTTTCACTTTTTCCTCTTTCAGTTTTTAGTTTTTGTGACACAAACATCGATTTTTGCAAAAAATCTTTATTTTGCTTAGAAAATCGATTTTTTAAATGAATTTTAAAAATAACTTAATTAATCGATTATGAAAACAATTGATTTTTACGTGCAATATCACATCCCTAGAGCTAACTAGCGCAAATGATGGATTAAATCTTAACTGAGTATTTTCTTATACGTTCTTGCAAAAAGTGAACATCATTAATCACAATAATGGTTATAGCTATTTTTGTTGGGTTAATAATATGAGAATTTTATCGTTTTTAACTAAAAACGGATGTACAAGATGTAATAAGAGAATATTATACAAGATATAGAGGTCTCGTATTAGAAAAAATCTAATCACAGACTAAGGAGAAATATCTGAGTGGCATACCTATCGTACGTTGGGCAACCCTATATTATTTTTAAAGTGACAGCTCGTAATGCGGGTTGCAAGCTCAATTATTTATGTTCCACTTTATTATATTTTATAAATTATAGGGCAATAGTTAAAAATCGGATTATACATCTCATAATTGAGCAAGATTATCGTCTCTACGGTCGTGAAAACTTGGTTCGAGTCGTACTCCTAGAACCAGCTCTCATACATTTTTTGGATCTCCTTTATTAAATTAAATTCACGCGTACGTGTATCATTACAGTGATTTTGCCGCCATTAAAATTTAACCAATGAGAGCGCAGCTGCGCGCTTCAATAAAACGCGACCAACCTGATTGGCCCTGCAATCAAGTTGGTCGCGTTTTATTGATGTTATAATGAGATTTTACGATATCGATGTGAATATTATACCATCATGTGAAATTGCTTAAATTGAGTGTTTTGTTGTCTGTGCTATAACAGTAGTAATTATAAGTCAAGTATTGAAAACATAAGTAGAATGTTACAACATTAGTGTAGATAAATAGTAGATTGTACAACAAGTGCATAAAACGCACCATTTTACTCGAGACGTTTATCCATCCGAGCGAGCTTGCGAGCGAGGATAGATATAAAGTCGAGTGTAAAATGGGTTTTATGGACGAGTTGTACACTCTACTTTTCACTTCGATTGCGAGGAAATGAAACAGCAACATGTAAATATAGTAAATGCTAATTAAATATAAAAAATAATAAATGAGACGAAATACAAATTATAAGTTTATTTCATGAAGTTTTATTGTGTACTTTGGCTGTTGGTATCTTTGCCTTGGTCTTAGAATACGAACGAAACGAAATAAAATAAAGAGGTTGTTGTATGAAGTTAAAGATGTTCGTGTGGCTGTTGCAGCGATTGCCTTGGTCTTCGACGAAGATTTTACTTTATGCTCTAGAGCATAAAAAGCGACTTTATGTCGCCTACGCACGACATAAAGACGAACTTTTAGAACATGAGATTTCTCATGCTCTAAAAGTTCGTCTTTATGTCGTGCGTAGGCGACATAAAGTCGCTTTTTATGCTCTAGAGCATAAAGTAAAATCTTCGTCGAAGACCAAGGCAATCGCTGCAACAGCCACACGAACATCTTTAACTTCATACAACAACCTCTTTATTTTATTATGGAGAAGCCCCGCATTGCAATTCGAAATTCGAATTGTTGTTCGAAACTCACCTCTTTTTTTTCTTTTTTTTCTGAAATACTGTGTCCTGTGACCGCGCGAAACACCAACAAAAAAAAGAAAAAAAGGCGCGAATTGCAAATACGAATTTAAAAGTTATTCAATTTAAGTTGCTAAGCCGTAAAAGAGTGTGGACTTCTATATTTACATGTTGCTGTTTCATTTCCTCGCAATCGAAGTGAAAAGTAGAGTGTACAACTCGTCCATAAAACCCATTTTACACTCGACTTTATATCTATCCTCGCTCGCAAGCTCGCTCGGATGGATAAACGTCTCGAGTAAAATGGTGCGTTTTATGCACTTGTTGTACAATCTACTATTTATAATTTTCCTTTTTTTTGTCCATAGGTACAGCATACCTTGGGACTGTACTATTATACCTGTGAACAGTAATGTAACAGTAATGGACAACGTTTTTAATGAATGCTTTTAATAACATTGTCAATAAAGTCATCAAAAATTTAGTCTTCAACTTATTGGTCAGTAGTGTAAGAAATTAATAATACTTCTCTTATTTTTGGGCCTTACAATAGTTATTAAGTAATTCTACGTTCGGGCCCACGATATGATCGATCAGTATCATCGTCTGCTTACGTTCAAGCAAATGAAGTCGTCATCCTCATCGTCAGAGTTGAAATGATCCGTATGAGAGTTCGGAGCACATTGCCGATGGTATCGTCCTTCTTAGGTATTTTCTGCATTCAACAAATTTCCAGCAGGTCAATATTCGTCCGTCAATATTCTGGTCTTTCCTCGTTTTCGTCCACGTTAAGAATTCTTTCTAAGACCTGCTTTAGAGCACGGATGCTAATATAAGTATTCTCTAAGCTAATATAATGTCCACAGGTACAACTTAGAAATTGTACCTATGGAGAGTCCACAGGTGCATTCGTTCAGTCGTAGATGCGTAGGCACAAATATTGAAAAATATCCTAAAACCGGTTGAATTTTTACTAACCACAAAGATATAACGATGAAAACATGTGCAAATGAACAGCAAGATATTCATCAGTGTAATATAAAAGCTATTGTACTCAAAAGTCGTCTTATCACACTGAAAAATACACTGAAAATACACACAAAATCTTACTTTTTAACCGACTTCAAAAAAGGAGGAGGTTATCAATTCGACGCGCATATATATATATGCGTCGAATGGAAATATATATATATATATTTCGCTATATTCCTCCATAACTCCGTCAAATCTTAACCGATTTCGACAATTCTTTTTTTGTTCGAACAGATCTAACGTCCCATTGGTCCCGTTTAATTTGGTGAAGATCTGATGAAGACTTTCAGAGATGGAGAACGGAACTCTTCAATGGACAGCAGTAAATAAGGCCTAATGGGGCACATCCTTTAGTAAAATCCATGTTCCATAAACTAGTGTAAAAGTAGTCCCAAGGTAATTTGGTGATGTTCTGGTGAAGACTTTCGGTGATGGAAATTGAGAATGTCAAATTTTAAAGCAACGAATTAAGTAGGGTAAATTATAGTTAGGTATAAGGGACTCGTATATTTTTCTCCCGCTCCCCCACTAAAAATTTTTAAATCAAAAATAAAAACCGACTTCGAAACATTGCAGCACTAAAGAGTAAGAAATAATTTAAATAATTAGAAGAATGTATACATGTAGGTATTGTGGAAGTATAATTTGTAGTGTAGTGTAGCCGCACTGGCTACGGCTACGAGCTGTGGTGCTAGGTGCTACCACTACCACTACGTATCCCCTGCGGCTGCGTGCGAGTGACGCGGTCTGAGAATACTCGCTACGCTACGTATCCCCTGCGTGCGAGTGACGCGGTTTGAGAATACTCGCTACGCTACGTATCCCCTGCGTGCGAGAGACGCGGTTTGAGAATACTCGCTACGCTACGTATCCCCTGCGTGCGAGAGACGCGGTTTGAGAATACTCGCTACGCTACGTATCCCCTGCGTGCGAGAGACGCGGTTTGAGAATACTCGCTACGCTACGTATCCCCTGCGTGCGAGAGACGCGGTTTGAGAATACCCGCTACGCTACGTATCCCCTGCGTGCGAGTGACGCAGTTTGAGAATACTCGCTACGCTAAGATATAGGTACAACGGAATTTGATGTTTATACGCAGTAGGCAGCAGGGACAGCGGTACGACGCAATGGATACGGCGCGCAGCGCTTCTACTGCGAGGCCTACGGATGGTGCCGCGTACACCACTGTCAATTGAATTTATCTATTTGCCTCTCGTTTTAATAATAAAGAAGATGACCATATTGTGTGGGATGAAGTGAATAGTTATTCAATAATAATAATAATTTAATAGTGTGCCCAATAAAATAATCGTGATTAGACCCGTTAACTAAATTACTAGCAGTTATCTAGTTCCTTTCTTATACTAATAGTAGTGCTATAACTACGAATAATGTTGCTAGGCAGTCGCTGCGGCTACACGCGGCGCCGCTACGCGCTTGCTGCGAGAGCGATGCTACACGGCCGACGTAGCGGGAGCGCATTACACGGGCGCCGCTACGCGCTTGCTGCGAGAGCGATGCTACACGGCCGACGTGGCGGGAGCGCATTACACGCGGCGCCGCTACGCGCTTGCTGCGAGAGCGATGCTACACGGCCGACGTAGCGGGAGCGCATTACGCGCAATATAATCAGGTTTGCAAATGACCACGCCGGCGCCGCTTTGTTCCGCACACAATTAACTGCGTAAATTGCTGTAATGTGCCGCTCTTATCGCGCTCTGCATTACAACACGCGCTCTTTGTTCTATCAATGGACGGAAATATTTAACCAAATAAACCTAACGCATAAGCGACATTTTGGGGGCTTTTATGAGTCCATTTCGCTTATCATCAGTTTGCATAAATTGGGAGTGTCTGCTCCACGCTCACGCTGAGACCCAGTGAGCCAAAGCGACGCAGCGTATCCGTGGGTGGCGGCGGCGGCGGTGCGGGCTGTAGGCAGTTTCAGCAGAGAAACGGAAATGCTTTGTACGTAGTGCAGTCTAATTCGCTATGAGGCGCGGCGGGTGCCGGCGGGCAGTCTCTTGTTTATTGCACTAAACAAAGTTTAAATTACGAGTATCAGGCACACTTAATGGAGGTTAGGTCATACTATTCGTGATCCCTTTTTAGGGTTCCGTACCCGAAGGGTGCCAAACGGGACCCTATTACTAAGACTTCACTGTCCGTCTGTCTGTCTGTCTGTCTGTCTGTCACCAGGCTGTATCTCATGAACCGTGATAGCTAAGCAGTTGAAATTTTCACAAATAATTTATTTTTGTTGCTGCTATAACATTAAACACTAAAAACAAGTTAACGCCTAGCATCTGTGTGCATTCGTAAATACGCACCCACACATAAGCTTTCCAGCGTGTGACGTAATTGCGGGTCGCCGCAGCTTTTCGTAATATAACAGCCTTTCAACTCATGTTTGACAAATAAATAATCTTTATCTTCGAAAATGTTGGTGGGCGTCATAATCTTATTACTACAGGGTGATTTGGAATTCGTTCACCGTGTTTTAAGGGAAAGTTCCATTTATTTAGTTGTAATAAGATAAGTTAATCAAAAGAAATGGTACATAAACGAAGGTTGCGAAAAACAAAAAAAATTGTACCAATTTTGTATGTGACTGTAACGTTCATTCTCACCTAATAGCTCTGGCACGCTCGCTCTGCTGTATCTTCAAGTACCTACCGCGCGGTGTCATAGATACCAAAGTAGATACCTAAAACTTATCGGGGTGAATTAATTCATCCGCGAACGAGTTGATATTATACCTAATGCTGGGGCCGCACCTGCGTCTATCGTAACGAAGCTTCGCGCAATGACACGATCTTCGCAGATGTAATCGTCCATTATCGGCTATCGTCACGATAGTTCGGGCTGCGTCCTAATTATCGCAACGGTGGCGGTACATCAAAGGGATTTAGCGCGCTAAATATCGTATACCGTGGTCGTGGTTTTTAGGGTTCCGTACCCAAAGGGTAAAAACGCGACCCTATTACTAAGACTTCGCTGTCTGTCTGTCCGTCCGTCCGTCTGTCTGTCACCAGGCTGTATCTCAAGAACCGTGATAGCTAGAGAGTTGAAATCTTCAAAGATTATGTATTTCTGTTGCCGCTATAACAACAAATACTAAAAACAAAATAAAATAATTATTTAAGGGGGGCTCCCATATAACAAACGTGATTTTTTTTGCTGTTTTTTATCTTTGTGTCTAATGTTGTATACATAACGGTACGGAACCCTTCGTGCGCGAGTCCGACTCGCACTTGGCCTCTTTCTATTCCTTTATGGTCCTACTGATAGATGACGTCCCGGACAGCGTCCACCCGCCTTCTACGACATCCACGGAAGGAAATGGAGTACCGCTATTCTTCATCTGGCGCCACACGGTAATCTTGGCTAATCATGGCCATCTTGACTTACTGCACGATAATTCGTTTAAAATTACTAATCTGACCACCGTATTAGCACGCTAACTTTTAGCAAGTGAAACATACGAATCTTCGGCACGCATTGCTGCGTGCCGATATACGCAGGTCCGGCCCTAGCCAGATGCCAGCAAATATCTTGAACAAAACGCAAACGTAAAGAAGGAAAGAAAGTTCAGCGCGGTGTACAGTGACCGACTTATCAAACAATCTCGTCGCCGAAACAAGCCTCTCCCGACCCGCGCTAAACCAAAATAGACTACTGCGGATTGTCTAAGATGTTTGCCGGCATCTGTACCTACAGTAAAAATAAAAATTAACTTACCAATTACGAGTTACGACGACCTCGTGGCGCAGGGGTAGTGCATCTGCATACCATGCGAGAGGTCTCGGGTTCGAATCCGGGCTGGGGACAAAAAAAAGCCCCAGGTCTTGGATGAAAGTATCGTAGCGTTGAAGTGTTTTCTTTAAATTTAATTGATTAAAGATGTCATAAAAATGTTTGTTTTTTTACAATTTTTGTTACTGATATTATCTGTTACGATTATATGGTACCTACTTTGTGATGTCGTTGTTTCTGGTTCCCACGACACAGGGTATCCTAGTGTGGGGCCAGAAGCAATGTATGTGACTGTATGTAAATGTTTATGTTATGTTATTGTATCTTACGTCAAACACCACACACAGAACTTAGCGTTCAAAGAAATTAATTTAGATAGATAGATAGATAGATAGATAAATCATTTATTTGCACTTGCACACACACACTAAAACGGACATAGACAAAACAGCATAAAAAGAGTACAGTGGGTAGGTGAAACAAAACAAAGAGACAAACATAACAAATCAAACATACATAACATAAAGTACAAGGATGCAAGGTACGGTATGTACCTGCATCAAATACGTACGACATAATATTGCTGTGGGTGCGGCAAATGCAAAATGGTACTGACTCAGCATGTGCTGGAGAAGCGAGCTACTCCAGCGCTGGTATTACGTCAGTACCAGGTACCTACATTGGTAAAAGGCGGCTTGCCAGGTTCGGAGAGATATATCCATGGATCGGAGGTGTGGAAGATATAATTAAATATAAATGAATCATGTAGTAATATTACGAATCGTTAATAAAAATTGTATAAATATGTTATTTAATTGATTAAAAATAAAATAAATTAGTGTGATCATGTCAAATGTGGGTAAAATAATTAATGAAATTGATTGATAAATGGAAAAATAAATAATAAAATAAAAATGTCGCGTGAATAGAATAATAATAATGTACATAATATCTTCATTTGTCATACTTCGAACAGGCGAAGTGAGTACAAATGGCTAATAAACAAAATAACGATAAATAGAGTAATCATAAACATAAATAATTGTGGGATGTCAAAGATTGTGTAAATTGATTGAACTAAATTGATGTAGTTATGCACGAATGTCAAGGAAAGTTATATTAATTATAGGCTGAGCAGATGGTGCTATCATACACGCTCTAACCAGCTCTGTACATCATAAAATGCAGAAGAAACCAAGGTGTTAGGGGGCCAACTTTTGTTCGGCGAGCAAAACTATTTTATAACTATTCTTAAATGACGTTTTAGACTTAAGCTGCCTAAGGGGTGGGGGAATGTCATTCCAGCATTTGGTGGCCTGGAACCGAAAACTGCCTCGGAAAGCAGCAGTGCGGTGTCGCGGCACACCAAGCTGGTCTGAACAAGCCCTAGCCCTGTTACGATTGCCATGTGCATCCCAACGCCAAATGAGTTTTTTAAATAAATAAGCAGGCTTCCTATATTTGACGACACCGAACATTAAATTTGCTATGAAGAGTTTTAATCTATTCTCCATTTTCAGCAAGTTAGCGCTATTAATGAAAGGTGTAACGTGAGCACGAGCAGGTATATCGTAGCAAAAACGAGCGCAAGCGTTTTGAACGCGCTGCAATAGTTTTAGAGTTTTCGCATAAAGGCAAGGACCATAAGCAGTAATTGCATAGTTAATTCTAGACATTATTAGAGTATCGCAGAGAAGGGTTCTGGTATTAACACTTAGATATTTCCTTAGTCTGTACAAAATTTTAAGCCTGAAAAAGCAATTGCGAACAATTTCTACTACGTGCTTCTCAAATTTTAAGGAGCTATCCATTATTACACCTAGATTGCGCGCTTCGTCAACAAACTCTAAGCGAACTCCTCTTATAAATACAGAGGGATTTAAAGCTTTAATTTTTTGCTTTTGCACTTTTGAACCTAGGATCATCACTTTTGATTTCGTTTGGTTGAGTAGTAAGCCATTGTTTGTGCACCAAGCAGAAATACATTCTAGGTCCTCATTTAAGGCGCTTACAGATGCTGTGACACTGTTAACATCCGTGGAAATATAGATCTGTAGGTCATCCGCATAGAGATGGTATTTGCAGTATTTGATGCATTTCACGATATCCGCTGAGTATAAGGTGAAAAGGAGCGGACCCAGGATCGAGCCCTGAGGAACTCCTCTCCCCACCTGACGTAGCTTAGATTTGACGACCGATCCGTCAGACTTACGTACAAGTACCTGTTGATGACGATTCGTCAAATAGCTACGAAACCAACTAACTGTTTCACGTCTAAACCCATAATAGGTTAGCTTGGAAAGCAAAAGATCCAAGTTCAGAGAGTCAAACGCCTTGGAAAAGTCCAACAAGCCCAATATAGTGCCCTTGCCCTCATCCTGGTCTACAAGTATATTGTCTATAACATCAAGTAGAGCAGACGACGTACTGTGATGTTTACGAAAACCGGATTGGTGCTCAGGTAAAATGTCATTATCTTCGCAATACTGCGTCACCTGATTTGAAACTACTTTTTCGAGTATCTTAGAAAGGTACGGCAATATACTTATGGGTCTAAGATCATTAAAATCAGAAGGGTTGCTGACTTTGGGGAGCGGGTTAACGTTCGCGACTTTCCATTGGTCAGGGAAGGTGGAGGTCAAGATGGATCTATTTACCATGTCTGTGATGGAGCTTAGGGAGTGGGGGAGAGATAGAAGTATCATGTCCCTATTAATATTATCGTTGCCCATTGCATTTGACGTCAGTTCTAAAATAATTTTCAATATGGTGGATTCGTCAACGGTGTTTAAATTAAAATTAATATTATCTCGATGTCTGTGAAATTGAAGAAATGTCAAGTAAGAGTTATTATGCTCATAATTGTTTGGGATGTTTAAAAAATGCTCATTAATGACATCCGGGTATTGCAAATGCTCCGGTAGAAAAAGGTCTTTGTGATCAGGTAATACGGATTTTTTTAAATTCTTCCATAACAATTTGCTATTATTCACATTTTTATTAATGTGATGTTCATAGAACGCTTTTTTTTCAAAAAACATGCTCAAATTCACTAAATGTTTTAAGTCTTTATAGGCTGATCTTAGTGAATCGGATTTTTTGCGTAAAAAAATATTGTGTGCTTTGTCCCGTAAGTGCATCATGTGGCGTATGTTAGACGTCAACCACGGTTTGTTTTGTTCCCTGATTGAGATTGCCCTTACAGGGGCATGGCAGTCGAACAATGTTATAATTAATTTGTTGAAACGCTGCACTGAAATGTTCAAACTTAAATCAGAGTCCGATATTACAGAGTTCCAGGGTAGCTGTGACACGTCTGCTTCAAATTGGGTTAAACAAATATTTTTCAAAGGCCTAAAAGTAACTTTTTTTGGTGGCGCGATATATTTTTTAATTTTCAATGAAGTTACAATTAACGCATGGCCACCGAGTTCCGCGATATTTAGTACAGAGACATCATTTACGGGCGCGTCAGTACAAACCAAGTCTATTAGAGAGTGGCTGTGTTTTGTGTAGTGTGTTGGCTGAAAAACGCAATTTTTTAGACTTAGTGAATCAAGAAACTGGTAAATCTTTTTTGTACTTAGGTCATTACAGCCCAGCAAATTAACATTAAAATCGCCCATTAAAACAACATAATCATAGTGAGAAAAAGACGCAATTGCTTCGGTTATCGCATCTAGGAAGATGTCGACATTGAGCCAAGGTGGTCGGTATGCAGTACCTACAATAAGAGTTCGAGTGTTGATGTTTATACGGAGCCACATTTGCTCGACGGCGGCCGGCGCAGGCGGATGAGAGCAGGTACGCGCAGAGATTCCTGTTCTTAAGTAAAATCCGACACCGCCACCTCGCGAGCGCACTCCGCGCGGCCGGGGCACGTGGCGAAGTCTGTAGCCCGGCAGGACGGGCGCCCGCGCCTCCTCGCCGGCTCGCAGCCACGTCTCATTTATTGCAAGAATGTCAGGGGATTCACGCGTGACTGCAACTTCGAGCTCATCGTGTTTTGTACCAAGGGACCCCGCATTGAAAAGACCCAATTTCAATGGCTTGTACTTAACCATACCTAACTAAATAAATGCCTAATATGCACGCCCGACTGTTAAAGTAGTATTTTATTTGTTTGTATTGAGTGTCAATAAAAATATATAGAGTAGATGAAATTATAAAATTATTATTACTATTACATTGAGTTATAAAATAATTAAATAAAGGATTCATTGTTAAAATGTCAGTTAGGATATGTCGAATAGGTGGTTCATATGAAATTAATAATGTTTTTGAATTATAGATGCAATTTAAATTTACTTCACAGTTCATCTCACCGTAGAATATGCGCCATTTTTTATATTGTGATTGTAACCCACTTGCAGATGCCAGCACCCACTGCCAAAGCAGTAACAAATAGGATGGATGGTTTAAAGCCAAGCCAGCCAACAAGCAAACACACAACAAATAGAAACAAATACAATGTAACACAGCGGAGCCGATAAAACAAAGCCAGGTTCGTAGCAAATTGGTAAATAAAGCACTATTCATTTAATTTAAGAAGGTATATTTTAATAAATTCTCCAAATGTCCCCCTTCCCTTTCAAGACACAAATGGGTATGGCGACGTTGATTGTCTTTTGATTTTCCTAAAACGTACGTTCGCATTTACACATTGACACAAAAACGTGTCTGTTTTGGTTTTTTGGGATTGACTCACGTCCACTCCACCAGTGTTCGTTATGATGAACATTAAAAAGTCCGATGCGTGTAAACGCGGCTTCATCGGTCCATAAGATGTTTCGATGAATTTGCGTTGTCCGCAATACCACGTACCGTGACGGAATTGGAGACTCGGGATAACGATCGTAATAGTCTTTGGGTCTCATTTAAATTGTGCGTTTGCTCATAAATTACAACCATGGCCAAAAGTTGTACGTTAGAGGAACCCATTATAACACAGACATAACTTATTAATTAATCACTGTACTGCAACCCCCTCGCATGCGTCGGCGCACGAATTTTCGCACATCCAATGTAGGTCACGGTCACGCGGCTGGCTGGCTACTGATGATGGATTTGATCTCAGAACATTCGGTCCTAATTTTTTTTGGGATAGACGTGATATTTAATACGCATCAATTCCTCTTGCAACGTTTGGCTCGGATGATGTGAGTACGAGGGCTAGTGACCGCGGGTGTTTTATAATTATGGTTCTTATAAATTTGTTAATAGGCGTCATTTCTTTACAGAGCGTTTATTGCATTTCCAACTTGTCGCTACATGGTCAACGCGGTAGAAAGTATCGTAGCGTTGAAGTGTTCTTTAAATTTAATAAAGATGTCATAAAAATGTTTGTTTTTTTACAATTTTTGATACTGATATTATCTGTTATGATTAGATATGGTACTTTTTAGCATAAAAAGGAGAAAAATTTTACCTCACGATTATTTTTTAAACCAGTGCCATGAGACGGTGAACGAATTCGAAGTCACTCTGTAGAAATAAACACAAATTGTCACTTTCTACGATTAGACTTGCAAAAGCTATTACATCCTTTATGGGGCTCTGTATAAGGTTCTACGACAAAATTCCTCAAGATATTAGAGTTACCTCCAACGCGGTTTAAAAAATGTACCTACTAAGCACATTCTGTGCTAAAAAGCTTACTCGGTCTGTCTGTCTATCTGTCTGTCCGTCCGCGGCCTAGCATATTTATCACGCCTACAAAGTTAAAGAATTTTTTAGTGTGTGTGGCGAGCACATGTGAACTCTGCACGCGCACTATAAACTCAAACATTCCTGCATCGCATTCGCAAACTCAAGCAAAATGTTTCACATGACATACAATAAATATAACGTCCGACGTACATCAGTGGACCGGCCGTCCCCAGGCATACGATCTGCCTGGCGGGAAATTTCCCTTGATAGTGGAAGA
The DNA here is from genome assembly GCA_947310995.1 of Yponomeuta cagnagella. NCBI lineage: Eukaryota > Metazoa > Arthropoda > Insecta > Lepidoptera > Yponomeutidae > Yponomeuta > Yponomeuta cagnagella. Next base: position 18,376,272 of record OX371286.1, on the reverse strand, counting down.
GCACGATCACCCGCTCTTTCCCTACATGTGTATGAAATGTGGGAGATTTTTTTTCTCGTCTACCCCATTATGTGAGGCATTCGTTGAACCGTGTTACTAGTATTAGTAATAATTTAGGAGCGGGCTCAAACACAGAATCGATGGATTTAAACGGCCATCGCAGACAAAGGAAAACCCTAAGTTAGGTCTAAATTTAGTTGCACAAAACATACAGGGTTTTTCCGGCAAAGACAATTTAATTGAACTATTTTTAAAGGATTTTAATGTAGATATTTTGTGTTTAACAGAGCACTGGCTGAAACAACCTGAAATGTCTTTCACTTTAAAAGACTATTTAGCAGTAAGTACTTTTAACCGACAGCACGCAATACGAGGAGGTTCAATGATATTTGTAAAAAGTAGTTTAAAAATGAAAGAAAGAAAAGACATTGTCAGTATATCTGTTGAACGCTTAATTGAGATCTCGTGTGTGGAATTGGATAGGTACATAGTTATGTGTGTTTATAGGCCGCCACAATCGAATTATAATGAATTTGAATTAGTTATGGAAGACGCCTTAAAACGCCTATTTACTAGCAATAAGAGCATAGTAGTATGTGGTGACTTCAATATAGATTTGTTAGTTGATAGTTCACTGAAAACTAAACTCACTAGTCTGTTCAGGTCATTTAATTTACATTATTTATTTACTGAACCCACTAGGACAACAGCTACTAGCGCCACTTGCATAGATAACGTTTTTTGTAATTGTCAATTTATAGAAAAAAAGGTCATACATAATTTACAGTCCGATCATAGCGGGTTATGGGCAGTTCTACCGTCAGTACTAGAAGAACCTTGTAATGAAGTAACTTGTAGACCAATAACAGAAAAAAAAATTGAATTATTTAAAAGAAAATTAGGCACACAGTTAGATTCATTAAATTTTGATAGCACTGATCCGAATACATTATATGAAGTGCTGTTTTCGACCATATCAAAACAATTTGAACAGATATTTAACGTAAAAAAAATTACAGGGTTAAATCGCGGTTTTTCAGAATGGGCAACGCCAGGTTTACATAGAAGTAGGAAAAGGCTTTATGAATTGTATGAAGAGAAACAATTTAATCACGATCCGACGTTCAGAGAGTATGTTAAAAAATATTCAAAAACGTTTAGGCAAACTTGTTTAGCAGCCAAATCCATTAGCATAAGTAAACAAATTATGGCGTCAACTAATAAAATCAAAACAGTCTGGCAAGTAATTAGCAAAGAGACAGGCAAAACGAGACCTAGGGACCAGATATTTACTTTAAAGGTAGAAGGGAATTTAGTCAATTCAAGGGAAGACATAGCAGAAATATTTGAAAATTTCTTTAAAAACATACCCCTCAAAATAACGGCTAGCTTAAATTCTTCCCCTCAATCAGCCGAAACTTTACTTCTGGAAAGTATAAATACATGCAAAGCTGACTTCCAATTCACCCATGTAAGTCCCTTTGCTATTGTCAAAATATTTAAAGAGTTAAACTTAAAAAAAACCGAAGATTTGTGGGGATTATCGGTTAAACTTATATCCACGGTTATCCATATTCTAGCACCTTACCTTGCTACAATTTTCAATAAATGCATTGACCAGGGAACCTTTCCTAATCTATTAAAGTTAAGTAAAATAGTACCCTTATTTAAATCTGGCGATAGTGAAGATCCCAATAATTTCAGACCAATAGCAATATTGCCGGTCCTAAGTAAAGTTTTTGAAAAAGTAATTTTGCATCAATTGCAGACTCATTTTAGTATAAATAAGCTATTTCATAAGAAACAGTTTGGATTTACGAAGGGCCGCTCAACGACGGACGCAGGCATAGCATTAATAAAGCACATCTTTGATGCGTGGGAGGAGGCGCAGGATGCCATCGGGGTGTTCTGTGACCTGTCCAAGGCGTTCGATTGCGTCGACCACGAAACGCTCCTTATAAAATTACACCGATATGGTTTAAGTAATAAATCGCTAGCTCTTCTTCGATCTTACTTAACAGACAGAACCCTAAAAGTAGATATCAATAGAGTTAAATCCTCAGGATCTAATGTAAAAGTAGGAGTTCCTCAAGGTTCTATACTGGGACCGTTCCTTTTTTTGGTTTACGTAAATGATTTGCCCTACCTAGTAGAAAAACTATCGCAGATAGTACTGTTTGCTGATGATACTTCCTTAATTTTTAAAGTAAAGAGAGGTTTAGGTAATGTTGACGATGTAAACAATGCTCTATCTACAGTTCTAAACTGGTTCACGGTGAACAATTTGATGTTAAATGCGAAAAAGACAAAATGCGTCAAGTTCTCCTTGCCCAATGTTAAAAATGTTGACACGTGTCTAAAAATATCTGGTGAGAAATTAGAGCTGGTAGAGTCCACACTATTTTTAGGCATAACAATAGACTCAAAACTGCAATGGGGTCCGCATATTGAAAAACTATCGGGTAGGTTGAGTTCAGCTGCATTTGCAGTTAGAAAAATTAGGCAACTTACAGACATATCGACTGCGAGGCTGGTCTATTTTAGTTATTTTCACAGTATTATGTCATATGGGCTGTTATTATGGGGACGGGCAGCAGATATAGAAACAATATTTATTTTGCAAAAAAGAGCAGTAAGAGCAATTTACAACTTAAGCAGTAGGGAATCGCTAAGGGAGCGTTTCAAAGAAATAGGAATTCTTACACTGGCTTGCCAATATATATTCGATAATATAATGTATGTTCGTAAAAATATAACCATGTTCAAATTAAATAGGGACGTCCATAACGTAAACACTAGAAACAGAAATAAGCTTGCTTATTCTAAATTTCGTTTAGCCAAGGTAAATACATCGTTCGTAGGCTATTGCGTTCGTTTTTACAACAGAATTCCAGAACATGTTCTATCCTTGTCTGAAAATAAATTTAAAACATTCATTAAAAAATCGCTATGTAAAAAAGCCTATTATAGAATAGACGAGTATATGAACGATATAAGCCCTTGGTAGTAAGCCAATTCCACTGCGATTTCATTGTTATTTAATTATTAATATTATAATTTATTTAATTTTAAAAACGTGTACTGACGACGTGATTGTACATTAATAACTATAGCACACATTTTATAGCTGACAAGAACTCAATCTGCAGGTTTGCTAAAGGTCATTCGAATGGTGGCGTGGTGGCCGGGTCACCTATCTCCCTCTAAAATGGTTGAGACTGGTGATGGCTGACCCCTGCGTTATGCTCGTGAACGGGTGCTGTTCGTGTGTCTGGCCGCAGCATTACTGTTTTTCCTACTTTTGTAAGAAGTGTTATTTTGGCTTTTAAAGTTATTAGTGGCTATCACGGAATCATATAATATAGGCTTTGATGTATAAGTTTAAGATGATTTGAGAAAAGATGGTCAGAGTGGAGTTTTTTTTCCCGCTGCCTTTTTCTCCACTACAAATACGGCCCGAAGGCAGCGGCTAACATAGTAACATAGTACATTGACATTCAGCAAACAGAATGTAAATTCTTTACGTTGAAATAAATTATTGATTTCTGATTGATTTCTGATTGGTCGTTGAAAAATATTGTGGGTGTACGGAGACCATTTTTTTATTTAGGGTTCCGTTTGCGAAATATTAAGCTTTAACTCCTGAGCTGCCCTCGCGGAACGCAACGTATAGGTGGCCCATACTAAGTTGGACACAGATCTGTGTCGCGGCAGACGAGTGGTTAAAGCGCAAATTTTTGTCCGGGTAGGGCGGAACCCCACCCTCTCCTGGCAAACGGTTGATCGTAGAAACGTGAAAAAATTCAGGATAGTAGCACATATAATGAATTTAAAAGGAAAAGTATCACGGTTAAGGTAGACTTTATTAGTTAACGAGTATTACGAGTAATAGGCTACCAACTTATAAAAGTAAAATTTCATACAAAGTCCGTTGAAAATAACTGCGATGAAGTTGTTAGTTCTGTAAAGCAGATAAATAACCCCTCTTTCTACGAAACCCTACATCACTGTGCCGCCAATGCACGTGGGTCGCACCCGCGGGCGGCGGGCGGCAGGCGGCGGGTGGCAGCTTCCTTCGTCATTTGCAAGTGTGTTGCAGCAAAAACCGTGCCGCCGCCCCCGGCTCCCCGGGGTTCGGGTCGCGCCCTACCACCTGAAGTGAAGGTGTGTTCAGTAAATTAATGCGTTGTCGTCTCAGGTCGTTATTTACATGGCCTTCGAGGCGTGTGTGTGACGCTAAAGGGTGAGACAGGGTCCAAATAAAGCGATAGGAGCAATCAGACACTATATCTCTATTCACCGAACACAAAGTCACAAATACTAGGTAGAGATCGTAGGCTACACATCTCACGCGGAACTCTTTAAAAAATCGAGGTCGCCGTCGAGGTCCTTGTCGAGCCGTTCGGTAGCGGGGGGCGCGTCCGCGGGGGGGGCGCGCGGCAGCCGCCGGTGCTGACGCAGCAGCAGGAATAGCAGCAAGTTGTACTCCGTTGTGGCATTGTGCACCATCCGCAGCGTGCCTTCCAGCTGCTCCTGCTGTGCGTCCCACGCGCGCAGCTGCTCCGCGCTCGCGGCCAGGCACGCACTCAGCTGCAACACAAGACGCGGTCAGGGGTCGTCGCGCCGAAGGGCGGGGGGGCTCGGAGCACACTCACCTTGATGACGCGGCGCTCCATCACCTTACGCTGCATCCACTCCGCCAGGTAGGCCAGCGACGCTGCCAGCAGCAGCGCCAGCGATAGCAACACGTCTGCGGGAGGCACGACGGCGGGGCGCGCGAGCCAGGCCCGCGGCGGCGGCGGCGCGGGCGGCGGCGCGCGCAGCTCGGGCAGCAGATACGGCGCGGGCAGCAGCAGCAGCGCGGCGAGCGCACTGGCCGCCAGCCCCGCGCCGCTGCAGCCGCTCACTGGCATGCGGACTGCTGCGGGCGTAGCGGCCGCGAGCCGAGCCGGCGACACCGTCCGGCTGGGGTACGAGCGCACGACACTGACTTGTGGAACATATGAAAACGTGATCTAATCAATTATGTTTATCAAAATTCTACTTTTGTCTTAAGGGACAACCAATTTTTTTTCTTGATTCGCGAGACTCGAGAAAAAAATATAGACGATGACTGATCAATAACTCGGCTTTTCTACCAATCCTTGAAATGAAACGCTACATATTACACTTAACTTTACACCTGTCTGAAAAGAAACGTAAATGACAGCTGATGTCAGAGTGTCCACAGATTAACGAGAAATTTATAGGTATGTCAAAAATATCGTGTTGTTGCAATTGAATTGAATTGAAGTTGCCAAGGCTATGATTTACCGTAGTCCACAGCTTTTGGCCTGTGGAGTACGCGATCCCCAGGGGTTTCGCCGCGCCGTGACGTCTATCCATCTGACGGATTTATTCAACGTGGTTTGTAAAAAATATTTAAAAAAAATTGCGTTTGATATTTGCAAAAGTGATATTTGTTTAACCCTAAATCGAAAAATCGTCTTCCTAAACCCACAATATTCTAAAAAGACCAATCCGATGATACCCCACACTATGGCGTCATCATCATCAGCCTATGCTTGTCCACTGCTGGACATAGGCCTCTCCTATTGCACGCCACTGAGCACGATTCTCGGCTACTCTCATCCAGCTCTTGCCAGCCGCACTGCGAAGATCATCGCTCCACCAAGTCTGAGGCATTATGGCGTACGCAAGAAAAAAAATCATCCCCAATAATTTATTATTATTATTATTATTAAATCCTTTATTGCATATAAAACAGAAAGTTTTGCACATAGGCGAGCTTAAGTGTAAGACCTAAAATGATTTTTTTTCGAAATTTTATTCTACTGTTTTATCGGCGTAATAAATATGTATAACTATGCGTTTTATTATTTGTAATATTTTATGTGTGTTGTGGTATCTGAATAAACGTTTTTCAATTTCAATTTCAAATTTCAGCTCCCTAGTACTCTGTGCTGAGCTGCGGACAGACAGACAGACAGACGGACGGACATGGCGAATCTATAAGGGTTCTTTGTTGACTACGGAACCCTAAAAACCGGACAAGTGCAAGAATATAACCTCAGAATACAGTTTTCAACTTAAAGTACCCTATAAATTTTGATTCCTTTTTGCGTTATAAACGGCTGTAACTTTTTTATGTTAACTTAGAGAAGTTTGATTTTTTACAGCTTCAAGGGACTAGACCTAAGTATATGGTTTTAATTTAAACTCGATACCTCCACGTGTACCCGAGATAAAAGGTCTTGACAGACAAGCGGACGGACGGACAAAAAAGTGAAAAGTGAAAGAAGCGGAACTCTTATTTCCGTTTTTTTTTTTCCTTTTGAGGTACGAAACCCTAAAAATAATAGTAGGTAGGTATCTAATAATAATTTATGCATGCTATAAACTCAGCTGAATGTATCTAATAGGTGGTAATGTAATGTAGTTAGGAAAAGGGAGCGCAGTGGGCCACAAAATTCACCATGTTTTGTTCAAAAAAATCTCATGTATGGATCGTGTTGCTTAGAAAATTAATATGCATATTATTAATTACATTGCGTAAGTAATTAAACTGCATACAATAACACTATAAAATCTAAAATTTATTAATAAAGTAGCAAAATCCATTTGCGACTTCTCTATTTCCAATCCGCATTTGGGATCGTGGCAAGTGGCACACCACACCCTAGTCTCTGCCTACCGCTGCAGGGATACAGGCGTCAGTTTAATTACTCTAAGAGCAACTACTCTAACATAATAATGTTACTTCGCACTATGAAAATAGTTTTGATCAGGGTTTCCACTATAAGATAAAGTTTTATGTCTAATCGCGCTGTAATTTTTTAATTTTAACAACATAAATAGGTTCATATAAGGTTTTTCAAAGTTAAAAGTACCAATTTTAAAGATTACTTTTTTATTTATTACTGTTGCAAGCCATTTATTAGAAAATCATAATTTGTACTTGGATTTATAGGTTCATATAAGGTTTTTCAAAGTTAAAAGTACCAATTTTAAAGATTACTTTTTTATTTATTACTGTTGCAAGCCATTTATTAGAAAATCATAATTTGTTCTTGGATTTTTTAGTTTAAAGTACCCTGCTTTGTGTTACGTTACGTATTTACGTTAATGTACATGGCTGCCTTAAAGTTTTCATTGGCATGGCAGCACTGTGTAGTTGTGTCTTGCTTGTATCCACCACATCACAGATTAGGAAATTTTGTTGTTGTGTACAAAACCAAACGCAAGAAAAGTTTATTTTTATTTAGTGAAGAATAAACGCTTTTTATGGTACACTAATTCCGTTGGAATAATTATAGTACATAATTCAATCCGATAATTAATTTACCAGATATTTCACAAAACTTCGGGAAGTGTCAAGTCCTTGCCTAATTAATTCAGCGCCTTGCAATTGCCAGCCTCGTACTTATTTCCTTGTATTCTCAGGGTCAGCGTTATTATGTGCCGAGCTAACGCGAGACAAAGGACTAGAACTACCAGGCGAGTTTCGTGACTTCGTGTGCGGCGAGGCGTCATGAAGAAGGTGGTACTGTTCAAGGGAGAGTCTGAGGAGTGGGCGCACGCCTTTGGAGCGGCGCAGTACGAGCCCGTGTTCGTCCCGCCGCTGCGCTTCGAGCCCGTGCCGGCGGGCGCGGCGCGGCTAGCGGTGGCGCTGCGCGAGGCGCGCCACGACGCGCTCGTTCTCACCAGCCCACGCGCCGCCGATGCGCTGGCGCGCGCCTGGCAGCCGGCCGCACTGGCGGCGTGGCGCGACAAGCCGCTCTATTGCGTGGGTGAGGCGACGGCGCGTGCGGCGCGCCAGCTGGGCCTGCAGCCGCGCGGCGCGGTGTCCGGCAGCGCGTCCGTGCTCGCCGCCACCGTGCTCGACCACCACCCTCCTGGCACATCCTTTCTCTTCCCCTGCGGCAACCTCAGCTCCGAGACTTTGGTGGATATGTTGCAGTCTAAAGCCATGGAAGTGGAAGCTCTGACAGTGTATGAGACCAAGGAGAGTGACCGTCTGCGAAGCGACCTCATGGAGTTGAGCCGTGCAGAGGGTATGCCTTGCTGCATGGTATTCTTCAGCCCATCAGGCTGCGAGTACATATACCGACAGCTGCAAACATTCAACAATTCATTGTCATTCCTGCCGCACTTTGCCATTGGCAACTCTACAGCACACAAGATTGAGAACCTTGGAGTGGAGCCAGCCGGTGTGGCAGCCACACCTCGTCCCGCTGCCATGCTGGATGCACTAAGCACTTACTTCTCAGCACAGGAAGGGACATAGCCTTGTAACTTGTACCATAACTCTAGACTTGTACTAATAAACAGTAGTGCAATAGTTTTAATGAGGTGTTGGTAATATCTGGAATATTTAAGCCACTTTCTAGAATCATTGTGATATTCTTATCAAAACGAAGAGAGTATGAGCTTAATCACCACGGATGCCCATTGACAATTTCAAGCACCGAGGTGTGTGAGCACCTCAGACAATGTGGTGCATATTTACATAAATAAAATCTAATTTTACACAAATTGTTTCTCTCAATCTCCTGGTGGCTGGTGATGCAGCAGTGTTATAAAACATGTGTCATGCTAACTGTTACAGCATGTCAACAAAATCGAGTGTTGACATGCTGTAACAGTTAGCATGACACAAAAATTAAAACTCAACATGTATAAAACCATATATTAATTTATTATTAAAATTTGAAAGTAAAAATCCTTTGCATAATTTCAACTGAGATCATACTTGGAACACATTTACTATGGAGTTAATTCACAGAGCTCCCGCTGTACTCCAACATACTGTACACAACAGGACAGCACACAAAGCTATTTATTCAAACCATTTTAATCACACACTTACAATGTCCCCAAGTCTCCACAAGAGATGACCGTTTAGTTTTTGGAAGAGAAATGTAAAATGTGTCCCATAACAAGTGAAGTATATCACCAATGTGAGATTAGTGCTGGTAGTGGTCAGATATTGAACAGGTAACTTAAGCTAACAGCAATTTACAAATATCAAAAAGATTTTGTCCATTGATAAAAGGTTAATGAAATAAAAAATGTTTTAAACAGAAGATTGTAGTGAAGGTACTGTGATATGTATGGTGTGTCAACTGAAACAGTCGGGAGTAAGAATCTGTCCACCTTTGCTGACAATATAATAATGAACATGTTTCCCGGCACAGTCTATTGCATTAATAAAATAGCTAACTGTAGAGGGCCTGTCTTAAACCCATATGCTTCATAACTCTTGCAGCTTGTCAGACATGTTCTACAACTATCTATAAATATATTTATTATGAACAATATTACATACATCTTGCAAACAATGGGACTCCTTACAAGCCGAGCCGAGCTCACTACCTACTGTATGCTTATCTTATGTAGACATTTACCCTTTGTTTATTTTTGTATATAACTGTAATAGGTATAACTTTGATTCAAGGTTCAAATCAATGGACACAATATATGTATAACTCGACACAGTGGAAAATTTTTGGAATATTAGTGAGCCGAGTCAGTTGAACAAGCATTCAAGACTACAAAAAACTTCATAATTATGGAATCTGCCTGTATTGTACTTAGTAAATCAAATAATCTAATTTGTGCATAACTACACGATGAAAATAGCTGCATGACTAGCCAAGATTACTAAGTAAATGCTAAATAACTAGACTAGCATCAAATCAGACTTGCGTTAAATGATAAATATATATTTTAGCTTACAGTGAGGAAACAATTGAGATCATACGCTAGACAAGTTATTGGACGAACATTCAGACAAGTCAATGGCAGTTTGGTTAGTATCATATCCACTGTGCAAAGCACAATTGTACTGAAATGCACCAGTGAGGCACTCGTGTCTAACTTGGCGCTTTTAATAGTCACAGAAAGTACAAGTTTGTACTAGCCTATCAGAATTGTAATATTCCACACATTACTAAAAACTGGGCACTTTTGTTTGATAGCCCAAACAAGTCAGATAATAAAACTTCTGTTATAAATTAGATCATTAAGAATTTGATTTGATCTGCAGTTACATGGAAAATTGGAGCAAAGGGCCCACAATGGATAAACGTTATAACTGGAGTGAACAATAACTGTTTTCCAAGATCCATCCACTGACAGCAGGCAGTCTGGGCCGTCACATTTAACATATCGGTACTGCACTGTCGGACACGGGCTTCTGGCGACGCCTAGAAGTCCGTGCGTCCGGGCGGTCACTATAAGGCGTTGTCGCGGCTCGTGCCCGGCTGCGGCGCGGCGGGCACGGCGCGGTAGGCGCACAGCGAGCCGACCGAACCCGCGCCTCCACCGCCGCCGGCTCGGCGCCGCGCCGCGCAGCACGCCAGCAGCACCCGCGCCACTATCGCGAACGACGCACACGCGCCGCTTATACCCAGGCCCTGGAGATTAAACAAAAGGACACATCACTGATGTATAAATTTGACACTAGTATCACAGCTTTCAGGTGCACAATTGAAGAAAACACTTACGCAAGCTGAGTAGAGCAAGCGCGCAAAGTGCTCTGGCGTCCAACGGTACTCGGGCTCGGCCAGCACGGCGTGCAGTGTGAGCGAGCCTCCAGCGAGCAGCGAGCAGCCGCTCCACACGCTAGTCCACATGGCCAGGCGATCCCAGGGCAGCGGCAGCAGCAGCGCCAGGCGCGTGACGTGGGCCGCCAGCAGCGCAGCGTGCAGCAGCGCCGAGCTGAGCGCCGCCAGCGCCAGCAGCCGCGCGCGCCCGTCCAGCGGTAAGCGGCCGCGCAGCCCCGTCACGGCCCACACGCAGCCGCATGCGCCGGCGCCGCACACCACCACCAACAGCGCCAGCAGCGCCTGCGGCGAGCCCAGCGCGCCCGGGGCGCAGTAGAGCGGCACGGCGCGGCGCGGCGGCGGCGGCGGCGCGCGCCCGTAGTGAGCGTGCGAGTCCCACGAGCGCTCGGTTGGCGCGGGCGAGCGCGCCGCGCCGCTGCCCGCGATCTCGCAGTCCGCCAGCTCCTCGCCGCGGCACGGCGTGGGCTCGAGCTCGCGGATCTCCTCCAGCAGCAACGCCACCTCGTCCGCCGAGTACAGCTCCGACACGGACACGTAGCGCGCCACGCCGCCGCTCATCGCCGCGCCCCCGCGCGCAACATGCCCGCCCGCCCGTGCTGCGCGCCGTGCCGCCTGCTGCTGGACCTACTGTCCGCTACCGCTAAGACCTGCCGCACAGAGACGACCGTCACTGTTGATTACTATCTTCGAACCAGCAGGAGATAGCCCGCGTCATAAAAACGTGTTCTTTCCCAAAATCCTGAAAGCTAAAACATGAACGGTTTTTAGCATTTTCAGACTTTACTTACCTTCTACGGTCATCTATACTTTTTTCTACCGTGCACAACCACATAACCCAACTGTAAACTAATCAAAAATAGGGTTTCGGTTTCATAATCGTAGAAAAATTTATCTATTTGAATTCTAAACAAATCGACGCTCTAACCACTACGACGCCATCTTTGTTTTTAAGTTTTTTTTTATTTACTAAAGCGAGCGAGCGAGACAAAGCTGAGGATCCAAGGATGTCAACGTACCTATTTTATCGTTTTTTTTGTCGATAAAAAAGAACTCGGTCGGATAATCGGATGCATATTTACCTCTAAAGTTGAGATGTTGGCAGGTTATTGAGTGCACTTTTCTATTTGAAAAATCTCGGGATTCCGGAATCGACAAAATTTTGTGTTTTGATTATAGAATCAAATTGGGTAGGGTTACTTAAAATTCAATGGTAGGGTGTATATTTACTTACGTTCAGGTGTTGGCTAATATGGAATGCACTTTTGTATAGTTTGTAAAAATCTCGCGATTCCAATCAAAAATGCTTTTTAACTATGGAACCGGATGCCGGCTAATTTTGTAAAGCATGTTACCAAACTAGTATAGATGTCATGTCACGATGAGTAATTTTCTTTCTTCTCTCCACATAGCGACAAACAACTTGGTGTCTTGAGTTTCGTGAAAAAATGTTTATGTGTAGTACTGCGAAACTAATAAGCATTTCGTAATGAGTGCGAGTGAGAGAAATTAGTGAAAAAAATACTCAAGAGAGTGGCGCTAGTATATACATGTGGATAGATCATTTTCTATGTATAAGTGGATACTGAATGTCAAAAGAAATAGTCTAACAATTGATAATCTCAAAAAAATATATTATTATATATAGCAATTCTTTAAATAAAACAGAAGATAGCAGTTTAGATTTAGAACAGTCGCTGGAATCTGACGTAACACCATCATGTTCAACACAGACAGTCAGAGCAATGTTAACGTCAGATTTCAGTGACCAAACCATTATGATAGACAGTGATTAAAGTTGTAATATTTACTAAGCGGTGGTAGCCTAGTGGGTAGAACCTCGGCTCGGAAGTTGGAGATCCAGGTTCGATCCCCGGTGCGGGCATGTACCCATGACTTGGTTTTCTAAGTTATGTACATTTGTGAAGTTATAGTAGCAATACAACTCGCTAACGGTTAATGAAAACATCGTGAGGAAACCTGAGTGTCTGAGCTATTCACATACCGCAGCGCTTGAAATCGCCAATCCGCGGTGGGCACGCGTGGTGATTAAGCCCATACTCTCTCCCTGAGAGAAGGCCTGTGACCTACTGTGGGACGTATATAGGCTGCTTATTATTATTATTTATGGAGGATATAGTATACTTAGTTTATTAAAAAAACTTTTGTTATGTTTTGTATTTTGTAATTGTGTGCAATAAAGTATTATTTTATTGTATTATTTGTTTTTTTATAAATAATACCTACACGAATAGTTATGTAATCCCGGAGGCTCGTGTTTTTTTTAAATGAAAACCACATACTAAAATTCATTTACTTACCATGTTGCCGATCAGTTTTGCATTCTCGAATTTTCTGTAATCCTTGGATTTATGTTTTAAAAAGTACGTTTTAAGAAGCTGCTTCCATAATTTCCTAGAAAAAATTAACTTTAGGTAAATATGCATCCGATTAGTTCGACATTCCCGATTTTTTTTGTAATCCCGGAGGCTCGTGTTTTTTTTAAATGAAAACCACATACTAAAAAAGTCATTTACTTACCATGTTACCGATCAGTTTTGCATTCTCGAATTTTCTGTAATCCTTGGATTTATGTTTTAAAAAATATGGTTTAAGAAGCCGCTTCCATCATTTCCTAGCCAAAAATTAACTTTAGGTAAATATGCATCCGATTATCCGACCACTGATGATTACATGATAAATGATAAATGATCTGCCAACAGTCTTAAGGAACTCTACATGCTTGTTATATGCCGATGATTTAAAACTTATTCAATCGGTTATTGACAATCAAAGTGTTTGTTTCCTTCAGGAAGATATAGAGTCAGTTTTAACTTGGAGTTTAAGTAACAAATTAAGCTTTAATGTAGCTAAGTGCTACATGATGTCGTACACTCGGTCTCCCTTTCCGATTGACGCAAAGTACAAACTCGGAGGGCAAATAATACAGAGAGTTTTTACTATAAAAGACCTTGGTGTAACTTTTGACACTAAACTAACCTTTCACGACCATGTAACTTCCTTGGCAGCTGAAGGGCTTAGGAGGCTGGGCTTTGTTTCGGGAAATGCCCGTGAATTCCGTAGGCCTCGAACTACCCAATTGCTTTATACTTCCCTTGTACGAAGCAAGCTTGAGGCTAGCGCTTGCGTTTGGAACCCGCATGTAGACAAGTATAAACTAATGCTAGAAAAGGTTCAAAAAAGGTTCTTAAGGTCTCTCTACAAGGCTAAGCATAGAGTTTACCCATTCATGTACCCCACTAAATTCCTACTGGGAACACTAGGCTTCGAGACGTAGTAGAGACCAGTTACTTATAGCTATTAAAATTCTGCGGGGGAGGATCGACTGCCCAACTCTACTAGAAAGACTACTTCGGCTGAACGTGCCTAGCCGCTTTCGGTATGGCTCAAGGAGGCTCAGGGCTCTTTTTAGTAATGAATGAGCGAGTTCGTACTAGCGCTCGCCGCTGGTCCCCGCTGAACCGCACCCTTGCCCGATTGAACCGGTTGCATGCGGCGGCTCCCCACGCCGATATCTTTAGCAGTCATGAGAGTCAACTTAAGAAGGAATGTCTGGCGATTTGTGAGGAAAATGAATAAGTGACATTACTCTAATTAGATTGACATTTTATTGATACCTTTGTGACAAAATTCAATTTCCGTGTGATTATTATCTTTTTAATCGAATTTATTTATTGACATGTGAACGAATAATTGTAAGAAATTAAATTTTATGAATAAGTGACATTTCCCATTTCATGAATTGTAGTTTAAATTTTGTTTTTTTTTTTAATTAATCCTAATCTTAAATTAAATATAAAGTAAATTGTACATATATAATTTTAACGTTCTAATTTTTCTAATTTTTAAATGTGATAATGTAAATAATGTTTACTGTTTAATGCAATTAATTACGCAATAGTTTTAACTGTAATGTAATTACTTTTCTTGCAATAATAAATAAATAAATAAATAAATATCGTCGTTCATATTGCGAAAAAAATACGATTTTTGTTTTTTCATCAAAATAGTATGACAATTAACCAATTAGAAGAAAATTAAGTCGTAATAGTATACACAGCCAATCAGAGTCATCAAAATAGTATGAAAATTAGCAAATTAGAAGAAAATTAAGTCGTAATAGTATACACAGCCAATCAGACCGAGGATTACGATGTCTTGCACGTGTGGCAGAATCAATTTTTTATACAAAAATTAAACAAAAATTGTACCTTTTGACATGTGACATTTTGCAATATGTGTCGCGGAGTACCGCGAACTCGACCTAATGAAAACGATAGTAAGTAAAGTACAACTATCATCTGTCAATCTTGTTTAATGCTGGCAACATTTAAATGTTTCTGAGCTATGTTTCTTTTTTACTTTGACAATTAGGCGATATGGCGGGTAAAGTAGAGAGAGGAAGATTTCTGACTTTTCTGAGGAAAGTAAATTTATAAGTTTGGATGAGAGCTGTCTCCTCGCGCACGAGCCATGACCCTGTCGTGGCTGCGTGGCAAGACTCGACGGTTACCCTGGTGAGTTGATAATTCTTAATCAGATTATAACTTGAAAGTGGTGGTGACCGGGAGGCGAGATGTTCCCATTTTGTTACATACTGGTTTCAGTGCATCCCAGATGGCCCCCCTGGGCTTGTGGATGGGTAGTTGAACACCAGTTGGTGGCTTGGGTTGGACTATAAGGGGAGGTAGGAGGTCCATCCACGGAACACAAAGGTTCCGCTGGCGCTGTGTTCATAAAGAAGGTAAACTTGGCCCTTCGAACATGAGCTTCAGAGAGTTGGTCAAGATCGTCGTAAGGCGGTCACTCTCTGGATCGCAAATGTAAATAATTAAACATGGAAATGACAGGGTCTGGATTTTGCCTCCGGGTCACCACTGTCACACTATTCATGATGTGTCGCGTTTACTTGCTTACACAATCCTTTACCCTCATATTATAGTGTGTATTTTAAGAGCGAGTTAAAGGCCGCGACAATATGAACGACGATATGGAATATATCCAATATATAAAAATTACGTATCACAGTATTTGTTATCGAACTCCTACGAAACGGCTTCACCGATTTTTATAAAAAAATTGTGTATTTGGTAAGTCTGAGAAAAACAACGTTTGCAGAGTATCCATCTTTCTTGTCTAAATTGAATAACAAAAACAATTGAAAGTCGATATTCAAATGTTTCACATTTTTTTAAAAAAGAACATCATAGA
Organism: Yponomeuta cagnagella; assembly: GCA_947310995.1. Classification (NCBI taxonomy): domain Eukaryota; kingdom Metazoa; phylum Arthropoda; class Insecta; order Lepidoptera; family Yponomeutidae; genus Yponomeuta; species Yponomeuta cagnagella. The sequence continues at coordinate 18,360,475 of OX371286.1, read as the reverse complement.
AACCATTTGAAAAAGTTTCATTCGAAAACCTCAAGCCATGAAGATTCTATGTCAATTCAAAGAACCTATTGCAATAAAACGGCAATTTCATTCTTTAACCCCTATTATATTAAGTATTACTAGCTGACCCGGCGAACTTTGTTTCGCCTTAGAGGCAGTAAATGAGCAGATTTTAGATTTATTACGATAATAAATGTAAATAAAGAGGTTAGTGCTTTATTTAAACTACTTTTATTATCTATGCGTGTCATGTTTGACAATGTCTTGATTTATTGACATTGAAAATAAAAAAGCAGCTTGCGAAAATATGTTATTTTAAAAACGAAGAAATATTGATTTAATTGACGAAATATTAGCTGAAAATGTTGTTTCTCTTTTCAGGTAAGATATTAAGTTTAGTTCTTTGTAATTAGTTTTTGGAATTCTTGTGTTAATTTTGGGAAATAAAAAATATTTCTCTTTTCAGAGCAACACATTACAGTTTTATTTCAATAATATAATAATAAGCATATTATAAAACAACATGGAGAAGCTAAGATTTGAATTTGTGGTAAAAGCTGGAGAAGATACCAAATCGAACATCATCGGCGTAACCTCGGTTACAAATGTCAACAACCAGACCTTTCTTTTCCCGGACAAATTCCAACCGGTGGGGTTACATGAAGCACTGTTGAAGACTCCAGCATTTCTCAAAGTAAAGAATACCTTGAAAAAAAGACACGACAAGAGACAAGTATGGATTGCAATTACTCCAGAGATAGCAAAGTACTACATGGATGAAGACGGAAATATGCAGTTTGGGGACTATTTATTAGAAGAGAGTACATCAGAAACAAAACAAAAGGTGACTTCGGGTGAGTTTACTGAAGAAACATTAACACGGATCTTGGAGCGAATTAGTGAAATGAAAGGAGATACAGGTAAACAAGACAGTATAAAAGGACTATTAGGGGAATTTGTCATAGGAAAATTCAATAAAAAAACGTCAAGTGCATCTCAATGGATGGCTATTTTTGAAGGTGAATGTACTCGCTTAGAAATAAACGGAGATATAAAGAAAATCGAGGCCCTTAGGCTATTCTTGGATGACTCGTGTACTGACTGGTACAGTTCCATGCTTATAAAACACACGATAAGATCAGAATGGTGTATGTGGAAAAAAAGTTTTTGTGACACATATGCAGACAAAGGTTGGACACCGATAAGGTATGCAATTACGTTCAAGTATAGACAGGGTTCGTTACTTGATTATGCTTTGAAAAAGGAGAGACTTATGTTGGAGATAAACAGGTCAATAGATATACCAACTTTGATCGACCTCATTGCTACAGGGTTGCCAAATTATATAGCGGATAAAATTGACAGAGAAGATATGAAGGAGACAGAAGATTTATTCAATAGTATCAGAGGATTGGAACATTTAGCAAACAATAAGATTTTGGAAAGGAAGACAAAAACTTTCGGAAAGACTACTACAGAAATAAATGAAAGATATCAGCCGTGCAGTATTTGCGAAAAGGAAAATAGAGGGAGCCGGTATCATCCAGAAGCAATGTGCTGGTTCAAAAACAAAAATGGTGGTAAGCCAAATAGAGACCAGATACGGCACGTCAATAACTCCGAATTGGAAACTGAACTGAATCAAATTAATCCAAAAAACTAATATTTCCGCCATTAATAAAGATTAAGTTATGTCTTAATGATACTTTGGAAATTTATGGAATTTACGATTCAGGTTCCAATGTATCGTTAATAAATTCTCGATTGCTATCTTTACGAAATAATCCCATAGTAAACAGTAATGCAAACTTGAAAACTATTAATGGTGTGAAAAAAGCGGTAGGCATCGTAACACTTAAGCTGAAAATACTTAATATCGAAAAAAATGTTAATGTTTTCGTGTTAGACGAGGAGAATTTTGACTATGACTTTTTGGTGGGATTGGATTGCATAGAAAAATTTAATCTCATACAAAATGAAAAGCTGGAAATTACACAAAATATACACGAAAAAGAAATAAATGATATAGATGAAATAAATAAAACTAAAAAAAGCGAAATTCCTGGCTTCACAGGTAACGCAAATATAAAACAAAATGAGAATAAAAAATATACAATTATAAAGCAAGAAGAACCAAATAAAAATGAAAACAAATATGAAATTAATTTCAATGAACATATAGAAGTGAATAATTTCAATATTACAGTGAATCATCTGAATGTTGAAAGACAAATACAAATAGATGAATTAATTAATAAATACAAATCTCTTTTTGCTAAAGATAAATATGACATAGGTACAGTAAAAGAGTACGAAGCTCATATTGATTTGATAGTAGAGAAATATTGCAGCAAAAGACCGTATAGATGTAGTTTGGAAGATAAAAAAGAAATAGAACAGCAAATTTCTAAGCTGTTACAAAATAAATTAATTGAAGAGTCATACAGTCCTTTTGCCGCCCCAGTAACTTTGGCATATAAAAAAGAGGAAGGGAGACGCTCAAGGTTATGTATAGATTTTCGCGATTTAAATAAAAATGTCGTACCTCAATCACAACCCTTTCCGCTAATCGAAGATTTAATGCTCAAAACGAGAGATTGTAAAGTATTTTCTATACTAGACGTAAACTCAGCATTCTGGTCAATTCCATTAAAAATAGAAGACAGGCACAAATCTGCATTTGTCACCCAAGAGGGACACTATCAGTGGACTTGTTTACCTTTTGGTTTAAAGACCTCGCCTGCGATTTTTCAAAGAATTTTGAGTAGTATTATAAGAAAGCATAAATTATCGGATTTTACGGTAAATTACATAGACGACATTTTGATTTTTTCAAAAACATTCGAGGACCATATTGAACATTTATCATTGCTATTGGAGGCAATTTTAGAAGAAGGCTTTAGATTAAAATTCTCAAAGTGTAACTTTGCACAAGATTCAATAAAATATTTGGGCCATATAATAAAAAATAATACAATTAGTCCGTTGAAAGATAATTTGGTGGCAATAAAAGATTTTCCGGTTCCGGAAACACAAAAACATGTGCGGCAGTTCTTAGGAAAAATAAATTTCTATGGGAAATACATTCAAAATATAACAACTGTGTTAGATCCATTACACAATTTACTACGAAAGAAACAGAAATTTATCTGGTCAGAGGAGTGTCAGAAATCGTTTGAAAAAATAAAAAAACTTACTTTGTTCACAACCTATATTAACAATTTTTGACCCTCAATTGCCAATTAATATATATACAGACGCTAGCTTACAAGGCGTAGGCGCAGTTTTAAAACAACCACAAGAGAACGGAGAAGAAAAACCATGTGCATATTTTTCACGCAAATTAAATGAATATCAAAAGAAGAAAAAAGCTATATATCTTGAATGTTTAGCAATAAAAGAAGCTATAAAATATTGGCAAATTTGGTTGATGGGGAAAAAGTTCACTGTTTACACGGATCATAAGCCGTTAGAAAAAATGAACATTAAAGCAAGAACTGATGAGGAACTGGGCGATCTCGCATATTATCTATCACAGTTTGATTTCGATGTTATATATTCTCCAGGAAAATACAATTTAGAGGCGGATAGTTTAAGTAGGAACCCGGTATTGGAGCCAAACGAAAATGAAGACGAAAGCTTAAAAGTCGTAAATTTAATTAAATTAGAAGATATAAAAAAGGATCAAGAAAGGAATTGTGACATTGAACGGAATAAAGATAAATTGACGTTAATAGATAAAATATATTATAAGACAATTAATAAAAAGGAAAAGATAATTCTCACAGAAGAATTCAGTAAAAAACTCATAAATTATATACACTATCACTTTTGTCATTTAGGGATACAACAAATGAAAAAGAAAATTATACCATTTTATACAGCAAAAAATTTATCAAAAAATATTGTTCATATATGTGATCATTGTGAAATTTGTCTAAAAAACAAGTCGAGAGGAAAATATAAATATGGACAACTGTCCCACCTAGGTCCTGCCACGTTTCCTTATGAAATTATGTCTATAGATACAATTGGTGGATTTGGTGGCTCCCGTTCGACAAAAACCTATTTGCATCTTTTGGTAGATCACTTCACTCGATTTGCTTATATTTTGACGTCAAAATCTCAAAATGCAGATGATTTTATAAAGTTGGTTCAAAAAGTGTCACAGGAAAATAAAATTGGTATGATTTTGTCTGATCAGTATCCAGGGATTAATTCAAAAGATTTCAAAAGTTTTTTAAACAACCAAAGTATACCTTTGATTTTTACAGCTGTGAATTCGCCATTTTCAAATGGATTAAATGAAAGGTTGAATCAAACGCTTGTAAATAAAATTAGATGTAAAATAAATGAAAAAAATGTAAAATGTGCTTGGACAACAATAGCTCATGAATGTACAAAAATGTATAATGAAACCGAACATAGTGTGACAGGGTTTTCTCCCAAGTATTTATTGGAAGGAAAAAATATTGATTATTTACCAGACGAATTAAAAACACAAAGAACGTATAATGATTTATTACAGGATAGAAAGGTCGCTTTGAAAAACAGTTTGCAATCACACAATTATAATAAATATCAATTTGATAAAAACAGGATAAAATACGAGTTAAAAACAGGAGATATGGTATATGTTGAAAACGGTAATAGGTTAAATAGAAAAAAACTGGATGAATTAAAAATAGGTCCTTATAAAATAGTGGAAAAGTTATCGAACTCTATTTACAGATTGGATACAGGGCATAAAAAATGTGAATCTAATCTATTCCACATAACAAAACTTGTTCCATTGTTTAGTTACAATTGAATAAAAATGTATATAGGTATATAGTGTGCATGAAATATTTTGTTTGTTTGTGGATTTTCTTGGGGGGAGATGTAAATAAAGAGGTTAGTGCTTTATTTAAACTACTTTTATTATCTATGCGTGTCATGTTTGACAATGTCTTGATTTATTGACATTGAAAATAAAAAAGCAGCTTGCGAAAATATGTTATTTTAAAAACGAAGAAATATTGATTTAATTGACGAAATATTAGCTGAAAATGTTGTTTCTCTTTTCAGGTAAGATATTAAGTTTAGTTCTTTGTAATTAGTTTTTGGAATTCTTGTGTTAATTTTGGGAAATAAAAAATATTTCTCTTTTCAGAGCAACACATTACAGTTTTATTTCAATAATATAATAATAAGCATATTATATAAATATAAATAACAAAAACCAAGTATTGTAGTGATTCTTGGCTATGTATTTTTATGCATGGGTTGCAATCTTCAGTGAAGCACCTTGTGAGAGACGATATTTTTCGTTTTATTATCAGGCGCAAAAACAAATAACGCGGATGGTCAGACCCACGGATCGGAAGACCATCTGCGTTTTACCATGGTCAATTAAATGCCACATAAATAAATAAATAAATAAATAATAATTGACCACGGGAAAAACATTACTTTTTAGATTCAGACCACAAACTTTTAAGGATTGGCCTGTGTGATTTGTTAATGGTCATGGCGAATGCAAGACGGATCGGAAATTGAAGCCGAAACGGCATATCGACTGCGATCATCAGGATCCTTGAAATGAGAACTTCCTCACCTTTGAATTTTCCTTTGAATATCGTGGCGTAAATCACATTGTTCATCAATTTACTTACCACCAAACGCATTCCGTTGCACAGTTTTGGTAGGTTTGTGTTTCGAACCTTTAGTCGTTAATTGTGCGGTGCTAAGCGGAACATCCAAGGAGTTTAAAAATGAAATTGGATAGTAGGTCGCTGCATCTTCATTTGTTACACAGTGAATAGATTTGAATGAATTCAGTGTACCAATGATCTCATTCTGAATTATGTAGTTTAAGTAGGTACCTTTATTCTTACCAAAATTGCTCGCTCAATCAATCATTTATTATTTTTATGGTTAGTAATGACGTTTGGGCATACTTTGTTTATGAGTTCGTCTTTCGATGAGACAAAGTTGCAGAAATTCTGAGGAAATGAAACCAATCCGCTCGATTCGTCGACAGGTACCGTAAAATGGGGTGAGAAGGGACAATTTGGAACTTTGAAACGAAGAAAACTTTGATACCAGATATTTTTTAAGAGAACTTTGTTTTTTTTTTTGCTTAAAACTAGTTCCGATTTAACAATCTTCAATATTTATAAGTTTTTTCTGAAGTCCGTCTATTAATATAATCAATAATTACAAAAATGTATGCAATCCCTACTCCCCCCGAAGTTGGGGTTATTAGGGACAGTAGAGGAGTGACTTGGGAATTATGCTAGGGTTGTTAAATCAAGATTTTTTTATTTTATTGTACGTACCTATTTTTCGTCCTAGGCCAAACTAGTTAATAATAAACATTTATTTCGGATAGAACAGAGATCCATAGTGTTGTTAGTCCATCCATAGTAGCCTTAAATACTAAAACTAAACTAGAAGTACAAACTATGTTAGTAGGTTTAAAAACTTATTTACATTTTTTTTTAGAAGATGTAAGTTATCCAAATGTCTCCACATTGGACAGTCCGGCCTGTCCGCCAATACCTGCAGGAGGCTGCTGGCACTGCCTCGAACGCGGCCTTGCAGGGAAGCCGCACGCTTGCGCATTATGGCATGAAAGCCGTCCGCGCGGGCCTCCGCGAACATGCCCGAGGCACTGCAGTACCGAGGCAGCCCCAACAGCATCCTAAACACATTGTTATACTGTATGCGGAGAGCGCTGAGCGCCCTCTGAGTACAGCCGGCCCACAGGCTGCACGTGTAAAAAGATTGACAGTATGCCTTAAAAAGCGTTATCTTTACTTCTCTAGTACAACGCGCGAACCTGCGAACCAGCATGTTCCCCCGAACAGCCAGCGCCCTCCGCTCCCTCTCAATGTCGAGGTCATCAGATAGGTCCTCGGAGACCCAATGGCCGAGGTATTTGAAATGCTGAACCCTTTTCAGTATGATCCCATTTAGTGATACAGGAGGCACTATGGCCACCTTATATTTACGTCATTGGAAAACCAGCATCTCACTCTTTTTAGAGTTGTACCTCAGCCCATGTGACTCTGCATACTCCTCACACAGTTTCAAGAGCCTTCTAAGGCCACTGATTGAAGTTAAAGTTAAGCCTAAGATGTTTAAGCCAATCAAACTAGATTGTAGTAGGCTTTAAGCCAATCAAACTAGATTGTAGTAGGCTTAACTACTTTGTACTGACAAGCGTAGAATACATCAGTTTGGGTGAAAATAAAAAAAACATAGGAATATATATATTTTTTATTAGGCAACAAAGACAAATTATAGAACTTATAGAATATAGAAGATTATTTTTGAACCTCTTATTTTTTACCCCCAGTGTATCTAAATACATTTTAACTATGTATCGCAGATCTAATGTGGTTAAGGGGTATCCCCACTCGGCACATGTATTTAAGTTCTGGAGGCCAAACAGATAAGGCTGTTTGGCCTCCAGAATGTTTCATTTCTTTTAGTTTGTGTCTGCCTAAAACTGATTTCGAGATATCAAAATGTTTGGCTACAGTAGCGATGGAATCATTGGTGTTTTCAAGTCTTTCGAGTGCTTGTTTTATCATCAGCTCATCATATTTGCGTTTTGTTTTTGAATCTGGTTTCGGTTTTTAAACCCTCGGCATCCTGTAAAAAATATCTAAATATCTAAATATACCTAAATATCTTATAAATTAATGTCTTGCCCTATAATGCCCCGGACTTTTCCAGTTCGGAGCATTTCGGACTGCACTGGCCACATCGGCATCAGTGATGCTAACCGGACTCATCGGAGCTATCTCTTCGCACGCTTTCACTACAGCGCCTATCCAAGAGCCATGAGTACATGATTAACGGGCTGAGACCACAGGCCGCGCCAAAAATTTATTGATGCGGTCCTGTCCGGTCCTTGGCCCGTCACACGTGTTTCAGGCTGCTCCATAGATCTACAGAACCTCTTCTGGTCACTCTGGAAGAGGCGATTCTGATTATACCGCTTTGACCTCTCAGTATATCGCCAGATTCGCTTCCCCTAGCGACTTTCTGCTTCAGATCGTCGATGATTATTTATTATTATTATTACCACTACGACATCAAACAGACTTCTGATAGGTATGCGGTGTAAAGACCACGCGTTTGACATTCGGAAGTATTTTTGCCACTATTTTTGGAGCAAAAATATTTTTTCTAAATACAGTTCCCAAAGAGTAAGGAACCCTATTACTAAGACTCCACTGTCCGTCTCCCTGTCTGTCTATCTCATGAACCATGATAGCTAGGCAGTTAAAATTTTTTCAGATGATGTATTTCTGTTGCCGCTATTACAAAAATACTAAAAACAGAATAAAATAAATATTTAAGGGGGCTCCCATACAAAAAACGTAATTCTTTTGCCGTTTTTTGGTAAGTAGACGCTTGAAATATTCAAATGTTATATAGATAATGGTATAGAACCCTTCGTGTGCGGGTCCGACACGCACTTGGCCAGTTTTTTAAATACTTACATAAACGTTATGAGTAGTAATTTATTAAAAAATAATACCTAACTAATGATTTTGTCCTCTGTACACCCCCTCGGGTAGTGGGGGAGTGTGATTTACTAATTTCATTAGTTTAGCTTAAATAAATAGGTTAGGTAGGTAGATACCAACGCACAAATTGCAAAGTGATGACCCTAGCCAAAGCAACCCAACACACCCCTCAACTATCCCTACACACCCCGTTTTCGAACCAACTCACCTCGTTGGGCGTCCCAACTCACCTTGTATTAGTCCCAATTCACCCCATTGTTCATCCCTAGTCACCCCAAATATACCTAACAACTAGGTGCTAGAGAAAAAGTATGTTTTACAAATAGAAACGGAGATATTCAACTTACTTGGGTTTATATTAGGGGTTAAAGTATGAAATTGCCGTTTTATTGCAATAGGTTCTTTGAATTGACATAGAATCTTCATGGTTCGAGGTTTTCGAATGAAACTTTTTTCAAATGGTTTCTATGATGTTCTTTTTTTTAAAAATGTGAAACATTTGAATATCGACTTTCAATTGTTTTTGTTATTCAATTTAGACAAGAAAGATGGATACTGCGAAAATTCGAGTGATTATGAGGCACCCATTTTTCGTATTTTTTTATTTTATTGATTTGACGCAAGTGAGTCAATATTGTGGGTAAGGTAACGTTAAACCATGCCGCTAATTCCTGGGTAGTTTGACTAGGGTAGGGACTTCCACTATCTCTCTTAATTCATCGTTATTCACCTGTGCGTGCGGTCTTCCTCGTGGCTCGTTCTTTAAGTCGAAATTTCCATCACGAAAGCGTTTAAACCAAAATCGCAAGGTGCGTTCATTAGTAGACCCCTCTCCAAACGCAGCATTGATATTGCGGGCTGTTTCTGCCGCGTTAGTTCCGCGTCGGAACTCGTATTCAAAAATCACTCGAATTTTCGCAGTATCCATCTTTCTTGTCTAAATTGAATAACAAAAACAATTGAAAGTCGATATTCAAATGTTTCACATTTTTTTAAAAAAGAACATCATAGAAACCATTTGAAAAAAGTTTCATTCGAAAACCTCAAACCATGAAGATTCTATGTCAATTCAAAGAACCTATTGCAATAAAACGGCAATTTCATACTTTAACCCCTATTATTTAGCCTTGATTTTACAGCAACCGCTTTCAATAACTTGAAGTATCCAAAACACGTCAGATTCACAAAAAAATCAAATCTAAAACCAGGTACCCAACCGCTCTTTCCCGACGTCGTTTGATTTTTTTTTCATCTTCTTATTCTGGTGTTATTCTGCTAATAGCAGTTAGGCAAAGGACTTTCGTTCGTGCAGCACGCTTTATTTATTTTATTTAGTGGTCATAGACAATTTATGTTGCCAGATATCAAAACAAGCATTACCAATATAAATAAAAAAACCCATTGTCTGTCTACGACTGCAGAGCCGTACAATTGCACGACAGACTCATGAATAAAATCGGGATCCATGTCCCTTGCAAGGGACATGGATCCCGATTTTATTTTGTGCGCCCGTGATCCCTTAACACCCCATTTTACGGTAGGTACTCGACCATTACGTACCGATAGTCAGTAATTGCTCAGAGAAATCTTCAGCAGAGGTATCGTTCAGCAAACTTTTATTTATATAATAATACTCTTATATTCCATACATGATATTGTAAGTTCCATTCCGTTTTCATTTAAGTAGCTAAAGTTAGCCGGCTAGCGTCATTGCACTATGTAGCCGTTACAACAGGCGAGAAATAGCTCATAAAATATGTGATAAGTTGATAACCAATAAACCACTCGTTATTTTTGTGGGTAATTGCAAAAAAGTGAACAGATTAATTTATGGATTCTAATTTTGAATTTAACGAAGTATAGCAATTTATTAGTAATTAAATTACTTTTGGCAACCTAAATTCTACATTCGTGTGTGCAGAATAATAATACATTATTGCACACGAAAAACAGTGCAGGAAATATGACATGTACATCGGTGAGCTTATCTCGGTAAGAGATTTCTTCCACCAAACCTTAGGAGTGGCGGAGTGGTGGCGGTGTAAAACGGGTCTATGCACGTGCACAACATACGCTACATAGTATACACTTACACAGATAACAAAATAGTATCTACCCAAAAATATGTATATTATAAGATAGGTATATATTATATATTACACATATTATATATGCTAATAATGAAAAGAATAAACTACGGAACTTTGCTAATAATGAAAAGCATAAACTACTTCGCAAATTTAAAGATTTATGTGTGTATGCACAATTATTACTCATTCAAAGCAAGCTACTTTGTAATTGCTTTGCCGTTGGTTGGTTTGGTTTATTTACGATCAAAAGTTGTGAACAAAATGGAAACAAATGAGTGACAGTAGTGACGATAAATAGTGGTTAAAGTGGGTGGATGGACTGCGAAAAATTTGGTGATACCAAAAACTTTCACCGTGCACAGCCTTTCAGGGAAGCTTGGCTGAAAGATCCAATGTTCCATGATGATGCATAAACTTTGAGGTGTAATAGTGGGTGTGTACGAGGTTGTGTTGCCAAAGTACGAGATTTTCGATTATGTCTGTACGAGGGCAAGCCGTCGGCGTCTGGCAACCCTGGTCAACTTTGTCTTTTTAATCTGTGCTGTCAACGCAGCTCTTTCGGACCTCTGCCAATGCCAACTATAGTTTGTTGTGGCTTTTTCGTTCGATAACAACTTCTAGACCAGTGGAGATCTTAGATGCAATGATCGTACTCTTAGTCACTTCCTCTCAATTACTTAGTCGAGGGTACCTACGCGTTTTGAAGTTTCCTTATTGTTTTGTTTACAATTTGAAATTGCGAGGTAACCTTTAAACTCCAGTAGGTTTAACTAGTGTTTCATTACAGATGCATATTTTATGCACTATCTGCAGCGATATCGTTAACCAGGCGGAGAGCATCTTCGTGACAAAATGTGGTCACCTGTTTCACCACCACTGCCTGAGCCAATGGATCGAGCGGTAGGTGCTACAGTGGCGCTCCGCGGCAGCGGGGTGGGTGCGAGTGGTGCAAATGACGAGCTGAGGCGTATCGCTGTGTGGCAGGTCCCGCACGTGCCCGCAGTGCCGCTGCAAGGTGACGGAGCGCTGCATGTTCCGTGTATTTCCGACGGCGGCGGGCGGCGCGGCGGCGGAGGAGGACGCGGGCGCGCTGCAAGCGCGGCTAGATGACGCGCAGTTGCGGCTGCGGCAGCTGGCGGCCGCCCGCGCCGACGCCGAGGCACGCCTCGCCGCCGCCAACGCCGCTGCCGGCGCTGCGCTGTCAGTTACCGCACTTTCTTGCACCTAAACATTCACGACAATCTGCATTTGTTTGTTTTATTTATCTTGACATATCATATTTAAACAAATATTTTTTGTGTGTATCTGAGGTGGAGTATAATAATCAGTGTCTGTGTTGTTCAGCGAGCAGTTGAAAGCGAGTGAGAAGCGTTTACTGAGCAAGGAGTCAGCTGTGGCCGGGCTACGCGAGCAACTGGCCTACCTCAAGGAGCAGAACAAGGAGACTCAGCGCCTCCAAGATGAAAACGAAACACTGAAGAAAAATATGCAGACACTACAAGCGTAAGTTTCATTCCTCCCATGTACTCAGAGGAACTTTCATTATATTATTGTGTAGGGAAACAAGCCTGCTTTAAGCTGCACTAAGCAAGCTAAAAGTTTAAAAGATAATTTGCATGAAAAATAAAAAAATAAATTAAGTTTTGCTTTTTGGAAGTGGTTTCACTATTAATACTGAAGAAATAGTTGTCCAGTTTAAGGTTGTTTCAATAATGATAAATGTTGATTTATTGAACAAAACTTAACAATATATAAAGTAACTGAACTCCAAACTATAATCGTATCTTGCAGTGATCTGGGTGAACTTAAATTTATCACGACATAGTGTTTGTACAGTAAAAAAGTCTTTTATTTAAAATAATAAAATAAACCTCCATATAATATAATATTATACAAATATGAAAGTTTTTACAAGTTAATTAGAATAAAATAAAGTTGACTTTTACATAAAAATTGGTTGAATTAATATGACCTACACAAATACATACTGTGATAGATTCGTCATAATGAAGTAAACAAAACAGCTTTCCCGATTTCAAATTGGTCATTTACTTACGATGTAGGGTAGGTTCTTAAAAAGATTGGGTGTAGTACCCAACGAGTAGGCAAACTCGTAACCAGAGAAGCATCACACCCGATTGCATGGTATGTAAGTGCAATGCGAGATCCCAGTAAACTGATTATTTAAAGAAAAGCTACACAACTTATTAATGAAAGAAAAAATATTGCCATAGACCTATGCAATCAGAGTCGGCAACAACAAAACACAAAAAACAATGTGTTCTGCTATTTAATTATTTTAAATAGGTTTCGGTTGGTGGGTTATTCTTGAGTGGAGACTGCGGATCGGTAAACGTAGTAGGACGTCCTCAGACTTGGTGGAGCGGTGATCTCCGCAGGGCAGCTGGCAAGAGCTGGATAAGAGTAGCCAAGGACTGTGCTCAGTGGCGTGCAATAAGAGAGGTCTATGTCCCGCAGTGGACAAGCGTAGACTGATGATGATGATTGGTATTGGTGTCAAATTAGGTTTCCGCAACTCTACTGCTATTGAGCCTATTTTGCGTAATGGAAGATAACGCCTAATAACTATTCCTGCTACCTCAGCTCCTCCAGGAACACCAGCAGTTTGCGAATGTCCCTGCAGGCTTCCCTTAGTGTCCCCGGGCTTCTGAGGAGAGCCATCCGTTGTGTTCCCACCCCTGTGCATTCCACCAGCATGTGGGCGGCTGTTTCTTCAGCTTCCATGCACGCTCTCCACAATGGGCTGTCTGTAACACCTATTGTGTAAAGAGGCAATACGGCCCTGGGCTGGCCTGCAGGCCGCGCGTGAGGTCCAGTCGTAGTTATGTATCCTGTTAGTGCGTTTACTTAACCATGATTTTAGTTGGCAGAAGGGCAGCGTGGCCATGGGCTCGGGACCCTCCACTACTGTCTCAGAGCCCCCTCGTACAAGCTCGTCTGTCGCGTCGTTATCTCTTGATCTACTGTGTCCTTTGATCCATTGAAGAGTAAGATCATTGTATACGCATACCTTCATCAGCGATTCATCAGTACTACCGCCCTGTCTGACAGTCACTACTGGTCGTCTTGCTCTACAAACAGAGATTACGGGCTCTGATCATACAGGCTTTAGCTCAGTATAAGGGCCAGCAAACAGCATTTGTACATTCCTTTCTATTACTGATTAAAGTTAATTGTTTCATAAAAAAAAAAAAAAAAATTTATGAAACAATTCAAGTTTTAGGCTTGTTTTTCATCTTATTTTGTAACAATGTGCAGATTTCAGACTGTACCAATGCATTCCTGTATGTTATAATGTAACTAACATAAGTGATGTACAAACCGTCTTATGTTTTTGAACAATAAAGAATTTTTTTTTTTCTAGTTTGCTACCTCTCTTAGCTTGATTGCTTGTGCCGCGCGCATACCTATGCACTCGGCTTGGAAGACAGTGTTGTAGGCTCCTAGGGGTGTTGAAATTTTTATATTTAGGTCCTCAGAGAAGACTCCTGATCCCGTACCTTGGTTTGTCTTGGATCCGTTTGTGAAGACCATTTGATCCACTGTGCTAGCGTTACCTTGAGCAGGTTCGTCGAGCTGTATTTTGTTCTTTTTGTCAAAATTGAATAACATTGGTATCCTGTCACTGACCGCCAGCATGAGCGGATCTTCCTCGATGGCCTTGTCCAGGATCTTGGTGTGCTGGATCCTGTTTTCGTTCCACAGCTTCAGTGTCCTCAGGCAGACCGCTGATATTGCTCCTTCCTGTTGGATATGTAAGTGAAGGACGGTTTTAACTTCCAAGGCCACAGTGGGGGTTGTCGTCATGCAACGCGTTGTCGCCGGGAGCCATTCTCTGTTGGTTTTCGGCCACCATGCAGACAACGGCAGCCGATAACGGGTCGTGTTACCGCCTCGTACAGCCACGGTGTGATGTTAGGGCTTAATTATTATTTAATACTTTTATTGCACTTAACTTAATGTACAATACGGCGGACTTAATGCCATAATAATTTTCTACCAGTCAACCGCGGGAGGTGTAAGAAAGATCCCCTTGTCTTACCTATCATTAGCTGTGGCATTCATTCACATTCATTCATATTCATTGTTTGATCTGTGAGTGACAAGTACATAAGATGGTATAAAAAAGTACATTTATATGTTATATGCATGTGGCATTGTGCGAAGGTGATGCAGGCCTTTTTATGTGACTGTTCCAGTTCAACTTACTGTCTAGTGTTACTCTCAGGTACTTGACTTCCGTTGATAGCTGGAGTGTTGTTCCGAAAAGGCTCGGGAGCCTAAAGTTGCCCAGTATGCGTTTGCTTGTGAACATTACCATTTCTGTTTCTAGGAAGACTAACAGCTATTAAAGGGTTATAATACATAGAAAAATGAGGACACACTAAGCCAATTAAAAGTCTTCACAATTAGAAATGAACTTAAAAGATCTACAGACGCTACAACAGCCATCTCAGCCTATTATGCATACGCCCATGCTTGGCTGAGCTACGGAATAATACTGTGGGGAAACAGTACTGATGCACCCAACTTATTTATTCTACAAAAGAGGTGCATCAGAATTATAAATAATGTAAATAAAATGGACAGCTGTAAACAACACTTTATCGACCTTAAAATTCCAACACTTGCATCCCTATACATTTTAGAAATATGCAAATTTGTAAAGAAAAATCAACATCTCTTTTCTCTTTCAAAAGATAATTACACCAAACCATTAAATCTAAGAAACCGAAATAAACTAGCACTACCCACTTCAACACTTAAAATTCATAGTACAGGTACTCGTGTTATGGCAGTTAAGATATATAATAAGATACCTAGAAATATTTTAGAAGAAAAGATCTTTAATAAATTTGTTAATAAGTTAAAGCAATATCTTATAGGCAAATGTTATTACACTATAAAAGAGTTTATGGAAGAAGGTTATAGACATTAATACCTACAAGCTTTATAGTTATTACATTAGTTTTTAAGTTAATATCCTTTAAGTAATTTTGTTACAAAATTGCAGTGCCCTTACAGGGCTCATGTCATGGATCTATACCTTATTGTAAGAACTCTTGTACCACATGAAGCAATAAACTGATTTGATTTGATTTGATTTGGTAAATTAGATAAAGCGCAAACAGTTCACAGGTGATAACCACCATTTAGATATAAATATAATTACCTACATGAAGAAAGGGAAACAAGAAAGCAGCAATTGATCAAATGAGATTGATTCAGTCCATGCTCCGCCCAGTTCAACAAGCTATGTGTCAGAAAACAACTGACCAAGCACGCGCCTCGCCTCAGCCTGTTTAGTGTTAAACAAATCCAGGTCATAGTCATCTGACATTATATTGAAATTCCTACTTGCACCAACGAGATAGGTGTTCTTCCTATAATTAGTAGATGCGTACGGGATATGTAAAATTGTTTTCTGTCGCGTACACGAATACATAATTGGGTCAAGAGATGGGTTCACCGAGAGGTTGTGTTGTTTGCACCAGTCCCCTAGCACGGCTAGTGCAGTTTGAGTAACGTCACAGACTATACCAGCGTACCTAGTTACCTGTTATAAGTATCGCTAGGTCGTCTGAGTAACCGATTTTGTAGTAGTTTATATTATTTAGCGATGCAATGAGCTCGTTTATTACGACGTTCCATAGAGCGGTCCCAGGGCGCCCTTTGCTACTAGGGCCTTGGAGAGGTCTTCCTTTGATGTTTTAATTACCCTATGTCGCAGCATGGCCTCGATCCATTCCATCAGCGATGTTTCGATCCGGTTCCTGCTGAGTGTGTGGTTAATGCTAGAGAAGCTGGTCTTGTCGAAAGCTCCCTCGAATTCGATGAAGGTGCCAAGACAAATGGCTTTGTTCTGTATTGCCGCTTCTGGCTCGGTGACTACGGCGTGAAGTGCGGATTCTGCGCTTGTATAATCGGTTTTGCCTGGTTTAGCGATAAAGACTACATCTACCACTCTCCACTTTGTGGCTAAACGGGACTGAAGTAGCACCACTAGTGTATCGTGCAATTTCTCTACACCCCATTGCAGCAAGGCACAGAAGATTCCGTCTAAGCCAGGGGCTTTGAACGGTTGGATGCTGTCAGTGGCCCAGTGTAGTTTTTCTGGTGTTACGATTAGGTACATGTGCTACGCCCCAGCAAATCTCGTCGACTGGTTTGTCTGTGATTTCCCATTCGGTCTCTTGGACAATCCGGTATCCTCGGAAGAGTGTTTGTAATAGGTTCGCCTTTGCCTCCTCCGGAGAGCTGGTGTATTATTGTCGGGTTTGAGAAGCGAGCATACCTTCTGGGACGGCCCTGCAGAGAGTCTCTTACTCATTCGCGCCACCCGCCGTCGAGCATGTCTCTCTATGCTCGTGCAGAAGTTTCGCCACGCCGCAGTGCATCTAAACCGGATGCGCTTCTTGTACCGTGCTTTGGTCTCTTTATTAACCGACTTCAAAAAAGGAGGAGGTTCTCAATTCGACGCGTATATTTTTTTTTCTATGTTCGCGCATAACTCTGCAATGTAGGTATTGTAGAAGTATCATTTGTAATCGGTGCCCAGTTTCATGTCCAGCACATATATTTTGGCCACCGACTCGAAATTGTAATTCTACAATACTTACATGCATACATACTTCTAATTGAAACGTATTCTTTTAAATTATTTCTAACTTTTTAGTGCTGTAGTGTTTTTATTTAAAATTTTCTTTGTTACCTGCTATTCCCTGTTGGTTATGCCTATTATTCTCCCGGGTGGGCGTACTAGACTATTGGCAATAGCATTGCTGTACGCAGCTTTGTTGGTTCTGCGAGCGTTTCTCCGCAGTTTTCAGTCGACTGTATCCGAGCGAGGTGCTTCTTCTGACATGTGCCAGTTGGTGACCAGCTCGGAATATCTGTCGGTTACTAGAGTCAGATAAATGATGGTACTGCTACGTGTGGTGATAAATGTTGGTTTAGATGGTGTTTAGGATGTTAAGGTTAGTGGAAAATAGTTAAGAAGCTAGTTCCTCACCTAGGTTTTCAGTTGGGTTGTGGTCATATTATAAATAGTTCAGAAATCGAGAGCTACTTAGTAATAATGTATAAATCTAGTTATAGTACAGTGATTGGATATTTGTGTTGTTTCAGATTAGAGAAAGTGCTGAATGCAACAGCTGAAGAAGTGGAGGAGATGCTGCAGGGCTACACGGACGTGAGAACCATCGCCACGTTCGCCACGGCTCTCAAACGGTATGTCTGCTTATCATTATTTTGTTTCTGTAATGTGTCTTGTTGGTATAACAAATGTCTCTCTTTCTTTCTATAAAGAGTCCAAGCGTCTGGCAAAAAATCCTATATTATTATTGATGTATATCAGTATGTCTTCTGAGTGTTCTGCCACGGTAGAAAAAAGCTATATCATATTTATCTCATATCAAAGTTATTTATAGTATATAATATCAAGATTTTTTTAACATTTGCAAAAGTATAACTAATATTCTCAAAATCGTGAATTTGTTAAACCTAAGCTTAAAAAGGGTTTGAACGTGGTCACGCCATCGAAACGCCGAGAGCCGTCGACTCGGTTATTCAGAATTGCACTGAACAGATATTGAATAATATTAATAAGAATATGTAGGTACTAACTGGGTTGTAGGGGGTTATCAACTACATCTCAATAACCCTAGTCATCCTCACCTGCGCGTGGTGCAACCTGCTGAAAAACGAACGAGGCTCTGGCGAAACCCTCGCCAACACGCCTCGGACCGACTCCAAATTATTGGATGAGCGAGACACTCCCCGTCATGCCCCTAGTTCCCGGCGTCTCCAGCGGTGACTCTGGCGACGACGGTAGTCGGGAAATCCCTGGAGCATGGGGTGCAAACAATCTTCGGGCGAGATCGATTTCCCGTCAGGCGACCACGGCACGACAAACGGATTTTGACTCACTTCACTTCTTGACCTTCAATGTTCGTACATTGAAGAAAGAGGAAAGGTCGGTAGAACTGGAAAACGCAAAAAGTATATCAATTGGGATATTGTGGGTCTGTTTGAAGTGAGACGGCTGAGCGAAAACACAGTTGAGCGAGACACTGACATATTTTACCACTACGGAACCGTCAGCGGCTTGTATGGAGTGGGTTTCCTTGTGGTCAAAAAATGGAAAGATAACATATACGACAGGCAGGATAGCAGTCTTGAAATTCCGGGTGATACCAAAACACATATTAACTTTGATCCAAACATATGTACCAACATCGACGCACAGTGACGATGAAATTGGAGTATACTATGATCTTTTAAATAAGGCCTGTAACGAGCACCGAACCACGTGGACCTTGGTGCTTGGTGACTTTAATGCGAAGATAGGCGTAAGGCAACCACTAGACAACGAGTCCATATTTGGAGCACACGGGCTTGGAAGCCGAAATGCTCGCGGCACTAGTTTCGTACAGTTTGCCTTCGGCCAGAGCCTTAAGGTCTGCAATAGTTGTTCAGTTTTCCCATCTAAATTAAATATTAATTTGTTTAAGAGCATGCGATACATCAAGAGTCCAGGTAAAGATGGCATGACGACGGAAGCTTGATTGGCAAACATTCACTACTTCCCCGACTCACCAACCTGTGTAACGCCATCCTTTACACAGGACAGCTCCCAGACAAGTTTTGCTACTCTAACATCATCTTGCTCCACATAAAAGGTGACAAGAGCGATAGTGGCAACTACCGGCCCATAAATTTAAGATCCCACATTTACAAAACGTTTATCATAGTGATTCAGAACCGCATAGCTCAGCAAATGAATTCAAAACAACCGCCAGAGCAAGCTGGATTTCTATCCGGTTTTTTCCAACATTGACACGCGCGGTAAATCAAATGGTCGAAAAATGCAATGAATTCTATTTACTACTATATTGCATTCGTCGACCATTCAAAAGCTTTCGATAGGCTGTCTCAATCATCCATAATTTGTGCACTACATAGTCAAAATATAGAACCTAGTTACATCAGCATTATCGAAAGTATTTACATAAATAGTACTGCCGCTATCAATTTATACATGCCTGGTCCGTCTTTTGAGATTGAAAAAGAGGTAAAACAGGGAGATCCGCTGTCTCCTAAGCTGTTCACCAGCACTTTGGAAGAAATCTTTGAAAGGCTAGCGGTCCTATGGATGCTCAACGGCGTTGAGTTGGTGGTAGTAAGAGGCTTACCAATATCCGCTTCGCCGACAACATTGACCTATTCGCCCTATCTGCCGCGGAACTCCAACAAATAAGAATAATTTATTTCCAGCTTTCAGTGTAGATACAATCTAATACTAAATAATAATAAATGCTGCAAGATCTCAGGACCTCGAGCCTTGAGGTTGGACTAAAGATGAATAGGTCAAAGACTCAGTGTATGACCAATAGCACGAAACGGAGGATCGAGGTAGATGGGCAAAGCGGAAGCTCGTTGACATGTGTATTCTGCCCATCCTAATCTACGGTGCTCAGACCTGGTCTTTGACCGAACATCACAAGACCAGGCTCAAAGTTTGCCAACGGGTGAAGGAGTGTAGAACCTGGGCGTCAGACGGATAGACCGAATTCGAAACACCACGCTCCGCTCCAGAACGAAAATCGCTGATGTTGGAGCTGTGACCGCAAAACTCAAGTGGCAGGCCACGTCAGTCGCCTGGCTCCAGACAGATGGGCAAAAATTGCCACTGAATGGGTTCCACGCGACGGATATCGCACACGTGGTCGGCCAACGCGGAGATGGCCTGACGATCTCTCAACCTTCTTGCCGGCTGAGAGATAACAGCTCAAGACAAGGAGGGTGGAAAATCATAGGGGAGGCCTTTGCCCAGCAGTGGGACACAAACATGGCTAACTAAAAAAAAAGTACGAGCACTAGTATATGAATAAGATCACTAACAACTTTATATGAATTTTTTATATTAGAAATAAATAAATTGAATTGCTTTAAAGAACTGTCAGCCTACCCTCAGAAATGGAGATTTTACTATGGGACAGACTCAGAAATTGCAAAAAAAATTGCTGTTTTAAAAACATACCGGATGTCGCGCTTCGTTAAGCTGGGTAGAAAAATGAGAAGATGAGACAAGTACAGTATTTACAAATATTTATTTGCAGAAGAATATAACAAGTGGACTGTGGGAAAATAATGGGTTCGTGCCCTACACTGGTTCAGTTGGTTCAGCCCGGAAATGTTGTTGAAAGGTACTCCCCTAGGCTGGATGGAATGACGCGCCGTGTTGCCTCAGTAGAGACGCTGAAGGTAGGCGCGGATCCCTCCGCAAAGCCGCAGAAACTCGTAGAAAAGGTGTGAGGAATGGTAGGGTCGGTCAGTAGCCGTAGCGAACCGGGCTTCGTATGCTGTGAGACCGGAAGTTGTTGATCCGGTCTTAAACTGGACTACCGAAGTTCTCAAACTGGACTTCGAACCCCGGAATCGTTTTCCAGTATTAAAATAGAGACATCAAAACGCCCCTGTGCATCGCCACCCAAACCGAAAAGCGCCAGAAGGGAGTTTGAAGGTGGCGGACCACAGGGCGGTACACTAAAATAGGCAGAACGGCGGAAAATTAGGTACCTAGGTATTAAAACATGCAAAGCCCATTTAGCATTCATTCATTTGCCATAGGCAATCACTCATTCAAAGAGCGAGCGTCCAAAATAGAGGCTAAGCACGAGTTAATTTTAGGCGGGAAAATAAAATAAAAATATTAATTTCTTGAGAAAATAACTGAACTTTGAAATTATACAAAAATATACATTATATAACACCTGCTCGTCAATGGCATATTATGTGTCATGCAAACTCAACTTAAAGCAAGTCATTTGTGTCCTATGGTCTAGCCGGGTCATTATAAATGTACTGAATTTCATAATCCCCTAGGGAATTACGACATTTGAATTTGGAATACAATCAACATTGAATATACGAGCTCCTTGCAATCCATGACCAAACGTCAAAATTAGAATATATACTTTTCATAGAGCCCTACACCAAGAAGAATTTATTCAAAATTAGAATGAAAACTAGTACTTTCTTTTTACTTGTATTATGTTTTATTGCCTCGCAGTGTTTATATAAAGTAGAGTATGCATTTTGGGGATAAAGCAGTGTACTTGTCTCGGGCGTTTTTGAACCCCTCGGCCTCGGGAAAGTAAAAGAAATAATGAAATCAGAAATCAATAATTTATTTCAACGTAAAGAATTTACATTCTGTTTGCTGAATGTCAATGTACTATGTTAGCCGCTGCCTTCGGGCCGTATTTGTAGTGGAGAAAAAGGCAGCGGAAAGAAAACTCCACTCTGACCATCTTTTCCCAAATCATCTTAAACTTATACAAAGCCTATATGATATGATTCCGTGATAGCCACCAATAACTTTAAAAGCCAAAATAACACTTCTTACAGGGTACCACTGCCTTAGTGATAAGGTCACTGTAAAATGTTCCTTGAATAAATTATCTTATTATTATTATTATTACAAAAGTAGGAAAAACATCAATGCTGCGGCCAGACACACGAACAGCACCCGTTCACGAGCATAACGCAGGGGTCAGCCATCACCAGTCTCAACCATTGTAGAGGGAGATAGGGGACCCGGCCACCACGCCACCATTCGAATGACCTTTAACAAACCTGCAGATTGAGTTCTTGTCAGCTATAAAATGTGTACTATAGTTATTAATGTGCAATCACGTCGTCAGTACACGTATTAAAACTAAATAAATTTAGGGGTTAAAGTATGAAATTGCCGTTTTATTGCAATAGGTTCTTTGAATTGACATAGAATCTTCATGGTTTGAGGTTTTCGAATGAAATTTTTTTCAAATGGTTACTATGATGTTCTTTTTTTAAAAAATGTGAAACATTTGAATATCGACTTTCAATTGATTTTGTTATTCAATTTAGACAAGAAAGATGGATACTGCGAAAATTCGAGTGATTATGAGGCACCCATTTTTCGTATTTTTTTATTTTATTGATTTGACGCAAGTGAGTCAATATTGTGGGTAAGGTAACGTTAAACCATGCCGCTAATTCCTGGGTAGTTTGACTAAGGTCGGCTTCCACTATCTCTCTTAATTCATTGTTATTCACCTGTGTGGGCGGTCTTCCTCGTGGCTCGTTCTTAGTCGAAATTTCCATCACGAAAGCGTTTAAACCAAAATCGCACGGTGCGTTCATTAGTATACCCCTCTCCAAACGCAGCATTGATATTGCGGGCTGTTTCTGCCGCGTTAGTTCCGCGTCGGAACTCGTATTCAAAAATCACTCGAATTTTCGCAGTATCCATCTTTCTTGTCTAAATTGAATAAAAAAAAACAATTGAAAGTTGATATTTGTACAGTACTTGGCTCGTAGTAGGGAGTTGTAGTACTGGTACACTTGAGTTGAGTCTAGGTGACGTAGAAGAAGAAGAAACTCGCACCAAAGTATGTAGTAGAAATGTATTGGTAAATCTACAGATAGGTAGAATATTGACTGTTCCTCTCTCTAGTGCAGTAAACGGTAGACTGACTTAATTATACGAAATTACCTAACAATGTAAACTGCTTAGCATGCCTAAAGCCTAAAGGTAAAACTAGGTTAAACGAGTAAGCAAAATGTGCGACGCTAGATCGTACATCTTCCAGACCGCAGAAAAATAAAGGGGAATTTACTGCAAAACATAAATAGCTATTTACAAAAGAAAGCGGTAATGCAAGTTGAGTAGAGGAGCGGTCATTACAGTTATAATACTTAAATAACATGTAGTAGCTTATTCGAAATTAAATGATGCGTTGTCCGTTCCCTTATCCCGGTGTTTAACTGGGACCTCCTGCATTTCCATGTCGTTCTTGGTGGAAGTTGTTGGTCGCCGATAAGCGCGCGCGCAGCCTTGCCCGCAGCCGCGGGTCCTCACCACCCACACGATGAACGCGAGTGCAGATGCACCTAATAGCGAGTAGATGACTATGTAATGTACCTGTTCGTCGGTCGCAGTCCTTTTGAGCGGTTTGTTTTCGGAGTCGCTTTGAAACCTTAACTTGTCATCTATTTGGCTAGATGGGTGTGGTCGGGTTCGTATAGTTGTGTGGAACCGCCTCGTATTTTTGCACTCACTATTGCATTTATTGACGTGTTGAATTCCACAGTAGGTAAGATGAAGCCGGGATCCATTGTCAAATTGCTGTTGTGTCTGTTTTGCGAGTAGATAATCAGACTGCCTGTCTGTAGTACACAGCCCCTGGCTAGAGTTACGATGCTGGAACCTTGCAACGTATGCAGAATCAGGTCATTGTCGCACAGAGTCCTTATCGTGCATTCACCGCAGCAGATCGCGAGCCAGGTATTGAGTGTTTGTAACTCGATCCAGTCGTTCGCGCATGGGGCTTTTCTCAATGCGCATGGCAATGTCGCGTGTTGGCCTATCAGTTTTGCTTCGCACGGCGTCCTGTAGCTATCGTACAAGTTGTAAATAGGTAGCGTCGAGTGACATATGAGACTGTCAGCTGATCGTCTGGTGCATTGGTCGACATTGCGTTGAGTCATACTTAAGTAGGTACTCTTTCTGAAGTTTATTGCCAGATATTCCGCTGACGTTTCTACCCACTCTGCGTAGTTTTCCTGCAATTGTATGGGTAGGGGGATATTTTTGTAGAGTTTGAACGTTTCATCGCTTAAAAGCGGGATGTGGACTTCGAATAAGAAAAATCCGTTTGTTATTCTCCCTCTAACGTAGAGCAGTTTGTAGACGTCCTTGACTTCCTTTCGTATGTTGTCCACTGGCAAAGTTAGTGTCCGTGGTAATTGTCCGGATATTATTTCCATTTGGTGGATAAGGTTTGCCGGCGTAAGGAGATGAATATCAATGCGTCCTTTGTAAATATCCGTCAGCGTGTTGAACAGTAAGTCCTGGACTGTTCTTAAATTGTTCAATAGTAGACTTGCTGCTATTGATGACGTACTGAAGTAAGTGGTCACCATTGTCGCTTCGAGAAGTGTCTCTGTTTCGGTGACACTTGCGTTGACTTGTTGCAAGAAGTGGTTAATGGTTTGAAACTGATGATTGATGTTGTCTTCGTTTCTTTTCAATGCTTCATTTTCGAGTTGTACGATTGATGTTTGGTTTTTTATTAGCGACAAAAGATGACCTTCGTTTTCTTGTATCGCTTGGATGTCGCTCTCATATTTCGTAGCGAATCGCTGATCCAGGATACCAAAAAGGCTGTTTGCTACGTAACCGACGCCGTCGATCAGTCCACGCTTCTTCCTAGACAGATGCTTGCTGGGTTCCAAGAGGATGTCGTTGTAGTAGGTCAGCAGGCCCATCTCGTGTTTGAGTTGGGTCAACGTCGGAGTACAGTAGATTGGTTCTATACGTTTACAGACATCTTCCAAGTGTTGCAGGTAACGTTGCATCTGCTGCGTTCCTTCCCAGTAGCTTGTTAGGTTGTAGTACATCACTAGAATCCATAGGTCGCTGGTTCATATCCGGCTCGAAGGACCAATAAATGTACAGTACTTGGCTCGTAGTAGGGAGTTGTAGTACTGGTACACTTGAGTTGAGTCTAGGTGACGTAGAAGAAGAAGAAACTCGCACCAAAGTATGTAGTAGAAATGTATTGGTAAATCTACAGATAGGTAGAATATTGACTGTTCCTCTCTCTAGTGCAGTAAACGGTAGACTGACTTAATTATACGAAATTACCTAACAATGTAAACTGCTTAGCATGCCTAAAGCCTAAAGGTAAAACTAGGTTAAACGAGTAAGCAAAATGTGCGACGCTAGATCGTACAATATTCAAATGTTTCACATTTTTTAAAAAAAGAACATCATAGAAACCATTTGAAAAAAGTTTCATTCGAAAACCACAAACCATGAAGATTCTTTGTCATTTAAAAGAACCTATTGCAATAAAACGGCAATTTCATACTTTAACCCCTATTAATTAAATGACATCGCAGTGGAATTGGCTTACTACCAAGGGCTTATATCGTTCATATACTCGTCTATTCTATAATAGGCTTTTTTACATAGCAATTTTTTAATTAATGTTTATATTTATTTTCAGACAAGGATAGAACATGTTCTGGAATTCTGTTGTAAAAACGAACGCAATAGCCTACGAACGATGTATTTACCTTGGCTAAACGAAATTTAGAATAAGCAAGCTTATTTCTATTTCTAGTGTTTACGTTATGGACGTCCCTATTTAATTTGAACATTGTTATATTTTTACGGACATACATTATATTATCGAATATATATTGGCAAGCCAGTGTAAGAATTCCGATTTCTTTGAAACGCTCCCTTAGCGATTCCCTACTGCTTAAGCTGTAAATTGCTCTTACTGCTCTTTTTTGCAAA
The DNA here is from genome assembly GCA_947310995.1 of Yponomeuta cagnagella. Taxonomy (NCBI): domain Eukaryota; kingdom Metazoa; phylum Arthropoda; class Insecta; order Lepidoptera; family Yponomeutidae; genus Yponomeuta; species Yponomeuta cagnagella. The sequence continues at coordinate 18,334,484 of OX371286.1, read as the reverse complement.
ATAAATATTGTTTCTATATCTGCTGCTCGTCCCCATAATAACAGCCCATATGACATGATACTGTGAAAATAACTAAAATAGACCAGCCTCGCAGTCGATATGTCTGTAAGTTGCCTAATTTTTCTAACTGCAAATGCAGCTGAACTCAACCTACCCGATAGTTTTTCAATATGCGGACCCCATTGCAGTTTTGAGTCTATTGTTATGCCTAAAAATTGTGTGGACTCTACCGGCTCTAATTTCTCAGCAGATATTTTTAGACACGTGTCAACATTTTTACATTCTGCAAGGTGAACTTGACGCATTTTGTCACGCTACACGGAACAATATTCTTGTACCGGCTTCTCACATTCTCCATACGGTAACACTAACGCCACCAAGGGAAAAAAAATCATCTTTAGGGTTCCGTACCAAAGGAGTAACGGACCCTATTACTAAGACTCTACTGTCCGTCTGTCTGTTTGTCTGGCTGGCTGTCTGTCACCAGGCTGTATCTCATGAACCGTGATAGCTAGACAGTTGTAATTTTTACAGATGATGTATTTGATGATGATGTAGATGATGTTTCCGCTGTGACAACATATACTAAAAACAGAATAAAATAAATATTTAAGTGGGGCTCCCATACAACAAACATCTAAAGACAGCGCTTGCCATCTAGCGGACATCTATGTAACCTTCACAGCGCCGATGTCATTTATTTTTTATTTTATTTTCACTTATACCTATCTTTACAGGCTTAGCCTAATTCGATTGGTATGAAACATACAATTTCCAAAATATCTTATGTCTAACAACTTACTAACTATTTAATTTAATTAACTTATTATCATGTCGTTAAATGTCGATGTTAAACGCTTCTTGTTGGTTTCTATAGATGGCGCTGTTCTCAAATTAGATCTTTGTCTAATGTTGTATAGATAATGGTACGGAACCCTTCGTGCGCGAGTCCGACTCGCACTTGGCCGGGTTTTTTTTCCCATTGAATTTGCAAAAAGTGTGTACGATCTCTCATGTTAGTAGTGATTTTTAGGACCCACAACCGAGAACCTAGGATCACGGACCTCGGACTAGATAGCATTTGTGCCTAAAACCGCCGTTTGTGGCGGTAATCCTATCTAGTTCTAGGTTTTCATGGTTTTCAGGTTTTCAAAATCACTATTGTCGTGATTAAGAAATTGTACAGACACTTTGCAAATACGGTCTGTAAAAAAGATGATTGTTTTGCTCGGTGGCGCTAACTTAGTGTTACTCTATGCAGTGGCGTCTGGCGTAGCGTAGTGGGGGCGGTAGGCGGTCTCCAATCACCACGCGAGCCTATTTGAAGCGCTTTATGCTGATCAACAAAAATAAAATTTCGTGGAGGAAATTTGTATTCGTAGAGAAAATAATTAAAATAGGTTTCACACTAGGTATTTCTGAGATCTTTTTAGATTATTTTCTGCAATAACTGTCAGATTGACACTACGACAAAAAAACTTGAGATTATTAATTATTACTTTTATAAAATCAAAAATCAAAATCAATTTTTTTTATTCAAAGTAGCACAGAAACTGCGACTTAATGAACGTTACAAGTTAAACTAGGTGTCCATTTCAAAATCTAGATCAATTTGGAGAAAAAATGGACAAAAAAACTCCAAACTTAGTCTTTTCAAGTCCTTAATTTACAGGATTTATATAAATGTTCTAAAACTCATGCATTGAACTGGCTTTAATTCCAGACATCATTGTCATCTAAATAATCTTTAATGTTATAGTAGCTTTTTTGGCACAAAGTGCGCTTCACACATTTTTTGAACCGCGTTTCTGGCAAGCTTATTATATCCTCAGGGATCTTATTGTAGAAACGTATACAATGCCCCATAAAGGATGTATTAACCTTTGCCAGCCTAAATTTTGGGAACGAAAGTTTATGTCTATTTCTAGTATTTACATTGTGTTGGCTACCTACAGTTTTAAAGTCACTGATATTTTTCCTAACATACATAATATTTTCATAGATATACTGACTAGCAACTGTTAGGATGTTAGTTTCTTTAAAGAAATCTCTTAACGAATCTCTATTGCCTAGCTTATATATGAATCTGATCGCTCTCTTCTGCAGGACGAAGATGGTCTCAATGTCTGCTGCCCGACCCCACAGTAGTATACCATAGGACATAATACTATGGAAGTAACTAAAATAAACAAGCCTAGCAGTTGCGACATCAGTTAGTTCCCGGATTCTTTTAACTGCGTATGCTGCAGAACTGAGCCTAAATAGGCAAATGCCAATTTTCCTATATGAGGACCCCATTGAAGCTTTGTATCAATTGTGATACCCAGAAATACAGTTTCTTCTACAAGGTCTAGTTTATCATTCCCCAATATAACATTGCTGTCAACCATTTTGACATTTGGTAGTGTAAATTTTATACATTTTGTCTTTTTTGAATTTAATAATAAGTTATTAGAAGTAAACCAATATAGTACCTTAGAGAGAGCATTATTTGTACCCGCAAGGTCATTTTCTTGTCTCTTAATCTTAAAAATAAGTGACGTGTCATCTGCAAACAATACTATCTCTGACATATTTTGAACCATGAACGGCAAATCATTTACATATACGAGGAAAAGGAACGGCCCCAAAATAGATCTCTGTGGCACTCCCATCTTAACCTCCGACCCGGATGATTTAGTCCTATTTATGTCAGCTTTTTGAACCCTCCCTTCTAAATATGATCTCATAAGTTTTAAGCTCCTCCCATTCACTCCGTAGTGTTTTAATTTTAAGAGAAGTGTTTTATGGTCTACGCAGTCAAATGCCTTCGACAAGTCACAGAAAACACCTATAGCATCCTTCCGATCCTCCCATGCACTAAATATATGTTTAACTAATGTGACACCAGCATCCGTCGTAGACCGCCCTTGCGTGAAACCGAATTGCTCACTATGAAAAAGTTGATAATTATTAAAGTGTGTAAGTAGTTGACCTAGAACTATTTTCTCGAATATTTTACTCAAAACGGGTAGAACCGAGACTGGTCTGAAATTTGTGGGATCTTGCCTGTCGCCACTTTTAAATAAAGGAACGAGCCTACTATATTTCATTAGATCAGGGAATGTACCCTCATCTAAACATTTGTTAAAGATTCTGGCCAAATGGGGTGCTAGGACATCGATTACTGAGCTAACTATTATTACTGACATACCCCACAGGTCTTCAGTTTTTTTAAGATTTAGCTTTTTAAACGCTTTATTCACGGTATGAGCTTCAATATAATCAAACGAAAAATCGTGATCGCAGGGAGGGACATAATCTTTCAAAATACTTTCTGCAAGATCAGGAGATGAATCTAAAGGAGCCGTAGTTATAATTGGAACATTTGTAAAGAATTGTTCAAAAGCCGCGGCAACGTCTTCATTTGACGTTATTAATTTATTATCTATCTTAAGCGAAAATTCGGGGTCCGCTGATTTGGATTTACTGGTTTCCTTATTTATTATATTCCAAATGGTTTTAGATTTATTAGTCGATTTAAGAATTTTGGCTTTTATATGCTCGCATTTAGCTTTGTGGCAGACGGCCCTAAATAATTTTGAATATAATTTAACATACTGTAGAAAACTAGGGTCATATGTGTATGTCTTTTTCTCATATAGTGAATAAAGTGTGTCCCTACTTTTCCGGATGCCGGCAGTGGCCCATTCACTAAATTCTACCTTATTTCCTTTCGATGATAGCTTTTTCAATTTAAAAACTTTTTCAAAACTATCTGAAACGACCTTAAAGAAATCTCCATAATGGGCATTAGCATTGATGGTTTTATTTTTTTCGGTATGTAAACTACTTTGTAAATCAGTTTTAAATAATTCTAATTTTTTTGTTGTCATGGGCCTGTAAAGTATATCTTGTTCTGATTTTTTAAAATCAGATTCAAAGTGTACAATTTGACCACTGTGGTCTGACTTTAAGCAATTTATTGTAGAATAGTGCGAAAATTCACAGTCACAGTATACATTATCAAGACAGGTGGCTGTGATTTCGGTAATCCTAGTGGGCTCTAAGAAAATATTAACTAAATTAAAAGACTTGAAAATAAGTTTTAATTTAGTATTTAAAGTGGAATCTACCAGCAAGTCGATATTAAAATCTCCACAGACTATAAGGTTCTTGCTACTACTTGAAGCTACATTTAAGACATCCTCTAGTACTGATTCAAATAAACTGTAGTCACTGGCGGGGGGCCTGTATACGCTTACTACAATGTGCTTAGCCAGTTCAACACATGATAGCTCAATAACTTTTTCAACAGAAAGTCTGCAAATATCTTTCCGTTCTTTATATTTTAAACTACTATTTACTATTATTAAGGATCCCCCGTGCAATGCAGACTTTCTATTGAAGCAACTGGCTATTTCATAATTATGTATAGCAAAATTCATTTGAGACTCTAGTAGCCAGTGCTCTGTGACACAAAGTATATTCACTCTATGTTGTTCTAAGAACAACTCTAATTCTAGTAGTTTACCAGAAAAGCCACCTTGTAAATTTTGGTTAGCTAAGACAAGTTTGTTTAAGGGGGACTTTTCTGTTGTCTGCGCTGACAGTTTAAATCAGCAGTCAAGCTTAACCTACTTATGCTAGGTTTTTTACAGCCTCAGAATACAGAGGTTTGCAAGTAGAATTTTTTCTACAGTTTGTATCCACGACTGGTCCCTGTTTTATTGTCTTAACAATAATAGGGTCATAAATATTGAATGCCAACAATTTGGCAATCTGTCGCTTTGAAGAAAGGGGCACATGCATTGTGTCCCTAGTCAATATAAAGTTTCGAATAAATTTATTCGTATCAAAATACAATACTTGGTATATACCAACTTCTGTCGAAATCAATTTGATCAGAGGTAGGTTGCTTACAACAGTAAAAATTATTGGAACAGAAAACCCTGCGCCTTTCAGCACACAAAAAAAAACAACACCCATTCAAGCCCTGTACGTACACAACCAAACCTCATTGCTCCGTTGCTTTTTTTTTTGTAGAGAAAACCTCTTTGTATTGTTCTGTAATAGAAAATGGAAGTACGAGGTTGTGAAACTTTCTTTTTTTATCATTAACTAGTAATTTTTTCCACGAAGTTTTACGCTTTTTGGTTATAGTTTCGTTAGATTTGTTTGCCATATTAATTTAGGCTTTAAATCAGCGTCCACATACGAGATATCCCTCCATAATAATGACATGCTCATTGTATCATTTGAAAATACGTCTTCCCTACGGCGTGAAATCGTGATAACTCGAGAAAACGGTGCTTCACAAGGAAAAAAGTATCGATACCTTTTTTGTAGAGAACCTTTATACTCGACTTACATACTTTTTTCGATCCATTTTTCCGCTAGCTCTCGCCGTTTTAGAGATACCTATGTATACGCAAAAAACCGGCCAAGTGCGTGTCGGGCCACGCGCAATGTAGGGTTCTGTAGAAAGAGGGTTTTTTTATCTGCTTTACAGACAACTTTACAGAGCTTTACTAACAACTTCATCGAAGTCATTTTCAATGGATTTTGTACGAAATTTTACTTTACTCGTTGGTTGCCTATTACTCGTTAACTAGCAAAGCCTACTCAGCCGTGATACTTTTCCTTTTAAGTTCATTATATGTTCTACTACCTTGAATTTTTTCACGTTTCTACAATCAACCGTTTAGCTAGGAGCGGGGGCGACGCCCTACTCGGACAAAAATTTGCGCGTTAAAACTTAATATTTCGCAATCGGAACCCTAAATCAAAAAATGGTCTTCATACACCCACAATATTTTTCAACGACCAACGAGGTCCAACATGATGGGGTAGACGAGAGAAATAAAAATCATTCCCACTTTTCCAACATTTTATTTTTTAACTTTGTCAGCGTGATAAATATGTATACACATACCAAATTACAGCTTTCTAGTACCACCGGTCGTTGTGCTAGGCCGCGGATGGACAGACAGACAGACAGACAGACAGATGGACATGCCGAAACTATAAGGGTTCCGAAACTATAAGGGTTCCTTGTGGGACTACGGAACTCTAAAAACGAAACTTTGACCTTTGACCTCGGATAAAAAACAACGCACATACGGCATCAATGGGAACTTCTGAAATAGCATTTCTAATGACATATTTAACACCTACACAAAGATCCAGCTTGTTGGGAATTAATGCAAACTGGAATATCTGTTTTGTCTGGCTGGACTAATAAGAGGGCGGCAATTTTTAGGGTTCCGAACCCGAAGGGTGCCAAACGGGCCCCTATTACTAAGACTTCGCTGTCTGTCTGTCACCAGGCTGTATCTTATGAACCGTGATAGGCAGTTGAAATTTTCATAAATGATGTATTTTTGTTGCCGCTATAACAACAAATACTAGAAACAGAAAAAAAAAACAAATATTTAAGGGGGGCTCCCATACAACAAACGTATTTTTTTGCCGTTTTTTGCCCGATATTAATAACGGCAACAGGCAGGCGCTTGAAATATTCACAGAACCTTAGTTCTATATTGGCTTCAAAAATAAATAATTACATTAAAATAAAATATATATTTAAGGGGGGCTCCCATACAACAAACGTGATTTTTTGCCGTTTTTTTCTCGATCTTTGTGTCTAATGTTGTATAGATTATGGTACGGAACCCTTCGTGCGCGAGTCCGACTCGCACTTGGCCGGTTTTTTTTCCGCCCCGGGCGGCTGGCACCCAAGCTACGCCACTGACTCTATGGAGCCCCTAAAGTAAGAACTGAGATAGCAGGTTTTTTTTGTCATCCCGTGAGGGAAGTGAAGGCCATTTTCCGCTGATCGCAGCTATAGACGGGTCGACGACGACGGCCTCCCAGGCGGTGGGCATCGCAGGTGGTCTTCGTTCATCATCCGCTCCACGAAAGCGGTCAGATCATCCCGCTCGCGGTGTCCCGCGATCGTAACGTTCCACACGGTCGCGGTTTCAGAGTCGGTTCAATAAATAAAGTCGTTCCTGCTAATCGGAAGGGTCGCATCCGAGCGAGGCATCCGAGTTCTACCGGAGCTTTCTGCAGCTGCAAGTGGCAATACGTTTATCTGACGCGCATATTGTGTGTGGGTTCGGCAGGGCGCTGTGCGCGGCGGAGGGGGGCAAGCGCGAGGCGCGGGAGGCGCGGCAGCGGCTGCGCGCGCAGCTCGCCGCCGAGAAGGAGAGCGCGCACGCGCTGCACGCGCTGCTCAGGTAGGTACGCCATGCCGTGTGGCAAGCCGGCGCGGGCGCGGGCGACTGCAGGACCAGCCCCCTTTTGAAAACTTACCAATGCGCCAACGAGATACGCAACTTGGTGCTCGTTTGAGATGAGGCAGCGAGCAAAACTAACGGTTTTATTTATAAAAACACGATTCTTAAAAGATTCTTTAAAACACTCGACAACCGACGATTAAAATAGTTCTGGTGTGGTGGAGATTTTACAAGGAAAAGACCACATATTAAATAAACTACCTCTGAGGAGTGCTTTAGAGGAATCGTAATTTTATAAATAAGGCCGTGAATCTATATAGGAACAAAGCCATCCTTGAGAAATGTAGTGCCAAAACTTGTATACCTTATCAGCAGGTGAAGGTAGGTACATCTGTGAAGTAACGTTTTCCAATAGCTACAAAAACACAAGTAATGCCGCTTACTTCCCCTACTCAGTGTATACATTAAATACGCTTTTGCTTTATCTGTTTAAACTTCAATAAACTAATTCGACGTACAGATCTTGCGTAAAAACGCAACCTTTATTAATAATAATAATTTATTTTTACAGTCTACATTTTTTATCTTAGGATAGATACACTAGTTGTTGGTACACATTGTCGCTATATCGTACAATTCGAACTTCTGACCCTAAACTAGGTAAAAACCTGTGTCTTAGGGATCGTTTCTTCTCCAACTGAATATGGTCTACAACTATATTTAGAGAGTTACCTAACAGCGAATAGGACAGAATCAAATAGGTAACTAAAATACTTGTCACGAAAAGAGGTTGGATATTTAAATTAGGATTATACAGTAGTTGTCAACAATTTTTCAGTACAATTGTAATCGAGTTCATGTAACCATTTTTTAATTTATTTTTAACTTCATTTTGAACTAGTGTGTAAATAGGTGAGACTTTATTAATCTTATATATATTTTTATATATATAGCTAAGAGCTAGGAACTGGCGACTGGCAAACGCAGTGCGGCAGCCGGTCCCGTCACATAGTGGGGATAATGGGGTAGCGTGACTAGGCAAAGGCCTCCATATAAAAAGTGAGCCCTCTCCTCTCCCTTCCTACTATGAAACAGTACAAACCCCCAACAACTAGCTTACACTGACAATGCCAGCCTAGCAACACGGGCCCGAATTCTTATTTCTAAAATACATAATAATAAAAGCATTATATTCTTTTTGTTGCAAGGATTACAAAATCCGTTATCTTCCTATAAAGAGAAAAGGCTTACAGTGCAATAGCACTGGCTGGCTGTACCAAAATGACTAAAAAAAAAACGATAGGACAAAAAAATCTTAATTTTCTTAAATTTTTAAAAAGCGTCTTTACAAAAACATACTTACTTACCAGAATTTTAATTCTTTTTTTGTTGCACTAACCCGTACTGAGGAAAATTTTTAAAAACCTATTTAGAGGCTAAAAATTCCACCCATGCCGGGACTTGAACCCGCGACCTCTGGCCAACCGCGCCTGTGCTCTCCCAACTGAGCTAATGGGTAAGTGCAGGCATCGGCGAAATTTAGAGCCTCCTTACAAACTGTCTCTGTCTTACGGACAGAATTTATTTAGCTTGCTTAAAAATCTTTCTAGTGATTTTTTAATATGTACTAAATTGACGAGTGTCTGTTGAAGAAGCAAAAAAAAATTTAAGTTGATCGATGGAAGAAAAAGCTTCTCGATAATAGGATTTTGATAGAGCGAGTGTTTGTGGGACATTTGTTGAGCGAGTTGGCGCAGCCGGCAGGCGGCGCAGCTGGAGCTGCTGCAGCGCTCGCCCAAGCGGCGCCGGCCCGCCTCGCCCTCGCCCTCGCCCTCGCCCTCGCCCTCGCCCGCCGCGCCGGTACCGCCCGGCTCGCCCTCCTCGCCCTCCTCGCCCTCCGCGCGCGCTGCGCCGGCCGCCGACGCTGTGAGTCCCATAAACCGTAATATAGTAATACCATTTCGGTCCTATTTATAAAACTTTCCTTTTAACTAAGACTGTTTAAACTACATCTCAGGAGTGTTTTAAGGAATCGTGTTTTTATAAATAGGACTGTTTATCTTTCCGACTAGGGATATAAAGATTTTCATGCAATCAGTACACTTATCATCATCATCATCAGCCCTTTGACGCCCACTGCATTTACACTTACAAATTGTATAAAATGTCATGCTCTATTGACGCTAGAGGAGCCAAGCTATGGCACTTCGAAGATGACCTAATTTCCCCAAACATTGACATTTTCAAGTTTTACGAATTTATTACGCGAATTAAATTCACTAAAAATACTTTGCCCGAAACGAAGAAGAAGAAAAATATCCAAAACGAAGTCTGTGAGACTAGCAGTTCACTCACAATCTAAAAAAAACGAAAAGAAGGTATAATGTGTTACAGAGACAAAAGACTAACGGTCTTATTTATAAAAAACACGATTCCTTAAAACGACGATTAAAATAGACTATGGTGGAGATTAACCAAAGATTAAATTTTAAACTATCTCCCTCTAAAATGGTTGAGACTGGTGATGGCTGACCCCTGCGTTATGCTCGTGAACGGGTGCTGTTCGTGTGTCTGGCCGCAGCATTAATGTTTTTCCTACTTTTGTAAGAAGTGTTATTTTGGCTTTTAAAGTTATTGGTGGCTATAACGGAATCATATCATATAGGCTTTGATGTATAAGTTTAAGATGATTTGAGAAAAGATGGTCAGAGTGGAGTTTTTTTTCCCGCTGCCTTTTTCTCCACTACAAATACGGCCCGAAGGCAGCGGCTAACATAGTAACATAGTACATTGACATTCAGCAAACAGAATGTAAATTCTTTACGTTGAAATAAATTATTGATTTCTGATTTCTGAAAAATAAACTGCCTGTTAGGAGTGCTTTAGAGAAATCGTTCTTTTATAAATAAGGCCGTAGATATACCTATATTGGGTTATTGGAAATTAGACAGGAATGTTATAGTGGTGGTTGGAGGTCATATGCAATAATGTCGCTCGAAGTTTGATTTGGAATCTAAGTTCGAGGCAAAACATAAAAACAATGTCGACTAACCGTAAAAACGGCGATTGACTAAGAACTGTTCTTCTTACTTACTTCTACTTCTTTAGTTGGCATGTTTTCCCTTTCATCACGATGGTTTTCATTTTGAGGAAGACGAAAATGAACGCGCTCGTGTTCTTTTTCCTCTTCGTTTCGTTCTTCATAATTCTGAGGAAGAAGTCCTTCTCCATCTTACTCTGAATCATCGCTGTCTTCGTTAACAGAAATCAACGCGAAGTTATTACACGATTTTCCTCCGCAATTCAAACAATGAGCCGAGCATTTCAGCCCATCTTTTAAACAACTACATGCCCCTTGTTGACTGTAGTGCTGGTATCTTCCTCCAGCACCAGCCTACAAACAAAACATGGCTGCTCCCCTGCGTTACCTACCGGGTTGGCTACTTCGAATTTTGCTCCTGTGCGTAATTTACATGCATGATGCAATAGCCCGAAGGCATGATTGGACAAAAAATGGGAGTATTAGCCAGCTTACACTGTTACCGCCTTCACCTCGTGGAGGTTTATGCGTGGAGGTTTTCTGCTTATGTTATTGAAATTCGTGGAATAATCGACATAAATGTAAGGTTTGCCAGCAATAGCCACTTAAAATAAAAATAAATTAAGCTTTAGTTAACTTCAGTGGTACATTGCTGATCGACATAAATGTAAGGTTTGCCAGCTATAGCCACTTAAAATAAAAAAAAATTAAGCTTTAGTTAACTTCAGTGGTACATAGCTGACAAGAACTCAATCTGCAGGTTTGTTAAAGGTCATTCGAATGGTGGCGTGGTGGCCGGGTCCCCTATCTCCCTCTAAAATGGTTGAGACTGGTGATGGCTGACCCCTGCGTTATGCTCGTGAACGGGTGCTGTTCGTGTGTCTGGCCGCAGCATTAATGTTTTTCCTACTTTTGTAAGAAGTGTCAATTTGGCTTTTAAAGTTATTGGTGGCTATCACGGAATCATATCATATAGGCTTTGATGTATAAGTTTAAGATGATTTGAGAAAAGATGGTAAGAGTAGAGTTTTTTTTTCTGCTGCCTTTTTCTCCACTACAAATACGGCCCAAAGGCAGCGGCTAACATAGTGACATAGTACATTGACATTCAGCAAACAGAATGTAAATTCTTTACGTTGAAATAAATTATTGATTTCTGATTTCTGATTGGTGAACTTAACGCCATTAATCCACACAAAACAAAGACAAAAGAAAGAACTACGATATACATTTCATTATTGTATTACTTTTGGGATCAATATTGTTGGAAATGACCTCCCCCAACGCCCCTTATAAGATTCCGATTTAATTTCCAATAGCAATAATTTTGAGTCTTGCCTCTATAACCCATTTTACCTTCTTTTCGTTTTTTAGGGTTCTGTAGTCCGACAAGGAACCCTTATAGTTTCGCCATGTCCGTATGTCTGTCTATCTGTCCGTTCGCGGCCTAGCGCAAAGACCGGTGGTACTAAAAAGCTGTAATTTGGTATGCGTATGCATATTTATCACGCCGACAAAGATAAAGAATAAAATGTTGGTTTTTTTTACTGTAACTCCCCTAACGTGAAAAGTGGGGATGATTTTCTTCTCCATTACCACATCATGTGGAGTATCGTTGGATTGGTCGTTAAAAATATTGTGGGTGAAAAAAATCATAGTAGTAGCACACATAATGAACTTAAAAGGAAAAGTATCACGGCTAAGTAGGCTTTGCTAGTTAACGAGTAATAGGCAACCAACTTAAAAAAGTAAAATTTCGTACAAAATCCATTGAAAATGACTTCGATGAAATTGTTAGTTCTGTAAAGCAGATACAAAATCCTCTTTTTACGGAACCCTACAGTGCGCGTTTCCCGACACGCACTTGGCCGGTTTTTTTTTTAGATTGTGAGTCAACTGTCTCGTTTTGGGCTCTAATAAAAGCTAAATAAATGTACTACAAAATATTTTCAGTAACTTTTCTTCGCAGTGCAAGTGGTTTTGCCAATATTTCGCGAAATAAGTGAGTAAATTTGCTCATCTTTGAATTGTCATAGCTTACAGTTTATTAGTGTTTTTGCATTGTTCGCAAAAAATTCATAGTTCTGGCCCTGGAGAGGAAATAGTGAAAAAAGTCCGAAGGTTTTTCGATGTTGCAAACTTGAATTCACACAAACCTAACAGACCCATACAACATACCAAAAATGCAGAACTACGTCACGTGCGATTTAATGTCTCTTTTGGCTTTATCCGACGGCCTAGTATGCTTACTCATTTTGACATTCCCCACTCGGTGTGCAGGAGTCGCGGCCCGCCTCGCCCTACCTCCGCCTGCGCGCCGCGCCCCCCGCGCTGCCGCTCCCCCGCCCGCCGCCCGCCGCGCTCAAGGTCGGTACTGGCTCGCCCTACCTCCCCCCGCGCTCAAGGTCGGTACTGGCTCGCCCTACCTCCCCCCGCGCTCAAGGTCGGTACTGGCTCGCCCTACCTCCCCCCGCGCTCAAGGTCGGTACTGGCTCGCCCTACCTCCCCCCACACTGCCGCTCCCTCGCCCACGCTCAATGTCAGTACTGGCTCGCCCTACCTCCCCCCGTCCTGCCGCTCCCCCGGCTCTTGAAAACTAATGTGTATTTAATGTTTAATGTATATTTGATGTCTGCAAACAAAATACTTACCCCATATAGGCGTGCACAATACGCTCTGTACTGCTCACCGGCGACCACTACCGAGCAGCTGTCACTGCGAGTCAACCGTCATCGGGCGGACGCTCTCTCGAAGGGGAAGCGAAGGGTCGGTTTCAGGGCGAGCCTCTCTTCCATAGGGATATTTAGGTGGTGACCTTCGCTGGTAGGTCGCGTCAGAAGGCCTCCAATATTCGGTGTGCCCGAGCGGGCTTCGGGGCACAGTCTCGGTGACCTTCGCTTCGGATCAGATGGTCTCCTATAATCGGTGTGCCCGAGCCGGCGGCCCGCGCGCGTGTGCCGCGTCTTTCCACTTGAGATCCCTCGCGGTCGCGGGAAATGTTCTTCTGAGCACGGAGCCGATTCTCGTTAGGCTCCTCGTGCCGTGCCCCCTTCGCAAAGTCGACGATTGCGCGCCGGGTACTTGACCCGGTCCTGCCACCCCGTGACCGGCCGCGCGGCCCGGGTGGCGGCGGCCGACCCGCGTCTTCCCGATATTGCCATTTCGACGGCATCGGGACGCCCTCCGGGACCGGTACATCGTGCATAGCGGGTCGATCGGCGGCTCGTGGCTCCTGCCTTCGACGTCACTCCGAAGCGGCCGGCGATCCCTGAACTAAAGAGATGATTTGTAAAATATATTTTTTTCTTAAATCTCTTTCTTTTTTGTGTTTGCAGCCGTCGGAGATGGCGCTGCTGCGGGGCGCGGGGGGCGCGCCGCGCCTCTACAGCATCTTCCCGCGCGAGCGGGGCTTCGGCGGCGCGGGCGGGGGCGGGGGCGGGGGCGGGGGCGGGCAGTACGACGGGCTAGGGGGGCACGCGCGGCCGGAGCCCTCCCCCGCCCCGTGCCCCGCGCCGCGCCCCCTGCCGCGCCCGGGCGCGCGCCACCGCCTGCGCCGCCCCGCGCCCCCCCCCGCCGCCGCCGCCGCCGCCGCCGCCCCGGCGCCGTCCCCCTGCCCCTCCCCCTCCATCGCCGTCATGTTCCAGAAGCAGCTAGACAAGTGACGCGCCGCGCACGCGTGAACTGGATTCTCAGTGGAATTAAACATCGGACTTTCCCCAGTTTGTCGTAACGTGATCAGTTGTCACTTCGAAGTGGAATAAAAAAATTAAGTTCCAACTGTTTAAACAAAGTGAAGAAGTGTCTTTATAATGTCTAGTTTTTCTTTTAAGAACAAAGTAACATCTGTTGAGCGGACACATTCGAACTTGACACTGTGAAATGTAGTTGTCATCTAAAATCATTGCTAGAGATCAACTTCTATATTACGCGCACAAAATCCTAAACGATTACAATCGACTTCCATACTAATTGCTATCGCAAACGTCAGGATTCTTACAAGATTTGTGAGTGAAAGTGTGTGTCAAATTAAAAAAAAGCAATAATTAAGTCCGTCACATTGCCATTGTATTTTTACTTATGTGCAATAAACGTATTAATAATAATATGCTATTACTACACAACCCAACACCACGCTAAGTAATCTCCATAGAAAGGCGCGAGCGCAGCCGCACACACACAGCCTCGTTCCGTTTCGTGTTTGTACACGCCGCCAAACGCACACACAGGCGAATATCGACCAGTACAGGAGGTATTCAGACGGGTGGCCGGCTCGCCGAGCTCGATTTCATCCAACTTGCGATTTGCGCATTACCTGCACGCACGTCGCTCAAGACTATGGCAAGATGGGACTAACATACCTAATTTATTGTCAACAATAGCGAGAACAAAACAATATTCAAGGTACCCCGAGAAAAAGAAATGTAAGTATCGTAGATAGTTGTTTATAACGTAATCTACATGGAGGTAGAAATAAGTACCTTGGTTAGTTATCAACAGTAAATTACAAATAAAACACATTTTTCCACATGAAGCAATAAACAATTTAACCACTCGTCTGCCGCGACACAGATCTGTGTCCAACTTAGTATGGGCCACCTATACGTTCCATTCCGCGAGGGCAGTTCAGGAGTTAAATTGAATTTTTTTCACGTTACCCACAAAAATTTGCGCTTACAAGGGGGAACGCCCCACTCCTACAAAAATTTGTGCTTTAACCCTTAATAAGGCAAGGGGAAATTATTTCCCACCACGACGTTTTTTTTTTTAAGTAAAATATTGTCTACAAATCATTTGCAGTGAACGAATAAACCACTTACCACAGATTATTACGACTTTTTTTTTCTTTTCCTGGCAACACTTTTTGCTTATTGGCAACCCTTGACTTATTTTTTTTATGTCAAAGAGTCGGTGGGAGAATTTCGAGTAAACAAAGCGGTGATTTTTCTGACAGTCCGAAGAAAAAACGAGTTTTTGTTCTACAAAAAATCCTGTAAGAACAATTTGATTGCTCTGGTAAAAGGTCTATTCTGATGCTGTTTTATGTGTATTTTCCAAGGCAATGTAGAATAAACCATAAACTCAAAAATTGCAAATTTATAGGTGGGAAATTATTTCCCCTTGCCCGATAAGTTCATGATTTTTTTTATTGCTAACTAGCTACTGCACCCGACTTCGTTTGCATTTATTTGATGTTATGTTTTTGCCAATAGTTGTCAGACACAATTTTTTTGTTGGTGGCAAGCACTTGCATTTATTATTCATCTAACCTGTTTATTTCTTCTATTTATTCGTTCTAACAGCACATGCACGTTTCACATTTTTTTCTCTGTCGCACGCTTTTTTATTTACCTTTATTTTTTCCTAGTTTTATAAGCGTAATAAAATATTTTTATTATTCTAAATTGTTTTAATCTTCTAGCTTACACAAATTTTAATAATTTTACAAAAAATGTAAACCAAACCACGGGCTAGTGCTTGTATATGGAAATACTGAAACTGAGGCTAAAAATACAAAACCTAATCAGGCAAAGGGATATTATTTCCCACCCAAAAACCTAATGCGTAAACCTAATCAGGCAAAGGGATATTATTTCCCACCCAAAAACCTAATGCGTAAACCTAATCGGGCAAAGGGATATTATTTCCCACCCAAAAAAAAGCTACTCCCCCCATGACAACCCCCCCTTTTTTATATTTTTTCATATTCTAGAGTATCAACTTACCCTAAATCAATTTCAACTTTTTCTCTAACTAGCCTACTGGCTCGCGCCTTATTAAGGGTTAAAGCTTCATATTTCGCAAACGTGTGGCGCCGGATTAAGAATAGCGTCACTCCATTTCCTTCCGTGGATGTCGTAGAAGGCGACTAAGGAAATCAACCAGGAGACGGGCAGCAGCGTCTTCCTGAGATTCCAACCTCATGCTGCGATCGCCAACCCGCCTGCCAAGCGTGGCGATTGTGGCAAAACCCCTCATGGTTATAAGAACCACGAAGGAGGCCCATGTCCTGCAGTGGGCGTCGAGTGGCTGATGATGATGTGTGGCGCCGGATTAAGAATAGCGTCACTCCATTTCTTCCCGTGGATGTCGTAGAAGGTGCCTGAGGACGGCGACAGGAGACGGGCAGCAGCGTCTTCCTGAGATTCCAACCGCATACTGCGATCGCCAACCCGCCTGCCAAGCGTGGCGATTATGGCAAAACCCCTCATAGTTATAAAAACCATGAGGGAGGCCTATGTCCTGCAGTGGGCGTCAAATGGCTGATGATGATGATTTCGCAATCGAAACCCTAAATCAAAAAATGGTCTTCCTACACCCACAATATTTTCACCGACCAATCCAACGAGCACGGCCTCGTGCAGTACCCCTCCCTCCCCCCATCTCTTCCCGCGGGTGCCGTAAAAACCAGCTAAGGGGCACATTACCAGAAGGTGGGCAGCAGCGCCTTCTGCGGAAATGCGATATACTGCGCTCGCCAACCCGCATGCCAAGCGTGGCGAGTAAGGCAAATGCCCTCATGGCAGTAAACCAAAAAACCAGGCCCCCAGCCCCCGGCAGCTCCGCTATTCCTGGCTACGGTAGCGGCCACGGTAACGGCGGAGCAAGGAGTGCTAAGAATCTCCGGCAGAGATCTGGCTACCACCCCCCACAAAGAAAACGACTGGCCCTGGTAACACACAACATTCGCACATTGAGGACAGACGAAAAGCTAATTGCGCTGGAAGAGGAAATGGGTAGGTTACACTGTGATATCCTAGGGTTATCTGAAGTCCGTCGAGAGGGCGAGGACACGATAACCCTGAAATCCGGTAACCTGCTCTACTACCGGGAAGGCGAGCAACAGTCCCAGGGTGGTGTCGGGTTTCTCGTCGACAAGTCCCTCGTAAATAACATTTTGGCCATCAACAGTGTGTCGAGCAGGGTGGTGTACCTAATACTCAGAATATCTAAGAGATATTCGCCGAAGGTCATTCAGGTACACGCACCGACCTCGTCACACTCCGATGAGGAGGTAGAGGCGATGTATGAGGACATTAGTAGGGCCATACATACCTCGGAGACCTATTTTAATGTGGTTATGGGGGACTTTAATGCGAAGCTGGGCACAAGAAGCGAAGGTGAGATGACAGTGGGGCAATTTGGTCATGGGCAACGGAACCCGAGCGGACAGAGGTTGGCAAACTTCCTGGAGAAAGAGGGGCTCTTTATGATGAACTCTTTCTTTCAGAAGCCACCTCACAGGAAATGGACCTGGTTGAGTCCCGATGGTTCAACGAGAAACGAGATAGACTTCATCCTGACCTCCAAGAGACAAATATTCAATGACGTCTCTGTGATCAACATGGTGAAAACCGGAAGCGATCACCGAATAGTAAGAGGCACATTGAATATCAATGTCAAACTTGAGAGGTCTCGTCTCATGAAGTCCACGCTCCGACCTACTTGTGCCCGTATCCAAAACCCCGAGAACTTCGAATTGTCAAATTGCTTTGAGTGCCTGGAGAGCGCCGCATCGGTGGACGAGATCAATAACAGGTTTGTAGAAACTGTTCGTACAGTGGGCTCGAGGTTCTATAGACCCAACCGTACGAGTAGACCGCAAAAGCTCTCAAACTATACTCTGGACCTCATGGCAAAACGTCGTGCGTTGCAACTGCAGTCCTCCGAGGATGCTGAGTCATATAGGCAGCTCAATAGACACATCTTAAAGTCTATGCGGCACGATATTCGGTCCTTTAATACAGAACGGAACAAGGGCTCCAAAGTGTTCGCAAAAGACTTGTCTATTGGGCAAAGCCAGCTGACGAAGCTGAGGAGAGAGGACGGCAGTATAGCGTCGACCAAATCAGAGGTGATGAGGGAGATTGAGAGCTTTTACCGACAGCTATACGCCTCAGTCGCAAAACCTGTTAGCAGTTTGAACAAAGATCCAAGAGCCAAACTGACCCGACATTATACCGAAGATATCCCGGACATCAGCCTGTATGAGATTAGGATGGCCCTGAAACAGCCCAAGAATAACAAGGCACCAGGAGAGGACGGAATCACATCAGAGCTCCTGAAAGCGGGTGGAACACCAGTACTTAAAGTCCTTCAGAAGCTCTTCAATTCCGTCGTGCTCTAAGGAAAAATGCCAGAAGCATGGAACAGAATCGTGGTGACGCTGTTCTTCAAGAAAAGGGAATACTTTCTATTGAAGAACACCGACCCATCTCGCTTCTGAGCCATGTTTATAAGCTGTTTTCGAGGGTCCTCACGAATCGTCTCGAAAGCAGGTTTGATGACTTCCAGCCTCCCGAACAAGCCGGTTTCCGAAAGGGCTTTAGTACCATAGACCACATCCACACGCTGCGGAAAATTATACAGAAGACTGAGGAGTATAATTTGCCATTCTGCTTAGCGTTTGTGGACTATGAGAAAGCCTTCGATTCGATCGAGGCATGGGCGGTGCTCGAGTCTCTCCAGCGTTGCCGTATTGACTATCGGTATATCGAGGTGCTGAAGTGCTTGTACAACAGCGCCACCATGTCGGTCCAAATCATCATCATCATCATCATCATCAGCCTATGCTTGTCCACTGCTGGACATAGGCCTCTCCTATAGCACGCCACTGAGCACGGTCCTCGGCTACTCTCATCCAACTCTTGCCAGCCGCCCTGCGAAGATCATCGCTCCACCGAGTCTGAGGACGTCCCACACTACGTTTACCGATCCGCGGTCTCCACTCGAGAACTCGTCTACCCCATCGGTTATCAGTTCTTCGGATAATATGGCCGGCCCACTGCCACTTCAGCATGCTAATTCGGTGGGCTATGTCGATGACTTTGGTTCTCTGTCGGATCACCTCGTTTCGAATTCGATCTTTCAGAGAAACCCCGAGCATAGCCCTTTCCATAGCACGCTGAGCGACTTTCTGACCGGGATACAGAAGACCGGTCCGAATACAGGAGCAGAATTCGGAGGCAATTCCATTGAGAAAAGGCGTGAGACAGGGAGACGTTATGTCTCCGAAACTGTTCACGAACGCACTGGAAGATGCCTTCAAGCTTCTGGAATGGCAGGGACGCGGCATCAATATCAATGGCGAGTACATCACGCACCTTCAATTTGCCGATGATATAGTAGTCATGGCAGAAACGATGGAAGACCTCGGCATAATGCTCGAAGACCTCAGTCGAGTTTCCCAACGTGTGGACCTTAAAATGAACATGGATAAAACGAAGGTCATGTCGAACGCCCGTGTTGTGCCCACCCCAATAACATTGGGGAACTCGACTCTCGAAGCTGTAGACGAGGTACATAAGGGGTGTAGGGGAGGTACATAATATCTCCATGGAGGTACCCTAAATTTTTTTTTTGAGGTCTACCGTTTTGTCGGCGAAATATGTACCTACATCTAAGCCAAATTTCAGCTCTCTAGTACTTACCGTCTATGTGCTAAGCCGCGGACGAACAGACAGACGGACGGACATGGCGAAACTGGGTTCGTTGTCCACTACGGAACCTTAAAAAGATCCCGACGAATTGACAACCTCCTCCTTTTTTGAAGTCTGTTAAAATTTCACTTTTGCACATGAATTAGGTTTTATTTGATCTTATCGTGAGTCTAAAAGAACACAGTACAGCACCATCCAAGGATCAATCCCTGCGAAACCATGGTTTTTCTTTTTCCGAAATGCGGATAAAAATGTTACCTCGACAATATGTCGTCTTCGCCTGGGCCATGCCTGCACCCCAGCCTTCCTCACGAAAATTCGGATCAGGGACAACTCGCTGTGTGAGTACGGTTTGGACGACGGGACTCCGAACCACATCTTTTTTAACTGCTCAAAATTATCTTCTTCCCTATATAATTATCTTCCTTCCAATCTCTCTCTTCCCACAAATTTTCGTTCCCTGTTACAATTGGTATTCTCTCCATTTATTAATTTATAAAAAGCAACAAAATTCGATTGTGATTGTCTGTCTATTACTAATGTATCTGGGTTTTTATGTATTTTATCTTTTTTGTTATTACTACATCACCACAACTAACTTAGTTACTGGATTTTGTCCAAAACTCGACATTGGCAGAATCCTTAGGGTAGCCATAATTAAGAATTGAATTGAATTGAAGTTTTATTTGGTTAGGTGCCAGGCAAAAAAGGGAGCCATATTTATCCAAAACTTGTGCATAGGATTGATGTGCCGAACGAGACGGATTACAACGGAATGTGGGCCCTACTTTAACTACGAATATTTGTAATAAATTAAGCGATTGTTTTTCTAGTTAATAAAGAATTTCATTTACCTATTAGGTATAGGGAAAGTTAAGGAACCGGGGAGCTGACTACCAATGGAAAAAAACATCTTTTTATACTATTATATTCTTTTTGTTGCACTAACCCGTGCTGAGGACAATTATAAAAACCTATTTAGAGGCTAAAAATTCCACCCATGCCAGAGGTCGCGGGTTCAAGTCCCGGCATGTGTGGAATTTTTAGCCTCTAAATAGGTTTTTAAAATCTTTTTATACGTTTTCGCCTTTAAGACAGCCCTTTTGCCAAACTAGTAGGTATTTTTCCATTGGTGGTGCCAATTAAATCCGGGCGTCCGGACGCGTCCCCTTGAGAAAGAAATTAAAACAAAATTGTAAAGAGTACAACATTTTTATTTTCGAACATCACAGTACGACGAAAGGTACCAGCTTAGAGGTAGATTGGGTCTGTAAGTGCACCACCATAGTTATGTGGGACCAGCTTCGTTATCACATAATTTTGTTACACTACTGAAAACGTTTTACATTTTCAAAAACATCAGCCTTATAATATTACCGTTAATGAATGACTGTAACATTGGAGTGATAGGTAATTTTTTTTTATATCTAGGACTTTTAGCTTTAGCAGCTTAGTTTTCGTGGTGCTAAAAGGATGGAAACGCGCGTTACTTGTGCGATTGCATCTCCATAGTAGTACGTATTTGCGGTTTCATCGATGCAAATTACGCGTGAATGGCATTGTCTTGATGATGCGATGTAGGAATAACCTTTCGTTACTCTTCAGGTGAATTTGAAAGGGTATGAGTAACCAGAATAGGTTGGTACCTTACATCGCTGCAAAAAGCCACAGCCACCGTGCGTGAGAGCCCTAAAAATTCACAGTAGTTCCATCATGGCACTAGGCAATGGTACTACTGCGAATGAAGGCAACGAAGCCATTATGACCATTATTACTGTGCGCACAGTATTCATCCAACAGTAATAAAATCACGTTCAACTTAAAAATAAAATGGAAAAATATGATAATGTCAAAAAGCTTCAACTGCAGTCATAACTTACAACTAAAACATTTAACTTAACAATAATTAGTTATACAACAGTGCAGTTTTATGTGAGCGCTACCGGGAGCTTCAGTACTTGATCGAGGGGAATTCGGGCGCGCGCGGGTCGAGTGCGGGCGCGGGGGCGGCGGGGCCGGCGGGGGCGGCGGGGCCGGCGGGGGCGGCGGGGGGCAGCAGGGCGTCGAGGAAGCGCAGCGCGGTGAGCCCCCCCCCGCCGCCCGGCGCCTCGCACAGCCGCGCCAGCACCTCGGCGTCGAGCGCGTGCAGGGCCAGCGCGGGGGCGGCGGCGGCGGGGGCGGCGGCGGGGGCGGTAGGGGCGCGCGCCAGGCTGGCGGCCAGGTGGCGCGCCGCCACGCCCGCGCCGCCCGGCTGCGCCGCCAGCGCGCGGAACACCTCCAGCTCCAGCAGCGGCAGCCACACGCGCGGCTCGGCGGCCGCTGCGGGGGCGGCGGGGGCGGCGGGCGCGGGCGGCGTGTCGGGCGGCACGTGGCGGCGGTAGTCGGACACGTAGCGCGGCTGCAGGCCGGCCGCCAGGTAGCGCTCGATGTCTGCCAGGTTGGGCGTGGCGCCGCCCTCCAGCGCCGCGAACGCCGGGAACAGGTGCGTCTCCGAGCTCTGCAACACAGCGCGACCGGCTACCGACACTGCGCTCGCACCGCGGTCCGCGCCGCCTCTACCGCTCGCGCCGACGAGTCCGACGACTGAACATTCACATCGGAACACTGACCGATGTTAATCTTTAGTCACGGACGCTTCTATTGTGGTGCGAGCACTAGGTACAGATCGAGCCGCGTCCGCGTCCGCCGTCGCCCTCCATGATGGACGTTTTTCCGTTGAACGGTAATGTTAACTGCACACGTTTATTCCATACGTACGACGGCGGGCCAAAGCCGTAATTATTTATTTATTTCGTAACAGATCCCGCCCTTGTAACCTATCAATCGATTCAATTTATTTCAAATATAAAAATTATAAAAGTTGTCAGTGATCTTATTCAAATGTTAGTACATATTCTTATTCCAATTACTACAAACGCACTGTCATTGCTTGCCACTGCCGCCGCGATGGTGCCGCGACTGGCCCGACCCCGCTCACGGTGCGCATGCGCATGTCAGCGAACCAACTCACCGATGCCCTGAGTGCATTGTTGTACTGGACGCGGAGCGGAGAGCCCCAATCGATTTTCGCCTCATGTCA
This sequence comes from Yponomeuta cagnagella, assembly GCA_947310995.1. Taxonomy (NCBI): domain Eukaryota; kingdom Metazoa; phylum Arthropoda; class Insecta; order Lepidoptera; family Yponomeutidae; genus Yponomeuta; species Yponomeuta cagnagella. Next base: position 18,311,708 of record OX371286.1, on the reverse strand, counting down.
CCCGGACCATAATAACGAATTCATTGACACCTCATTCATAAAAATATTTCAAGCGCTACGGTGGAACATCCGTAAACATATAGTACCTCTACAGCGGTATTACACGGTTTGACCAAATTGAAGCAATTCCATTGAAAATTATTGAACGTTAAACGACTTTAGTTATTTACACAGTAATCATGTAGGGCATTCAATTTTAACTATGTCGCGCCAACAACTGATACGCATGGGAGTGTCACTAATATGTCTTCTTCCGTGACTTCTTCAATATTTCAGTCTTCTTTTAGTGACCTTTTATTCTCACACTGGTTTCTGACCTAAGTTTGTGATTTTATCACACAAACCCTCATTATGTTTGGAAACGTTGCAAAACATTAACAAAATACTGCCACGCTACTATTAGAACAAAAAAAATGCTCCTGATCGTTCAATCTCCGTGTTTACACTCTTCAATCGTATTGAATGATTGTCAATATTGTGTCAATTGCATTAAAGACGTTTGTCGAACCATAGTTTTCAATGAAATTGCATAGCATTGAAATGTATTTAGACTTCTCCATGCAATTAAATTGAAAGCAATATTGAACCGCAATTGAACCATGTAATATCGCCTATATTCACATCCATTTATTTATTGCATTATCATGTGTAGGTACATGACACCCTGTAAGGGCACTACAAAATTAGTAAATTAGGAACTTAATCTATAATATGAGATCTGTCTACCATAAAGACACAAGCTGTGTGCTAAGAACCTGACCTTTTCTTTGGCTTTGCCTACTCGGATAAAAATAAAGCCTTCGAAACCTAGAACGTACGAATAAAAAAACCTACAAGTACCTATTTCTTGCTCCAAAATTCACTCAAAAACAGCCCCTGTCTTTACCAATGAAATGAGCGCAAGATGTGCTGTAGAGTAAATCACTCTGTGATTGGTTCATTCTGTGCGCCATGCGTGACAACGTGAACGTTGATTGGGCGATAGTAAATGACAGCATAACTTATGACTGGTTTTATACAATAACGTCAAACCATTGACTTCATGATGTATAACCCGTCGAAATATCTAGGTACCTACCTCGCAAGATGGCGGTCTGACGGTGGCAGGTGCATTTAATAGATATTTTGCCGGGTCATACTGAACTCGCTCCGATTGGTAATATACTATTTTTTTGCGCTAGTTAGACATCTATGGTTTTAACTATCACGGCCTAGGACACTGTCTTATTGGCGAACATGTTTAGTTTTCACTAAACAAATTTAATGGATTTTAATGTTGTAACGCCTGCATGTGAACAAAATCTGCACGGGCAACCTTTTACGGTGAGATAGAGGTAAGAGGCAAGTTCCACTGTAGCGCACAGGCCTTCTCTCAGAGAGAGAGAGAGTATGGGCTTAATCACCACGCGTGCCCACCGCGGATTGGCGATTTCAAGCGCTGAGGTATGTGAATAGCTCAGACACCCAGGTTCCCTCACGATGTTTTCCTTCACCGTTAGCGAGTGGTATTGCTACCATAACTTCACAAATGTACATAACTTAGAAAGAAAAGTCATAGGTACATGCCCGCACTGGGAATCGAACCTGGGTCTCCCGCTTCCGCGTCCAATGTTCTACCCACTAGGCTACCACCGCAGTTGATACTTGATAAGTTCTAATTGATATTTCAACCTGATATTTTGAATAATCCTAATATACTGGGTGTTTCAAAAAGGTCCGGTGAAGCTTAATGGGGTTTTTTTTATGGTCAACAATACAAAGATTTTTTATAATGGGACTAACTCTTCAATAACGAAAGAATATAAAAAAAAGTGTTGATAACGAGCAAGTGGTAGTTGGAGTAGCTGAGATTTTTTTAATACCTAGGTACAAGGTGAGGCAAAAAGCATTTACAATTTGTCGACAGCATTTTGTAATTAATTGTGGAAAATTACGTCCAACAACGCGTCGGCGTAACTGCAGGGCTCTTCTTCATTGCAAAGTCGATTAATCCGCAAAACATCAACAAGGAAGACTTGGCTACGCAATGACGTATCGTAGTTTTACGAAACTGCTCGACCCCGAACAAGAAGTCCTGGCCTACAGTTTGAAAAACACTGAGTTAGATAATAATACTTTGTCTGTAGTCGGGGACTCTCGAAAAAATATACAGCGGTGTTGCAGTCGTTATCATAAGGTGAATCATTACGCCGAACGTGTCGCAACTTTACTGCGACTTGGCGAGCGCCGCTTCTCGTACAGCGTCCTCGGCGGCTAGCGGCTCCACTCTTGTGCCGCTACGGTCAGCAGTATTTATGTTTGACAAAATATTATTTACATAATACCGGTTATCACTCCAGCTCAGATAGACGCATGAATTTTCTATCGGCGTGAGTGACGGCGGGGTACGGACGGGCGTCGCTCAAATAAAACTGCAGTGATGTATTCGAGCAAAAGTAGTTAAAAAACAAATTAAGAGAGAACAGAAAGAATTGAATATGAAAAATTTAACGTGTCTACTTTTACTTTTCTAACTGCAACTTAATTACTATGCTTTTACTTTTAGTCCGGGCGTTCGAGGCACGCGCATGCAAAAGCCAGTACCGAGCGAGAGCAGAGCCGGCGCTCAGTCGGCGAGCAGCGCGGCGCAGCGCCGGTGCTGCTGCAGCCGCCGCCGCAGCAGCGCGCTGCCGTCGGCGGCGGCCGCGGGGGGCGCGGGCGGCGGGCGCTGCAGCGCCAGCAGGCGCAGGTAGCGGGCGCGCGGCGCGTCGGCGTCCCACTCGCGCATGCGCCGCGGCCGCGCGCCCACCAGCGCCGACGCCGACTCCGACACCGAGCTGCCGCCGTCACTGTCGCCGCCGCCCCCACCGCCCCCGCCGCCCCCGGCCGCCGGCTCGCACATGCTGCCGACGAGACCGGCCAGGTCGCGCACGCGCACGGGCGACGCGCGGTCGGCGTCGCAGTCGGCGTCGGGGTCGGCGCGGCGCGCACTCACCGCGAGCGCGGAGTCGGCGCGCGGGTCGGCGTGGCCGGCCGCCACGAGCGCGTCGTTGATGCACACGTCCTCGGCGCCGCTCGTGTCGATGAGGAACACCTCCAGGATGCGCTCCTGCCGACCGCATATTTTAACTCAATATCCTAGAAAGGGTCCGTTTTAAACTTTTACATGCATACGTAAACTCACGCCTCTATCCCAGAGGTGTAGGCAGAGACAGCCACTTGCCACGATCCTGACAGATCGCTTTACTTTTTGAAGTAGTTAAAACAGTAAAACCGGCCAAGTGCGTGTCGGGCCACAGTGTAGAATTTCGTAGAAAGAGGGAGTGAGTTCTATCTGTGTTTGGGCAAGAATATGTAGCTCTATTTGCCCTCTAATTGTATTTAAATTATAATATTGCAATAAAAAGCTCGTGTGGTTTGTTTGACACTTTTGACACTGACTATATTTTCTGAAGAGACAAGATTATAAAGGAAATAGGTAGAGCAAACTAAAAAGGTGTATATCTAACCGAACATGCCGCCCACCAAAAGGACTTTGAGGCCTTTTCATTTACAATCAGACCCTCACTAAATATCTACTTCTTTGAATATCTATCTACCCGAATTTCTATGTAAAACCGACCTACCTTTTACTTGACATTTATGAAAAATTAACACAAGTATTGAGTATATCCACTAAATTAGTAACAGGATTACCCAAACAATGTATAAAAGAAATACATATTTAAGTAAATTAAAGCAACACAAATGAACCGTACTAAGACCATATAAACAAATAAAGTTAAATCAATCAATGTAAACTTTAAGTACACAGATTAAATAAACTTGACTCCAATGAAATAAACTTATTCTCTTGTTGAAATGGGTAAAGCACATAACTTAGAAACAGATCTTCGAGTAGATTTCCCGTTGTAACGTACGGTATATACCCGTGTAATACTATCTAAGCCAGAGTGTTTTTTCCATGATGCGTGCTAATGCCCACTTGCTGGGGGGCAGATGCTCATCCTTTAATAATACTATGTCGCCAATTTCAAACTCTGGTGATTTTCTTTGCCACTTAGGACGTTGATTCAACCGTGACAAGTATTCCGATTGCCAGCGCCTCCAGAACTCCTGTACCAGTCTTTGGGTATATTGCCATCGGGTTAACACATTTATCTTGGCTGTAGTATAATCACGGTCTGGAACAGTTACGAGTGCTTCTCCAACAATGAAATGTCCAGGCGTAAGTACTTCAATATCATCCATTAGATCTACATCTGTAGATACCGGCGTCAATGGACGTGAATTTAAACATGCCTCTATTTGGGTAAGAACTGTCGTGAACTCTTCAAACGTTAAGTTTGTGGTCAAGATTCTTCGTAAATGTTGCTTTACTGACTTGACACCGGCTTCCCAAAGTCCTCCAAAATTTGGGCTATACGGTGGTGTAAAATGCCATTGCGTGCCGTCATTTGCTAACTGATCAATCACATCACCGGGAACGTCAAATCCGCTTTCTCTCCACATATCACATAATTCTTTGTTTGCAGCTACAAAATTAGAGCCATTATCACTCCACATTTCCTTGCATCTTCCTCTTCTAGCGACAAAACGTTTAAATGCGGCGATAAACGCCTTTGATGTCAAATCGCTCACCAATTCCAAATGGATAGCTTTTACAGCCATGCATATGAAGATGCAAATGTAAGCTTTGCTAGTCTTGGCTCCTCTTCCTTTGGAATTTAGCACATATACTGGCCCAGCAAAGTCAACTCCACTTCGAGAGAAAGGGCGTGAAGGCGTTACGCGAGGTACAGGTAAATCACCCATAATTTGCTGTCTACTAGCTGCTCGCTGTCTTGCACAGGTCAGACATTTATGTATGTATTGTTTTACCAAACTCTTGCAGCCTACGATCCAGTATTTACTCATCAGGTAAGTTATCATCATATTAATTCCTCCATGCATTGTTTGCAGGTGTGCATCGGCTAATATAAGAGAGATGAGATCATTTTTCTTGCCTAGGATGATAGGATGTTTTACATTCTCAGAAACTTCAGCGTTTCTCAATCTACCGCCCACCCTGAGAATGTGTTTTTTGTCAAGAAATGGATTAAGCGTCTTTAAAGTGCTTGTCGTACTCACATCTTTGTTATCTTTCAGTCTTCTGATCTCATCTGTAAATTCTTCTTCTTGTACTTGTCTTATACCTCTACATATTTCCAACGCTCCTTGAATTTCATCGGTAGTTATTGACTTTTCTATCTTTCTCAGATCCCTTTTCAGATTTAAAAATCTCTTGCAGTGTACTACAACTCTTAGCAATTCTGTAAGTGTATCATACTTGTCTAATCTTAAACTCCTTTCTTCGTATTCTGTTACGTTAGCGTAGGACTGTATGCTCTTCTTTTCTAACTCTTTGGTGGTAATAGTTAACGGTTTAGTGGACTCTATAGTATCATTAGCAAGCCGAATAGGTCCAACTGTCAATTCGTCGTTCAATGAAACGCTGTTGGTGTTTTTGCTTGAAGTGTCGATTACATCTCTCACTTTGGTTGCTTTTTTATCTCCCTGTACTGCAACATGATGTGGTAAATGGACAGAATGATCACCTTTTTCTTCGTGAGGAAATTCTTCCATGTCATTGGTTATGGATTCTTCCAATATCTGGTCGTACTCTTTCCTCTGTTCAGGAAACCTTTCTAATTTATTTTCTTGTGTTTCAGGGGTTTTCATAGTTATTTCTCTTGAATTATCATCTGTTAAGCTCTGATCTTTGGAGTGAAATGGAAGTTTGACGATGTATCGACCTTCATCGTTTCTGGTGTACTGTTCCTCATACATCTTTTCGCATTTTTGTTCTTCCTTTGTATATTTTCTCTTTGTATTTTGTTCTACTTCCCAGAGCGTTTTCAAAAAATCTTCGTTGATTATTTGATGATGCATAACGACGACAGACTCTGGTTGCTGTGTATCTTGCACCTCGCCAAACAAAATCCAACCCAGGTTTGTTTTATGAGCACACGGGGAACCTGGTGGACCTTTAATCAGTTGATTTTGTACTATTTGGGCATACACGTCGACACCCAGAAGTAGATCGATGGACCCTGGCTTATGATAGCTTGGATCTGCCAGCACTAGCCCTTCTAAGTGAGGCCAGTCTCTTTCGTTAATCGTGTGGGTTGGTATTTTGGTAGTCAGTTGTTTGGACATAACATATGTTTTGACTTCCATTGTGAAGGCTTCACACTGGGATTCTAACTTGATCTGAACTACTTGTTTGATGTCTTCTCTTGTGGAGCCCACACCGACGACTGTGCCTTTGATTGGGTACCTCTTGGCCTTAATAAGTTGCGCAGCTCGTTCACTTATGAAGCTTGCCTGGGAGCCTTGGTCGACTAAAGCTCTCAAAGTAGCGGTGTTATTGCCTTCACTGACAACTTGTACGAGGGCGGTTGCTAATAACGCTGTGCTTTTTCCAGTGTAAACATGAGACGCCAACATTGTTATGTCTTCTTCCTCTTCATCCTCCTCCACGCTTGTATGTAGTGCCACACCGGGTTGTTTATTTTGCTCGAGGTCGCCCGTTGTGTTACTTGTGTTTTCCTTAGTCTTATTTTCGTGAAGAAGAGTATGATGACGCCTTCTACATATCTGGCAGCTCGTTGAAACTCGACATTGCCTTACAGAGTGTCCTGGTGCAAGGCAATTGTAGCACATGTTGTTTGTTTTGCTGTATTCGCTACGTTGATTCGGTGTATATTTCCCAAAAGCTTTACAATGGCTTATTGTATGATCCTCATTGCACATAAGGCATTTTTTTGTGTTTTCAACATTGGTAGCGATGTGAAATGACTTTTCTCTTACAGAAGTTGGAGTTGCCTTTTGTCTGGTTGGTTCTATGAGCTCCAGTGTACGGAAACGACTCTCCAGGAACTTGCGGAGCATTTCAAGTGAAGGAAGATTCTCAGGATCCTGAATGCTGCTGCTGACATACTCCTCCCAATCCTTGTGTGTATCGGAGTCAAGTTTCTGCACAATCACAAATATAATCAGTGGATCCCAACCTTCAGTGCTGACCTTCAAATTGCTTAGATGATGTAAACATTCCGATGTTGTGTCGAGTAAATGTTTAATTTGACTCGATGTATTTACCGTCATCTTCTTTTGAGCAAAGAACCTCTTCATAATAGCGTTAATTGTCATTCTTTTATTGCCATACCGTGTTTTAAGGAGATCCCAAGCCTGTGTGTAGTTCGAATCTGTCACATGTATGTATTTTAAGATTGAGGCTGCTTCTCCCGCGAGACTTGTCTTTAAATAATGCAATCGTTGCACATTATCTAGCGACGTGTTGTTGTGAACCAATGATGTAAACAGATCGTGGAAAGATAACCAATCTTCATACGCTCCACTGAATACTGGGATCTGTATTTTCGGTAAAACCACATGAACTTGATGTTGAGAACCACTGGATGTTGGTACTGGAGATTGTTGTTGAGATGATAACAAATCTTGCAAATCAATTTTCAGTGAAACGTACCGTTCTTCGTGTTCGTAAAACTTCTCCTCTGCAATATAAGGTACTTTATCTCTTTGGTCTCGTGCAATTAGCCGTATTATTACGCCGTAGGCTTCTTTGTATTCGATCCAGAAATCTTCTACGCATTTTAGGCGTGCTTCGACGTAATTCCTTGTTAATCTAGCTTTCGGACACTTTTTCAAGTTCACATGCGTTTTATGTAGGTTCGCAGCAATGTTCTCCACGACATTTAACGCTTTATCCAATTCCGTAATCAAAATAGGATCGTTGACTTCCGTGGCCATTGTAACTTATAGCTTCAACGAAACAACGTGATGAAATTTCGATTCCCACAAACGTCTTCAATTGCAATAATTGTTTCTGGGCTACTTCTATCCGTCTCGAATTTGGACCAAAATGTTTGGGCAAGAATATGTAGCTCTATTTGCCCTCTAATTGTATTTAAATTATAATATTGCAATAAAAAGCTCGTGTGGTTTGTTTGACACTTTTGACACTGACTATATTTTCTGAAGAGACAAGATTATAAAGGAAATAGGTAGAGCAAACTAAAAAGGTGTATATCTAACCGAACAATCTGTTCTATTTACAAAACAACTTCAATAAAATAATTTTCAATTGATTTTGTACGACGTTTTCTTTTTATTTCTTGGTCTCCTAATTCTCGTTAACTTGTGAAGCCCATTAAGTCCCCCCTCCTATCCGGGCTAAACGGTTGATTGTAGAAACGAGGAATACATAACAATGATAAGTTCATTAATGTGCTGCTGACCTGAATTTTTCCTCGATTCTACAATCAACCGTTTAGCCAGGAGAGAAGTGGGGACGCCCTAGTTAGACAAAAAAAATCCTTTAAAGCTTAATATTTCGCAAACGGAACCCTAAATCAAAAATGGTCTTCCTACATCCACAATATTTTTGAACGACAAATCCAACGATATCCCATACTATGGTGGAGGCGAGAAAAAGAATTTGTATCACTAATTTAGACGTAGGGGACCTCCCCTACGCCTAAATTAGAGATACAAAAAATGTAAGATTTTATTCTACCGTTTTTTTATGTAATTAATACAATATACTTTTGCCAAATTTGCCGAAATCAGCTTTTTAGTACTAAACGTCTCCGAGCTAGGCCGCGGACGGACACACAGAGACAGACAGACAGACGAACGGACATGGCGAAACTAAAAGGGTTCCTCGTCGGCAACGGAACTCTAAAAAGGTTCGATAAAGAAGCGAAGAAGGCAGGGCGACGGAGACAGGACACGCACCTCCGGGTCGACGGCGACGAGCTGCGCGACGAGGCGGCGCTGCTGCACCAGCTGCAGCAGGCGGCGCGCGGCGGCGTGCGGCCAGCGCCGGCCGCCAGCCACGGGCCGCACGCCCGCCAGCCGCGCCCGCAGCGCCTGCGCCGGCAGCCGCGCCCAGCCGCGCCGCAGCGGCCGCAGCGCCGCCGCCGCCACGCGCGCCACCGTGCCGTAGTCCACGTACCGCACCTGCGCACGGAAGCGAACCTCACGCGGCTGCGGCGGCTGCGGCGGCTGCGGCGGCTGCGGGCGGCCGGTGGCCGGCGGCCGGTACCTTCACGGTGTCGGAGTCGAGGACCCTGACGATGAGGGCGCGGTGCCAGTCGCCCTCGAAGGGCGCGGCGCAGTAGTGTCCCACGCGCACGGCGCCCGCCTCCAGCGCGCGCTCGCGTCCCTCGCCGCGACCGTAGTACTCGCTGCGAACGACATCCACGCGTTACGCAGGCGTTCCTCGGGCTCATTCAATTCCAACGATTCACTATAGAAATTCCGCAACTAAAAAAGTAGGGCATCGAAAAACCACAACATTTTTGAACTTTAAAATTTTCGCGTGATATTAACTTTACATGACATTTTTTATTTATTTATTTATTTCATAAAACTTACAACTATCATTACAGGGTGGCCTTTTGCGATAGTGAAGTACGAAATACATATCGTATAAATTGAATTATACCGACAGACACATAGTCCGCACAGATCTTTTTGGCGGTAACGTGAACATAGTCACAGATCGTTTACACATCGCTTACTGTCTTCAGCGTGTATGTGTGAGTAATTGACGTAGTGTAATAATAATAATAGGGGTTAAAGTATGAAATTGCCGTTTTATTGCAATAGGTTCTTTGAATTGACATAGAATCTTCATGGTTTGAGGTTTTCGAATGAAACTTTTTTCAAATGGTTTCTATGATGTTCTTTTTTTAAAAGATGTGAAACATTTGAATATCGACTTTCAATTGTTTTTGTTATTCAATTTAGACAAGAAAGATGGATACTGCGAAAATTCGAAAATTCGAGTCTACACGAGCCCCACGTGGATACGAAGGCCTCCATATACTGGCTACGTTTCGGTGACCTGTTCGGGGAAACCGAGGGTTTTGTCTGTGCAATACAAGATCAGGTTATCAAGACCAACAACTATAGGAAATACATCCTGAAGGATGGCACTGCCGATATTTGCCGGGCGTGTCGCCATCCCGGTGAGTCACTCAGACATGTTATTTCCGGTTGTTCGGCGCTTGCTAACACTGAGTATCTGCACAGACACCTTGTAGCCAGGATTCTCCATCAGGCGCTCGCTCTGAAATATGGCCTCGTCGCACAGAGACTACCGTATTACAAGTACGCACCGGAAGCCGTGCTCGAAAACGACCGCGCCAAGCTCTACTGGGAACGGCCCATTATCACGGACAGGACTATTCTTTCGAATAAGCCTGATATTGTGGTGGTGGACCGGGCGCAGAATAGGGCGTTTTTGGTCGACATTACTGTCCCATATGATGAGAACCTCGTGAAAGCCGAAACGGATAAAAAAACCAAGTATCTGGATCTGGCGCACGAGGCTACCGATATGTGGGGGGTGGTGTCCAGCGAAATCGTTCCTATAGTCCTATCCGCGAATGGGTTAATTCCAACCAGTCTCGCTGACCATCTGAGGCGGTTGGAACTTCGTGTGGGCATGCTTCCGGCTATCATGCAGAAGGCGGTGCTGCTTGATACAGCCCGGATAGTCCGGCGTTTTCTCTCGTTGCCGCCCTGACCTCCGGCCGCTTGGACTCCTCAGCCGGAGGGCGTCCGTCTGGCCATTTTGGTCAGACGAGACTATTATCTTTTTTATTCCTCTATAATAATAATATATGTTTATTTCGGACCAATGATCCATAGTTTATTAGTAGAACTTATCCTATGTTGGTCATCATACTCATCATACAATATACAAATTATAATATTAATATCAAATTATTTACAAATTGAGACATGCATTTTCACCCAATGTCTCAAAATGGGACAATTAATTTTATATAACACCTGCTCGTCAATGGCATATTATGTGTCATGCAAACTCAACTTAAAGCAAGTCATTTGTGTCGTCATTATAAATGTACTGAATTTCATAATCCCCTAGGGAATTATGACATTTGAATTTGGAATGCAATCAACATTGAATATACGAGCTCCTTGCAATCCATGACCAAACGTCAAAATTAGAATATAAACTTTTCATAGAGCCCTACACCAAGAAGAATTTATTCAAAATTAGAATTGAAACTTTTCATAGAGCCCTAAATCAAGGAGAATTCTTTTTAATTGTATTATGTTTTATTGCCTCGCAGTGTTTATATAAAGTAGAGTGTGCATTTTGGGGATAAAGCAGTATATTTGTCTCGGGCGTTTTTGAACCCCAAGGACGAGGGATCCTAGGGTTAACTCACGAGCGAAGCGAGGGAGTTACAGAGTTAAGATTTTTCCCTGTGCCGATGACCTTGAGCGTTTGACACAGGTGTGCAGCACTTCAACATTTCACCGCTAGATGACACGACTGAATTAATTCCTAGTAGTAATCTCCATAGAAAGACGCTCGCGCTGCCGCACACACACAGTCTCATTCCCTTCGCGTAAGCATACGCCGCCAAACGCATACATATATAGCCGAATTTCGAACGCGTCGAGCGAGCCGAGCGGTTTCTACTTTTCTAGCCGGCTCGCCAGCCCGCCCGCGTACGCGTAGATTGAATAGACTTCAATCTAATGCCTTCTTGTATAGCATGCGTCATTATTACAAACAAAAAAGATAAAGGTAGGTACATCTCTTCAAAACTTATCTATGCTTTGTAGAAAGAATAGCTTTCAAACAAAAATCACATGTTTAGTAAGTACGTATTTATTTACCTACCTACTTATGAAATAGTACATGTTTTTGCACAACAACAGGTTTTTATGTCAAAAAGTGAAAAAAAAACATCTTATCTTTTTTCAATAAAGTGAATTTGACTTTGATTTCACATGGATGTATTTCGGGACTCAGTGGCAGAATTGGAACGTATGAAGCGACTTCCCCATATGAAATAAAAAATATATTTCTAATGCCAATTCCATGGAAAGTAGAAATTACGACCATTTTAATTGTTATCCGGATTTTACGTCGTTAGGGTTGTCACGCTCTCAGATAGTAATTTATAATCCGGATCTGATTTGATTTTGAAAAAAATATGTAAATACCTGGTGCCGTTATTATTGATATTAATTAAAATAGTAACATGATATACATCGCATATAACAACTTTATGTACACGGTGTGACGTGAAGAATGTATATAGATACATAAAGTTGATCAGCGAAAAACACCTAGATAAAATTGTTGTCCCATTTTGATGTTACTAACTTGAAATTTTCTATACGATTAGTTTTTTTGCTAAAACCGACGGAGAAAATCGAAAACTTGGAGTTTCTTTTTTTCAACGGCTTGGGATAATGGTAACACTTAGGGGTGGTCTTTTAAAACAACATAAACTCGTTGCATAAACCCTAGATAGGACGGTGACGTAAATTAATTTTTATGGCAAATTTAATAGTGCCGATTGAAAAGTAAAATTGCTTAAATTTTCAACCAACACCTAATGCAGGTTTTGCCACCGGGCCCCGCTGGTCTAGCGGCTGGACTAATACGGTATCAACTTTATAGTCACACAGCGTTTGAATGCTAAAATAACTAGACGTGTGAAAATTCTTGAATTTTTGGTTGTTCTAATTTCGGTCTTATCAGGTGCTAAAAGATTTCCAAGTTCCACATATGGTGTAAACTTGGAATTTTCCATCCTTACAGGGTGATCCCTCAAACCGATAAGAAAAATCTGACTTGGAAAATCCGGTCTCTACAGCTTTTTTGTCAAAGCCTGAGAAAACGGTAACATTACGGGGTAGTCTTGTCGAACAAATGTTGAATAAGACCTTGGGTTAGATGACAACGTTAACTTACTTTTTACAAAATGGCGTAAGTCAAATTTCAAGCTGGCTCCTAAAAATTTAAAAATTCTGATTTTTATCTCTGGCTCCGTTTTTCTATGAAAATTAGTATTGGAGGTTTTTGTGGTCGCTGATGACTACTCTGCGCCATGTATTGAACGCAGGTTTGATGACTTCCAGCCTCCCGAACAAGCCGGTTTCCGAAAGGGCTTTAGTACCATTAGACCACATCCACACGTTGCGGCAAATTATACAGAAGACTGAGGAGTATAATTTGCCATTATGCTTTGCGTTTGTGGACTTTGAGAAAGCCTTCGATTCGATCGAGTTATGGACAGTGCTCGAGTCTCTCCAGCGTTGCCGTATTGACTATCGGTATATCGAGGTGCTGAAATGCTTGTACAACAGTCCACTATGACCACAGAACCACTATGTCGGTCCGAGTACAGGAACAGAATTCGGAGGCAATTCCATTGAAAAAGGGCGTAAGACAGGGAGACGTTATCTCTCCAAAAATGTTCACAAACGGACTGGAAGATACCTTCAAGCTTCTGGAATGTCAGGGACGCGGCATCAATATCAATGGCGAGTACATCACTCACCTTCGATTTGCCGACGATATAGTAGTCATGGCAGAAACGATGGAAGATCTCGGTATAATGCTCGAAGACCTCAGTCGAGTTTCCCAACGGGTGGGCCTTGAAATGAACATGGACAAAACGAAGGTCATATCGAATGCTCGTTTTGTGCCCACCCCAATAACATTGGGGAACTCGACTCTCGAAGTTGTAGACGAATACGTCTACTCAGGACAAACAGTCCAACTAGGCCGGTCCAACTTTGTGAAAGAGGTCGAATCCAACTTGGCTGGGCAGCATTCGGGAAACTTAGAAAAGTCCTTTCGTCTAATATACCTCAATCGCTCAAGACAAAATTATACAACCAGTGATGACTTAAGGCACTGAAACGTGGCCTCTCACTATGGGCCTCCTAAGAAAGCTCAAGGTCACGCAAATAGCTATGGAAAGGCCTATGCTTTCTCTACGATATCGAATCAGAAATGATGAGATTCGTAGAGGAACGAAAGTCACCTCAGCCCAGCGGATTACTAAGTTGAAGTGACAGTGGGCGGGGCACATAGCAAGCAGAACTAATGGCCGATGGGGCCGAAAAGTTCTCGAATGGAGACCACATATCGGCAAGCGCTGCGTAGGACGACCAGCCGACAGATGACCTCATCCAAGTGCCAGGAAGACGCTGGATGAAATCCGCTTCCAACGGGTCTTTTTGAAAATGCATGGAGGAGGCCTATATCCAGCAGTGGACTTCTTGTGTTTCCATGACTCGAGAGGTTTCTTTACAAAAGCTGCTGAAAACTTAAAATATAGTGTAAAAATACAGAGGTTTTTATAAACATTTTAAAATAGTGGAAATTTTGATAAATTTGAAGCTTGGATTAAGATTTTGGCTCAAAATCTTTGAATTTAAATCATCGACTTTACGCATTTTTTTATTTTATTTTACACTACGCGCATTCACTAAAGCGGTTTCAAAAGGGTGAATATGTGTCATCGCTATCGCGCCTGTGTGGCCAATAGTCCATTGAGCAAATCTGACTCGATAATTTTTTTTCTATGGTATAACACAAACAAAATTATAAAAATTTTAAGAACAAAAGCAAAATAATTAATTTTTTACAGAAGAAAAAAAAAACATTTCAAAATTGATATTGACCAAAGAAATAAAACAAAAATTATGAAAATGGAAAAAGACTTCGTTGCTAAGGATGTTGGCAAAAGAGCTACAAATGGATTTGAGTGCTTGTTTGGCCTGCATCCTTGTTTCAGCACAAAGACTGATAAATATAATTATTAATCAACAGTGCCTCCTCGTCTTAACTTATATTGGTATATTATAACAGATTAATCTGTTGATAATCGTATTAATAGTGTAATTCATACCATTTCTATTATTTCATTCCAATAGCACAGGAAACATACAGCATTTAAGTGATTCTTGGCGTTAAAGCTGATAGTTAAAAACTATCTATACTATAGTGCAGGGAATTCTAGTTTGATTGCGTTGTGTGGACGTTATTATTATTATAATTTTGGAACTCCCCACCGACGAATATTTTCAAGATACATTAAACTATTCATTGTGACACTTAAATAAAAATATGTAATATCGGTAAACCAGGAACGCAGATTTTTGTTTAATCTACTGTGTGATACAGTACTTCTATTTCTATTTGGTTACTTTTTGTTACACTTTTCCTTTTTGTTAAGGTTTCAGTTGTTTTTTTTTTGTTACGTGTACAAAAAATTTACCTACTTTCTTTTGTTGTCATTATAATTACGGAACCCAAAAAATATTATGCGCGTTAAATTATATATTTAAATTACGTTGTACCTAAAAATGAGCACCGAATAAATCTTGAATAAAAAAAACCCGGATTTTGTGCCAACCCTAGCAAAAACAATTGAATAGGATCAACTTATACATGTCATGGAAGTGTGATTTATATTACATGTAGGGAAGGTAGAGCATAATTATTGCAGTGTAGATAACTTATCCCAATACAGCGGAATTTCGAGAAAATAAAAAAACTAAAAACAAGTACCTACACACGTATATAAATTATAATTCCTACAAAATTTTTAGCATTACGCCATTGATTCTTCTAACAATACTTCCGCATGTACAATAAAATGCGTGATAAAAATATACAGCGTTTTATTTTATTTAAAACAGAAAAACATGTCAGGCAGATAGAAAAAAAATTCAGAGACGAAATCTACACAGATTCGTTTTGTATGTTTAGAAAAGGTTCTAAACATAACATTATTGACACAATTCATATAACTACATATGTAAAATATTTTTCTATATATCCGGATGGGAACGACCGAGCCGAGTTCGATAGCGCTATCTTCTTCTGTCGCTACGGAAGTGAGCGGTGCGGAAATACTAAGTACTGTAATTCGGCTTGGTTCACTCAAAGGTTATGAATCAAGTATTATTCGTAACGCCCCAATCGAAATTATTATTCACCAACACATTATTTACCGCCTATGTACCCTACAATCTAACGAGGAGGCGAAGTGCGAGCGCAAGGAGTGAAACAAAACTCAATCAAACTAAAATGAACCTTAAATGCTAGTAATTAGAGACTACAAGGCTCGAGCAACAAGTCTGGCCGCGTGCGGCCGACCTAATCGCGACAATAAATGGATTATAATACATAGGTAGTTAGGTTTAATTTTTAATGAACCTCACTTTTACCGTGATTGAGGCACAAATAGTAAAACGATGTTTCGCTTAGGTTGGTAATGTTACAATAGCTCGGATGGGAAGAGGCGTCCCTTGAACGGCAGAGAGCTCTTGGTTCGAATACTAGTAAATGATCGGTTTCCTTTTTACTTTTCTTTTTTAGTTATTTACTTAAATAAAAAAATACAAGAATTGGGATTTTATATTGTATGTTTTTCTAACGATTGAAGCTCGATCACTACTACAAAAATCAGTTGCCGTGCGTTGGTCTTGCAAACACTCGAAAATGTCTCCACCGATTGGACTAATAGCTATATAATATTTTTTTGTTTTGTTCGGACATGGGACGTGGGGCGAGGGCGCGGAAAAGACCCATCCCTTCAGGAGCCTGTTTCATAGAACTACAATTCATTGTGACTATGACAATTCGATGTACATTGCAAAGCCGATTAACCCACAGATTAACAAATAGACTCTGCTGCGCAGTGTACTTCGAATTGTCATAATAAACTACGAATTATAGTTTTATGAAACTTGACCCAGTACATTTTGTACGAAAGTGAATTGGAAAGATGCGGCGTCTTTTTCGGTCCCTCGCCCCACGTCCTTGGCCTACAATCGGTAATTTTGTATGAGAATTGCTACTTTGAATTAATTTCACTATATGGCGCTCGAGGTGAACTTTGGAAGGTTGATTTATGATTGATAAATCGCTTATGAAAAGTTACAATGAAATCAATGGTGATGCGAAGAGCGCCTGGTCACAGACAACAGGCAACGAGTAGACTGGGCTTACCTCGTAAGGCGTAATGTGATAAATTGATGAAAACGTTTTTTCTGAATGAGTAACTATGGTTCCTGTTAGTTTTAAACATTAACATACAAGATTTTGATATTGCCCGTAAGACTGTATAAGCTTAAACGTAATCCACTGCGCATTTAAAATGGTATATAAATTCTTAGCTTTTTTTTAAGCATTCTTACGGAATATATTTACTCATAGAAGGCGTAAGGTTATGACAGTTGTCAAACATCCAATAGGGAATCAAGGAGTTAAATTATATCATATATTAATTTCAACGGTCTGCCATGTTCCTAGAGGATGTCACAAGCGATTCAAAAACGTCTGCTAGCCAGTTCCAGCACACTGTAGCCCCTTAACTCCCGAGCGAAGCGAGGGAGTTAAAGCTAGAATCCCGAGGCCGAGGGGTTCAAAAACTCGCCCGATATCGCCCGAGACATAATACACTGCTTTATCCCCTTAATGCATAATCTACTATTGTCTGATATGGTCTGTAGAATGCCGTTGGAGCTGCCACGCACCCGGCCTAGCAGAGAAGCGGTTCGGTTCCTGAGAATCGCGGGAAAACCATTTGTTCTCGCCTCTGTGAACATCCCTGAGGCGCTGCAGTGCCTTGGCAGCCCCAACAACATCATCAGACCATTATTATATTGGACTCGCAGGGCGCTCATAGTCTTCTGCGTATAGTTAACCCATAGGTCGCACGTGTAGAAAGACTGGCAGTATGCCTTAAATAATGTGGACGTTAGTCCTTCGTGCAGCGAGCAAACCTACGGGCCAACATGTTCCACCGGACTGCCAACGCCCTACGTTCCCTCTCGATGTCCAGGTTATCTGTGAGGTCTTCAGAGACCCAGTGACCCAGGTATTTGACTTGAGACTCTATTCAACGTAACATCACCCAATGTTACAGGCGGAATACTAGTAAGTTTCCTTCCTCGTGGTTGAAATACTAAGAGTTCACTCTTCTTAGCGTTATACCTGAGTCCATGGGCCTCCGTGGTAATGCGTAGTAGTGCGTAATGCGTAGTAAATTACTATTAGTCAATTACTCAAGTAGTCAATTACTCATACATACACTGTAAAGACAGAAAGCGTTGTGCAAACGATCTGTGACTATGTTCACGTTACCGCCAAAAAGATTTGTGCGGACTATACATTGTCTGTAGGTCGCCGTACTTATTTGCAATTGAACCCTAAGCGATGTTCAATTCACGCGAAGTACATTGTAAAGTTTAATTGGCTTAATATAAGCCACGCGTGAATACAAAATATGTAATAACATAATACGTGGTAGAAACATAAATATAAAAATAAATTTCTACAAACATTACGGCACATTTGTTTGCGCGCTAAAAAAATAAAGCTGTATCTACACTAGGCCCCCGTCCACCACCTAGTACGCCGCTTGAGCCCGACCGAACTATCCTTTTTTGCGCGGAGATCGAAACATTGGCAACTTAGGGTGATCTAGAGGTGAGTCGTTGACGACTTAACGGCCAACGAAACGCAACTGCTTTTTTGGAAATAAAAACTAGTTTCAAAAGCCGTTTCAGTTGCAACTGGTTTTGTATGAGGACTCCTCATACAAAACTAGCTGCAGCTGGAGCGGCTTTGAGGAGCGGTTGCATCAACGACGGGAAAAACGTTTTATACTTACCTGTTTCTGACCACTACCATTGTCTTTTTCAAAACAGTTCCATAAAACACTAAGATTTTTTCGCGCCGCCATTTTATTATGTACAATAATTTAAAATATTATTTTTTACACTATTTAGTATTAACATTAAGTACGTACCTATTTAACTTTAAACAATGAACTCTATTTACAACTTGACACTATTAGCATGGAGCGAACCACACAATAATTAATTAACGACCGAGCTTTTCGAGCTTTCACGCGCACGTGTCACTCATTTAGCAATTCAAAATTACTAAAACAAAAAATCAAAACAAATTACGTAACATTGATTGGTAATCGCACCGTTTTATTTCCGACCGTATTATTAAGACATAAGAGTGGAATTCAAATATCTAGAACAGTCAACGCAAACAATACTGTTCTTAACAAAATTGCCCTCTTTCTTTTTTGTGTCTCTTTCATACACACACCTAGAAATTTGCCTAAAAGTACACAATAAAATTATTTGGATCTAACTCTTTCCATTATCGACCAAAAGTGCAAATTTAAACGAGCCGCATATTCATGTAGCGAGAGTTGCATCAAGGTCACGCGGCATGCGCGCTTCCATTCTTTCGGCTATTTCCGTGTATTTTCGTTTGCCTCCGTTGAATTAGAACGCGTTACAAGAAACGGTTTGGCGATGCGATTGATGTTAGATTTCGTTCTTATTCTAACGGGGTAAGGAAGTAAACTGTTAGTCAACGGGTTTGGAAAAATGTAGTTCTTTTTGAAACGGGTTCTTAGTTTAGCAAAAAGCAGTTGCGTTGTTGTTTGAGAAAAAACGGTTTTTTAAAACAGTTCGTTGAATCAACGCTCACCTCTAGGGTGATCATATTAGCGTCACCATCGTGAATTTCGAACTGATAATCGATTTGAATTTTGTGGCCCCAAAAATTGGCCAGAAAATTTAAATAGTCTACAGGGTGACAGTGAATTGACAAATTGTAAGGTGATGTAGCCAGACATTTAGTGTTACTGCCTACCTCACCACGCGAGCCGATGTGTCGTCGATAGTGTGCGAGCGAGACAGCGCTATATGAAGCGTGCACAACACAGTACTAAGTGCGATGTTAACTTTTTTTGTAATAGTTAGGGATTTTGTAAATAAAATTATTCATTATTCTTCGGTCTATTTGAGTCTCCTTACTACAATAAGCTAGAGTCTCTCGAAGGCTCAAAAGGGACATTCTAACCATGATTTAGAAACATACGGCGCTAGTTTTAATACAAATGGGGTGACCAAAAAAATTTTTTAACTATGGGTCGAGCGTCTCACGGTCGGCGCCGGCTAACTCTGTTCTTTAATTGTTTACGCATGTCGGAGGAGAGACTGGGAAGATCGATCGATCGGAGGTTCCGATGGGTGTGCACGTAGTGGGACGCGGGCTCACTTCATCTCGTCCATGACTCGCTCCATGGCGGCGTGGTGCGCGGCGCCGAGGCGCAGCAGCCACAGATGGCTCGGCGAGTACACCTCGCCCACCATCACGCAGAGCGCCGCCTCCCCCGCCTCCCCCGCCGTCGGCAGCGTGCCCAGAGGGATGCTCTCCACGAAGTGCAGGCAGTCCGCCGGGAACACGCTCGCCTCCTGTCGTCACACGCACATCGCACGTCGACATTTATTAGGGAAACTAATCGCGATTAAACCCGTCACACGTGTAACTATGGCCGAGCATCACGAGCCACTGAAAAATACTAATTACTTTACTATTGGAAGGCATTGTGTTCAATTTAGCGGACACTATGAAGACAGAAGGTAGAGGCTTGAAATAACTTTCCCACGACACAATTTAGTTCGTCGAAACCGACTTACGGCTGTTTACTAAATTCTATCCAAATGTAGATTAAAAATGTTAATGTGGTAGATCATAAATGTTGAGCTTACCTATACGTGGTGTACATACGCGTAATTCCATCTTTTTGTAACACTATTTTACTATGTTCTGTATGTATGCTGTCATTGTGACTAATAAAATAAATTAGCCTCACCAAAATATCTGCTTATGGCACTGGTCTTGTGAAGTGTTTTAAAATCATATAATAATATGTGGGTACTGTTATCATATCAGTTGATAGCAGCTATCTATTAGCATTTGCTCTCGCCCTAGTGGCGCGGCGTAGGTAATAATAGAGTCGGGCCATCTCTCTTTCACTCATTACGTGGAAGTTACACGTGAAGCAAGATGACGCGATCGTCTATCGCTATGTGCGCGCAATACAGGGTCGCGCCGCCGCGCGCCGGCCGCTTCCACTAAGGTTAACACAGTTTAACGGAAAGAAGAGCACTCACGAACGGGACGCCGGGCAGCGCGTCGTCGGGGTCGGCGGGCGGGTCGGCCGGCGCGGCGGCGACGGCGGCGGCGGCGGCGCGCGCGGTCGGCGGCGGCGGGTCGGCGGCGCGCGCGTCCAGCAGCAGCCAGTCGCCGGTGCGCTCGGGGCGCGCCACGCGCAGCACGCCGGCCAGCGCGCGCGTCAGCGACACCACGTTGCTGTAGCCGACGCGCGCCAGCGGCAGCTCGCGCCCGAACCGCGCCCTGCACGCACACCGACACTCAGACTGGTCACGTTCGTGACGTCTACGCGGAGCGGCCGGATGAAGGCGGTCGAGGAAAGAAAGCGGCGGCGCGCCTCGGAGGAGACCTACGCCCAGCGGTGGACGATTACGGGCTGATTGATCGATCGAGGCCTACATGAACCGCCATAGGGGATCCTAGTGGAAGGAGCGACTTTTTGATGTGAAGTTTAAAAAATATTACTTTCGAGTGAACAAAATTACATGTACTTTTACAATAATTGCATAGGCTGATGGAAAATTAAATAGTTGTATGTAAGTCAAGGATTGATTTAAGTACATAACCAAGAGATATCTGGCCATTATCTAAGCCAAATTAATTTCAAAATGTAAAACAATCAGTAAAAGTTAGATGAGTATTGCCAGCTTACTTGTAGAGCCGCATAAGATCAGCAGACCAAATGCCATCGGGGTGTTCAGCAATGAGCACCTTCATCTCCAACCGCAGATCATCCAGTAGAGCTTGCTTGCTGGAGAGGCCACCTAAAAGTAAAAATGGTCACTATTCATTTATCTGCCAAATTACGATTCTCAAACCAAAACCAAAAACTGGTTATAAATGTGGAAGTTACCACTAGAAAGGGTCTGCCGGCCTGAGTCATCGTCTCGCATCTCAGGCTCAATATATTGTGAAGAATTGTGCAGTCTTTTCTGCAGGAATATTTGCACTGCAGTTTGACTTGTTCCAGTACTTGCTAGAGAATTATTGCAATCAGACTCCTCTCTTTGAATGTGCAGATTGTTCATAGACTGCCTGATGGCATTCTCAGATTTTGTTTCTTGAAGCCTTTGCTTGTTGTGATTAGATTCTGTTACAGGAACAGAATGCTCATTACGAGTGTCTGGTGGCTTGTATGTATATGTAGTAGTTGGTGCCTTGGATTTGGCACCTGGAGGCGGATAGTGGCTCACAGGTGGCTTGTAAGTACTAGTATGATTTTTTGAGGCAGTTCCATTACTTGGTCGGTATCTTCCTTCCTGTTGCCTCACCATGGACTCTGGCACACTTCTTCTTTTCCCCTTACTGCAAAGTAGAAATTATTTCTTTACACCACAGTTCAATATCACAAGAAATTTGGCAGAATTAGTATGAACCATACAATTTAGCGGAGGAGGAGATTTTCTGCTTTTGGACAAAGCCATCAATGTGTTTGAGAGTGTCAGGAACAATCAGAGTCAACACTGGATTGGCATGTGGTCCACTGAACTGCAAATACAAACACACAAAATAAATATATTGGTCATGTGAAATGGAGCAAGACAGAAATACTGAGACGATGGCGGGTTGCTCAGCATGTTAAATAAAATTCACAGACAACTAGTTCCTTGGTCAAAGTAGTTTTTTTTTCCCCTGCCTTTTTCTCCACTCTGAAAACAGCAAGAAGGCAGCAGCTAAAATAGCACATTGACATTCAGCAAACAGAATGTAAATTCTTTATGTTGAAATAAACTTTTGATTTCTTGATTTCATGTGTTTGTGATATTCTTTTTGTTGCACTACCCCGTGATTAGGACAATTGTAAAAAACCTATTTAGAGGCTAAAAATTCCACCCATGCCGGGACTTGAACCCGTGTCCTCTGGCTAACTGTGCCAGCGATCTCCCAACTGAGCTAATGGGCAAGTGCAGGCATCATCATCATCAGCCATTTGACGCCCACTGCAGGACATAGGCCTCCCTCGTGGTTTTCATGACCATGAGGGGTTTCTGCCATAATGCATGTGTAAGTTTATTTACTTTGTATTTTATTATTAAAACTAACAGCTTATCCTTGACACATGCAGGGTCTAAGGTGCCTCTAGTTTAGCAGTAACACATTTAATAATTATAACAGAGTTGATACTTTGATTTGTACAAACTGCATTAGTCTGGATGATTTTCCATGTCTGTATGTTTGTCCCAGTTACTGTGATAACATAGTTTAAGACAGGATAAGTGTCTAAATACTCAGACAGCATTGTACCTGTGTTATGTACTTTTTAACTTTGTGTTACTTGTATCTTATACATTACCTTATAAGTCTACTTGTATCTAACTGTGCAGACTCAGATACAAGTAATTTATTAGCTAAGTAGGTTAAAACCACAATTTACTTTGCGTTTGACAAAAAACAATGACAAAAATTGACCTCTTTAACTCCTATTCTCTCAAGTGTAAGCAGGAGCTGTCTCTGCTAGCCAGATGATTTTACATAGCCATTGGCAACCTACACCAGATATCAGATGCAGTAGACTATAGACTCAGTAATAGGTACCAGGAAGCAGTCGCTGCACTTCTCACGCAGGAAGGCGACGGGGTCGCGGTAGCCATAGCGCGCGGTAGGCAGGTGCTCGCCCATCATGAGACGGTAGTCGCGCGCCAGTCCCCCCGCGTCCACCTGCGCGGGGCTGGACACCACCAGCGAGCGCAGCCGCGACTTCAGCTCCTCCAGCGAGCTGTCCATGCTGCCTCACTACCTGCCCGCTCCTAGCGACACAATTATTACATACTATGTCAATATTGTGCCTACCAGTCGGCCTCAGCATTTCTATTCTTATAAAATTATGTTACTACCTAAAAAGCATTTGCTAAGGACTTTTTACTGACCTTGGCGCGAAAGTTATTTATTTATTTGCTCCGCCAACAAGATACATACCTACCTAGAGAGTTACATAGACCTCACTTGGATTGGACCTCATGTATTCTGCAAAAAAAAACTGAATAGGTATGTACATTATACGTGGATTATATAGAATCTTTGAGTAAAGTTCGCGCGTATGTAGTTTCTTTGACCTTAGCTTTAACTTTTATCAAAGAGAATATAACCATTATTACTTAGCTACCTATCAGGAGGTATCCACGGAGGTACCTACCTAATTTGTTTTGATAGTTCCTCAGGCCTCAGAACAAAAAACACCGTCGGCGATTTTTGAAAAAAGATACCAATGAGAAAAGAAAAAAATTAGAAACAACAAAAAAGACCGGTCCACTCCACAGACGATATAGGGGGCGTCCACATTTGCTCCACATGAAGCAATAAAGAAAGGTACTCTGTGACATGAAGTGAGTGAGACACACTCGGCTTAAGGACACTGTATCCAATAGCCAATAAACGTTTAAAAAAAAAAGTGAGACCCGAACTCTATGCCCGAACCCGAGACTAGGGGTGGGCCGTTACTGTATTTTTCAATGACGAGACGAAACCCGTTCTCCAGACAGAAAAACTAGTCTTAAAAACGGTCTTTTAGTGACTGGTTATGCTTTGATGCAATTTCCGTCTTTATTGTATACAGATAAGGTTCATATTTCATTATTTTAGACTACTTTTTCCGAATGCAGTGTTTCGTCTCGTTCAACGCACCTCGTTGCGTTGTTAGACTAGTTTAGGGACTAGACTGCTTCTACTCAATGCCATGTTTTGTCGCGTCGAACGTGCGCGCGCCGCCGTTCCGTCTTATAGTTAGACTGGTTTAGGGAGACTGCTTTTGCTGAATTTGAAAAACGGTCTGTGCGTTCTTGGCAGTAAAACGGTCTTTTTAAACGGTGCGTCTTTAAAACGCTGAATCCTACCCGAGACAAATATTCATAAATATATGATGAATGGGACGATCGGAGGGATGCTATAGGCGTTTTCTGTGACTTGTCGAAGGCATTTAACTGCGTAGACCATAAAACAATTTTCTTAAAATTGAAACACTATGGAATAAATGGGAAAAACTTAAAACTTATGAGATCATATTTAGAAGGGAGGGTTCAAAAAGCTGACATAAAAAGGACTAAATCGTCAGGGTCAGAAGTTAATATGGGAGTGCCACAAATCTATTTTGGGGCCGTTCCTTTTCCTCGTATATGTAAATGATTTGTCGTTCAAAGTTCAAATCAAGTCAGAGATAGTACTGTTTGCAGATGACACGTCCCTTATTTTTTTAATTAAAAGCCAAGAAAATTACCTTTATTGGTTTTATTCTAATAACCTATTATTAAATTTAAAAAAGACAAAATGCATAAAGTTCACACTACCAAATGTCAAAATGGTTGACAGCAATGTTATATTCTTCATCATCATTCAGCCACAAGAAGTCCACTGCTGGACATAGGCCTCTTCCATGGATTAAAAAAAAAACCGGTTGGAAGCGGCCTGCATCCAGCACCTTCCTGCCACTTGGATGAGGTCATCTGTCCATCTTGTGGCTGGTCGTCCTACGCTGCGCTTGCCGATATGTGGTCTCCATTCGAGAACTTTTCGGCCCCATCGGCCATCAGTTCTGCGTGCTATGTGCCCCGCCCACTACCACTTCAACTTACTAATCCGCTGGGCTATGTCGACGACTTTTGTTCGTCTACGGATCTCATCATTTCTGATTCGATCTCGTAGAGAAATTCCGAGCGTATCCCTTTCCATAGCTCGTTGCGTGATCTTGGGCCTTCTTATGAGGCCCATACTAAGAGACAACGTTTCAGTGCCATAAGTCATCACTGGTAACACACACTGGTTGTATAATTTTGTCTTGAGCGATTGAGGTATATTAGATGAAAAGACTTCTAAGTTTCCCGAATGCTGCCCAGCCGAGTTGGATTCAACGATTGGCCTCTTTCACGAAGTTGGACTGTTTGTCCTAAGTAGACGTATTCGTCTACAACTTCGAGAGTCGAGTTCCCCAATGTTATTCCTCGTTGTCGAGAAACTCGACTGAGATCTCGAGCATTATGCCGAGGTCTTCCATCGTTTCTGCCATGACTACTATATCGTCGGCAAATCGAAGGTGCGTGATGTACTCGCCATTGATATTGATGCCGCGTCCCTGCCATTCCAGAAGCTTGAAGGCATTTTCCACTGCGTTCGTGAACAGTTTCGGAAAGATAACGTCTCCCTGTCTCACGCCTCTTCTCAATGGAATTACCTCCGAATTCTGCTCCTGTACTCGGACTGACATGGAGGCACTATTGTACAAGCACTTCAGCTTCATACGACCACGCTGGAGAGACTCGAGCACTGCCCAGGTCTCGATCGAATCGAAGGCATTCTCATAGTCCACAAACGCTAAGCAGAATGGCAAATTATACTCCTCAGTCTTCTGTATAATTTGCCTCAGCGTGTGGATGTGGTCTATGGTACTAAAATGACCTTCAGCGAATATCTCTTAGATATTCTGAGTATTAGGTACACCACCCTGCTCGACACACTGTTGATGGCCAAAATGTTATTTACGAGAGACTTGTTGACGAGAAACCCGACACCACCCTGGGACTGTTGCTCACCCTCCCGGTAGTAGAGCAGGTTACCGGATTTCAGGGTTATTACATTATCACAGGGTGTCCTCGCCCTCTCGACGGACTTCAGATAACCCTAGGATATCCCAGTGTAACCTACCCATTTCCTCTTCCAGCTCAATTAGCTTTTCGTCTGTCCTCAATGTGCGAATGTTGTGTGTTACCAGGGCCAGTCGTTTTCGTTTTTGGGGGTGGTAGCCAGATCTCTGCCGGAGATTCTTGGCACCCCTTGCTCCGCCGTTACCGTGGCCGCTACCGTAGCCAGGAATAGCGGAGCCGCCGGGGACTGGGGGCCTGGTTTTTTGGTGTATTGCCATGAGGGTATTTGCCTTACTCGCCACGCTTGGCATGCGGGTTGGCGAGCGAAGTATATCGTATTTTCACAGAAGGCGCTGATGCCCACCTTCTGGTAATGTGTCCCTTAGCCAGTTTTTACGGCACCCGCGGGAAGAGATGGGGGGGTACTATTCTAAAGCCAGCACCCTACGGCATCATCGGCCAAAAAACACGATCAACCAAAAAAAATACCGAGCAAAGTTCGGTCATCCAGGTCATGTACTTAATTTTAAAAGCTGACACGAGTTGATGTATCTGTTTTTTATGTAATTTATCTATTTTGCTATTACCTACATACTTCATCACCACAACTAACCTACGGGGTTTTGTTAAATATTTAAAAAAAAAACTTGCTATCTCCAAAACTCGACATTGGCAGAATCCTTAGGGTAGCAATAATGAGGGATTTTCTTTTTATTATTTCCTAGTCGCTGGATAGATGGCGCTGAACTTGGTAAGTTATTGCAAGCACCTGCAAGGAACGAAACGTCACATTATTTTTTTATTATTTCATTTTGATGTAATTTTTAGATCATAAAACGAAACTTACATTATGTCATTGTCACATCAGAAATAAATATCGTTCCGAATTTATCCATTCACGTTATCACAATATCCATTGACGTCCATTTCGGAACGGCTATCATATCATAGACGCGAATACGCACGAATACGTGAGCCGCCGAGCGTTCCGATTTGCCCATGATCGCTCGCAGTCACAAATCCGAACTCAGGGCTAGTAACGTAGTCAGTTCAGCGCCATCTACAGAGTTTTATTTTATTTTTATTTATTTGTAAGGGACACAAACTTGGGAACTACTTTTTTTAATAGACAAAAAGAAAACCTCCCATTAAGAATTGAATTGAATTGAGTTGGACGTCCGCCATGCTTGCTTGTCTACGACATACGTAGTATCCCTCACACACAGTGTGTGGAGCTCATTTGGGAGAGCGCTGGCATGGTTAGCCAGAGGTCACGGGTTCAAGTCCCGGCATGGGTGGAATTTTTAGCCTCTAAGTAGGTTTTTAAAATTGTCCTCAGCGCGGGTTAGTGCAACAAAAAGAATATAATCATGTAGGTACAGCGATATCATTTCGATATAAAAACCTAACTGCAAAGCGGCTTACTCGGGGCTGCAAGTGATCTTAATTGTTTCGGCCAGATGTCGCTGTCTGTACGTAATACAAAGAAGTTTGTAAAGAGGCTCGAAATTTCACTGATGCCTGCAATTGCCCATTAGCTCAGTTTGGAGAGCGCTGGCACGGTTAGCCAGAGGTCGCGGGTTCAAGTGCCGGCATGGGTGGAATTTTTAGCCTCTAAATAGGTTTTTAATACCTTCAGTGTACCTACTCGTAATAAGCTTTTCCTTTAAAAATATGTTTCCAAATATTGTTTTATCGGATTATTATTATGGAACAGCCAAAAAATAGCCTGCACCATTTAAATTGAAAATGCCCAAGGAACACCAAGACCACAGACTATTATAGATAGAGATACCATACCACATAAACAGAAAAAGTGAAAACCCAGCCAAGTGCGTGACGGGCCACGCGCAGTGTAGGTTCCGTAGTTCATTAATTTATTTACTTATAATAAACAATATATATTAGATAGATAGATAGAGAACTCTTTCATAGATAGATATAAAAATATTCTGTTTAAGGCCCTCCTTATGTTTAATGACCCTTATTTTTTTTAAATATTCCGTATTAACTAACGTTTACTTTATGAAAGTAATTTGTATAAAGTTTTCCTTTATTTAAGTCCACCTTGGTCGGCTTTTACTCGTTTACTTTTAGCCTACTTTGCTGTAATAGTTTTCCTTTTAACTTCGTTATATATGGGCTACATGCCGATTACGGAACCCTAAGAACGACAAATGAACAGACGGACTAACCCCCAGTTTCTCGTAGACTAACACGCTATTAATCTACTGTTAACAGCTGTCAACTGACTAAAGTGCATACAAAAAAAACCACGGACAGCTGTTAAAATCAAAATCAATTTTTTTTGTTCAAAGTAGCACAGAAACTGCGACTTAATTAACGTTACAAGTTAAACTAGGTGTCCATTTCAAAAATCTAGATCATTTTGGAGAAAAATGGTCAAAAAAACTTCAAACTTAGTCTTTTCAAGTCCTTAATTTACAGAATTTATATAAATATTAACAGTAGATTAACAGCTTGTTAGTGTACGAGAAACCGGGGTGACGTTCTTTGTTGACTACGGAACCCTAGATTCAAAGACTAATTCCTGTGTGTGTGGTCCGGTGGGTTTACTTACCGGTTTTTTTTTTTCGTTACAGATCTACATCTGTTATAGATCTGTACTGTTTGTTAGCCAGCACAGCACTATCTGACATTTTAATTTGTTTTGACGTGAATTCATGGATGGCTATTAGATTTTTGTAAATTACGTAAGGAAATTGGCCTTAAAGTATGTCGGTGTTTCTCAAAAGAGCCGTCGGAGTAGGCTGCAATGCGAGCCTTGTAATTTTGAGGAACGCGAGGCCGCCGCTGGTGCAGCGCGTGGCTACAAAGGCTGGCCAGGCGCCGCCCGCGGAGAGCAGGCCCACCGTGGCCAAGTTGGACCCGCTGCAGAAGTCGCAGCTGGTGGACTTCGGCAAGTACGTGGCGGACTGCCTGCCTAAATACGTGCAGAAGGTGCAGGTGACAAGCGGCAACGAGCTGGAGGTGCTGATCCCGCCGGAGGGCGTGGTGCCCGTGCTCAGTTTCCTCAAGGAGCACCACAGCGCGCAGTTTGTGAACCTGGTGGACATCGCGGGCGTGGACGTACCCACGCGCGCGCAGCGGTTCGAGCTGGTGTACAACCTGCTGTCGCTCCGCTACAACGCCCGCATCCGCGTCAAGACGTACACAGATGAGCTGAGCCCGGTGGACTCGTGTAACGACGTCTTCAAGGCCGCCAACTGGTACGAGCGCGAGATCTGGGACATGTACGGTGTGTTCTTTGCCAACCACCCTGACCTGCGTCGAATCCTGACGGACTATGGGTTTGAGGGCCACCCCTTCCGCAAGGACTTCCCGCTGAGCGGCTATGTAGAAGTACGCTATGATGATGAGCAGAAGCGTGTGGTGGTGGAGCCGCTGGAGCTGGCACAGGAGTTCCGTCGCTTTGAATTGGAGGCACCCTGGGAGCAGTTCCCCAACTTCCGTGGACATGATGCAGAGGAGGTTGTTAACCCTGGTGCAGACAAGCCCAAGGAATAGTAGCTTATAATTTAATATTATTATGTAAATAGTATACAGTCACTTGATTTAACCTCTTTGGTTTTAAGAAATAAAACTATTAAGGTACATATCAATTTTTATTTTTTATTCACAATTTACTATTATCTAACATTTTCAGTGTTATTTATAAAAACACAGTCCCTTAAAGCACACCTCAAATGCAGTTTCGTCTGAGGTAAAGGATTTTATTGAAACTGTTTGAACTGTGTTTTTATTAATAGGACTGGAAATCTGAGCCTTGTTCACTTGTCATTGGTTTTGTCTTAACATATTGTGCTGGATGGAACAGTGCAGTGGAGTAAACCAGTGAAGATTTCATTAATACAAAATTATGCAAAGATGCAATTAGACCACATTTAAAAAACTTTTTCACACCTGCTATTCAGAAAAGATCCCTTGATTCCCTGATATTGTAGTTTTTTTTTATTGCCCTCAGCATGATCCGTGTGCAGATTTTCACAAAATGTAATTCCAATTCGATTTTTATTTTGTTGCAATCGATCATAAACTTCTTTCGATATCTTAATTGTGTTTGATTTAAATTTTCCTTATAGCAGGTGTGAAAAGCAGTATGTGTCACTCGGTAGCAAAATTATTTCCGTCTTGGGCGTAAACACTTGAATCCCTGGCTACGCTCAAGATTCTACTTTATTGTAGAATCTTTCGCTTCACTCAGGATACCGTCCTCGCCGTAAATATATCATTTTGCTCCCTTGAGACACAATCTACTATTGTCAGCACTTTCAACAACTCTGTATTGCTTTTGTTCAACAAAAGCATTGCAGCCAATGGCAAAACTATTAGCCGTAAAGAGTCTAGCGACGGTAACGGTAGCGTTTAAAGTGGAACCAGAGCTGGAAGATGTTGTTGTGGAAGTGGCAGCGGAAGCCGCGCTTGTACGAGTACTCCCACTCGCGGTTCACAATCTTGAACGCGATGTCCTCGTAGGGCGGGCCCGCGTGGAAGCGCAGCACAGCGAACTCTGCGTTATCCTCGCACACTTTCTGTGGACAGGGATGAGCCCAGAGTAATTTTGATGGACTATGTCCAACAAATCCAGTCAGGCGTCAGGATCTTTGTGTAGTCAGGAATAGGATTAGATGATGAAAGGCTTATATATGGGCAATATCTTAATATACGGGCCAAGCACCGTGCATCGCTGCGTGTGCTGACTTAGCATTTTCCAGCACACCTCTACCGCCCGCCAGTCGACGCCCAGCCACTCGCCAAATATACACACACACCTCATCATCATCATCATCAGCCATTTGACGCCCACTGCAGGACATAGGCCTCCTTCGTGGTTTTCATAACCATGAGGGGTTTTGCCATAATCGCCACGTTTGGCAGGCGGGTTGGCGACCGCAGTATATATAGTATTGAAATCTCAGGGAGACGCTGCTGCCCGTCTCCTGGTAATTGATTTCCTTAGTCGCCTTCTACGACATCCACGGAAGGAAATGGAGTGACGTTATTCTTAATCCGGCGCCACACGGAGTGACACCCACCTACAACTCTAAAACAATGTAATTCTGGACCAATAACTGAAGTGAATAAACAGCCATGAAGAGATAAACTACTTCTTCTTCTTCCACCACCATCCAATGTACAACATCTGCTGTGTAGTATGGCGAGGGCTGCACACGCTCGTCTCTGCTCGTACACTTAATAAGCTGCTTATAAGTTCTTCTAGAGGTTGTAGGCATTTTCTGACAGTATCCAAATCCCACACTAACCAAATCGCGGATAAAGCCGTTGAACCTTAGAATGGGCTAATTTGGCGTGTGTCGTGCAGACCGAAAGCCAGTGTCATCATCATTATCAGCCATTTGACACCCACTGCAGGACACAGGCCTCCCTCATGGTTTTCCAAGCTTCCCGGTGTTGTGCCGCCCGCATCCAGCGACTCCCCATCACCGTAACCAGGTCGTCAGACCGTCTGGTGGGGGGCCGGCCCGCGCTGCGAAAGCCAGAGTAGCCAGAAAAAAATTGTGAAGGTTGTTATCAGCCATTGTTACGCTGACCGCGCCGCACAAGTTTGTAGCGCGTACGCTGGCCGCAGTCGGCGACAGGTGCGACTGATGTCACTCACGAGGGTGAAGGAGGGCGTGGCCTGCTTGTCGATGAGGTCGGGGTAGAAGATGTTGAACTTGTAGCCCTGGACGATCTTGGGCGGCGGGTTGTCCATGTCGTAGTGCGTTTGGTTGTATTTGTTCCACTCGAAGCCCGTGTGCACTCTGCCGATAGACACTATCTTAGTACATCTTGCCACTTTATTATATAAAAAAAACAGGGTGTAACAGTCTCAAAAATCTCCGTATCTCTCGAAGAGATTTTATTTAATTTCTCGATAATATTTCGCGATTTCAATGTTCTCCGAATAGTAAGGATGATCAAGGACGTCTCAGGCACCGCAGCGTCCGAACGGTCCCTTCGCCCGTCCAGTGATAGCGAAGGCGCCACCGGACGCTGCATAAATAATCTCATTACAAAGGCCAAAGTAAAAAAGGATGGTCATATTAACAGCAAAACTTGGTCTTTCCTGACAGTTTTATATAATTCGGTTGCCATCCCACACATTATCGAATTGTTAATATTCGTAGCGCAGCGGTGCGGCAGGCAGTGGCGCGGTGTAGTAGTATGTGGTGTACGTGTACCTGTTGAAGTAGCGCGGCTTGCGCGGCCGGTACTTGTCGGGCCACAGCGCCGGCGCGTCCGCCGCCAGCGGCACGTCCGCCGCCAGCGGCGCGTCCGCCGTCAGCGGCACCTCCACGCTGAACCGCGCCCCCGCCCCGCCCTCCGCGCCCCCCGCCGCGCCCATGGCGCGCTCGGCCGCCGCCTCCAGCGCGTCTCCCGTCGCCGCCGCGTCCGCAGCCTGCGAACGTCGGGGTCATCATGGAGCGGGTATTTACACGAACCTTCGGGAAGGAGGAGGGGGCGTCCGAAAGCCACATGGCACCGATCGGTTACTTAGACGCGAAAACACCCACTAGTCGGCACCCATTGATTGGCTAAAATAAAATACTAATTAGTATGGAGCGCGCATATTGTACAATATTTACTTGGTGCTAAATATTTATGAGGTGCTATAGTTATATGAACCACTGCTCAATGATACTCATAAATATGTGATGTCTGCCTGCCTGCCTGTCTGTCTGTATAACTAACAATAGTTTTAAGAATATTTATTTCATTTACTAAACCTATTGTCTGTTTTATAATTAGTGTAATCCTTGTTGGCCGAAATGACGAAATAATAATAAAGAATTTTAAAAATAACAAAGCGATAGACGTCTCATTGGCGCAATCGGTCATCGCAGGGCAGCTTGTGGCGAGCCGAAGTCGGTGAGTAAGGACACCATGCATCCGAGATGCTCCGATAGTGGGCGAGACCGGCCGGCGGCTCCGCGTCTTCGACTTTCCTTTATTGTCCGGTCGAAATAGACTCGAGCGGGTGCCGCCGCTCGAGACCGCAGTGAATAGATATATTTCATAAAGGCTCTACGTCTCTGATGACAACAGGATACAAGCACAGTACAAATAAATATACACTGAGAAAACTGGCAATCATAAATGACGTGAATTCAGCTTAAAGTAAGATGAATTCACTTCAAGTACGGAGCATACTGACATCACCGAAAAGTACGATGATAATACTGTTGCTGATGATAACGGCGTTTAAGATGACGTGTCACCATGGCTTTAGTATTACCAGCATACATTCTATGATTATGTTTTCTACTATTTATATTTCCTTTCATCATACCTCATTGTGACGTCCTATTATTTTTCCTGCCATTTATCGATGACATCCTTATATAACCAGTTATGTCGTATTACTTTTCCTACTATTTACCGATGACTTCCTCATATCTCCAGTTACGTCCTAATATTTTTCCTGCCATTTATCGATGACATCCTTATATAACCAGTGATATCTTATTACTTTTCCTACTATTTACCGATGACTTCCTCATATCTCCAGTTACGACCTATTATATTTCCTACTATATATAGATGACTTCCTCATATATTCGGTTAGGTCCTAATATTTTTCCTACTATTTATTGATGACTTTCTCATATCTCCAATTATGTCCTACCAATTATAATATACTTTCCTAGTATTTCGGGTTAGGTCCTTTAATTTTTCCTGCATTTCCCTTCAAATCACTGGTTATATCCTATTACTTTACATGATATTTATTATTACATCCTCTTACCTCGGGCAGGGATAGGATATAATATAGTCTATGGCCATATATAGCAGAGCGTAGATCGAATGTTACTATCTAACACCTAGATCGCGCTTTGCTTAGAAAACTTATAAGTTGCCAAAAAAATCCGTAAGGGATGTAATTGACACTGATATGATAACTCAGTGTTGATTACAACGCTTACGGATTTTTGTGGCAACTTATAAGTTTTCTAAGCAAAGCGCGATCTTGGTGTTAGATAGTAACATTCGATCTGCGCTCTGTTATATATGGCCATAGACTATATTATATCCTATCCCTGCCCGAGGTAATAAATGTACATTAATAAATAACACGTAATGTAATGGGATATAACCAGAGATATGACGAACAGAGATAACGGGATGTGACAATGTAAAAAAAAACAAAACAATTCGAATTATTGGTAGGTATTTATTTAGTATGAATTAATAATTTATACAATTATACAATAGAAGATGACTGTTTTGATTAGAAACATAAATAGACATACATGCAAAACTAAAGATTTGTACCTATCTATTTCTATCAAATACATTCCGAAACGAAGGTGAACAAAATCAGTGAACGTGACGATGGCACATGAGGTGTACAGATCTTGATGAAATATATTGTAAACAATTGATAGCACAGTCAGGCAAGCATATACCTGACCCCCTGTCGGTATAGAATTAATGAGTCCGGTGGGTCAGCTATCTGCTTGGCTGACTGTACCTAGAAATATAAAGTTTATTACATCGCCCATTCTGATTTAGTATATCCAGTCTAAAGGTACTCGACTTGGAGCGGGAGCGTGATTTGGGCTTTTCCAGAAGCCCCAATGAAACCAAATGCTGCCGTCGAGCCCTTCTGGCGGTGACCAACCAGCCAGAGGTGTTGCGCTTAGCCTGGTAAGCGTCAGCTGGCAGGTACGGCGCGTAGTATAGCGGTGGTGATTCTTTTTTGAATAATCTGCCGATGTCATATGACAGAGCGCACAGCTGGGAGTCAGTCTGCAGCACCGGGTTCTCAGCAGTTATGAGTTTTTCCATAAGCAACTTGCACAGTCGCCCACGGACGTCAGATGGTAAGGCGCCTGTTTTCTGACCAATATCTATTATTTGCCTTCCTTCGACCGACGATTTCAATATGGTACACGCCTGAAATACAAAATAGTAATTATAGTATTACCATCTAAATATGTAAGAGGTAAAATAACAAATTTACACATTTACACTAAATGCAGATAAACAAGTTAAATTTATAACACCCATCTGTTTATGTAAGGGGTCAAAAATATTCAATAGTAATGTAAACTTCTCCACAAATAAGTAGTAAATAGGCAATAACTTACTATATTGTTCACGGTGGACTCATCAGACACAATTTCACCCACTGACGAGTCTTGTGGTATGTACGAGTACATTAGTAGATCACCGGCCTAAAACAAAAAAAGTATTTAATTTGAGGTTGACACAGTATAACAAATGTACAAATAATAAGGTATATTAATGATAAAAGGTATAAATGTATGTTTAAGTATGTATTATGAACAACTTTTGCTTTTAGGCCAACCCTGAAGTGATAACGCATATTCTGTGAAAATTCCATGGCTACCAATTATGGTTCAAGAGATACAGCAGAGTAGGACACACAATACATACAGACAACTGAGGCTTAGATATAGGTAGTTCAGGGTGTTATACTATACTTTAGAATTATTTTTGTTTGAGGAATTTACTTGATTTTATCGAATCAACTTAATGATTTTAGAATGGAAATGACAGTAAAGTATTGACGGACTGCTACCAATAATTGTAAATTATCACGACAAGCCACTAGACCAGATGGGCATAGCATAACACCCAGCAGACAGAACAAACATCTAAGTTCATCACACAAAAGGTGTGTAATTGTATTTTATCTAAGTACGTACAGGCTGGTTTGTAGAGGCTTCACCATCTTGATTTATGATTATGTCTTGATTTATGATTATGTCATCACATGGTGTCGTCAGGGACTCCAATGGAAGACTCCTCGAAAATTCGCCCTCCAGTAAGTTTCCAAAGAGTGAGGGACTGAATGTGTTATCCTGTGAATCAAATTAGGTAATGGGTAATCTAAATAATTTAGTAAAATCCTTAGAAAATAATAATTATGAACTTGGACAAAGAATTCATCTTTGCCTGCCTGTCACTTTGAGCTAAGTAATCAAAGGGCTGAACACCCTGAGCTGAACGGGACAGCCTCTCCCCTTTCAAAAGACAAAAGGAAAAGATCTCAAACTAACCTAAAATTCGTTTAAATTAAAAACAGTAAATGATGTTTTTATTGTTAAAATCATCGACGGTTAAAATGAATATGCATCTCCGGCCGTGGGGGTGGTGGTGGTGGCCACGTTGGGTTTCCACTCCCATCTCCCTCCCCCACACCCTAAATTACTTCCTATAAATGTTTGTTGTTGGTCATACCAAAATAAAATAAAATAAAATTTTGCTTGAAAACCAACCGTATCTTTTGTTTGGTCATTTTTCAACATGGCCAAAGATGCCTCAAATCTAAGTCTGTCCCCTATTTGAGGGAACATAATCATTATATCTTCTTTTTTTAACAATTGCATTGTGGCAATATCTATTCTTTCAGCTGAAAAAGAAAAGGTTTAGATTATTACTTGATGAAGCTGACCAAAGCTGATTAACTAGACCAATGTCAGGCATCTTCCATCTCATGTCACAGCTGTGGAACACAAGGGCTTCAAGTGTGGGTGACATGAGACGCAAGAAGCCTGAGAATATCATATGTCAATTTGGCTTGGTCGAGAAAGAAGGTAGTTGGCACTAACTAGAACAAAGGAGTAGGTAGATGCTTTTTAGATATTTATTTTGTTTTGCTTGCAGATATAAAGGGCTCTACTCACATGCAATTGTATTGCATTCGAAGCTTGCAACTTGTAAATTAAGTACCTACACCATTCACAAAAGAAAAGGCCGGTTTTGACAGTTCACGCCCACATCCACATTGAACTAGTATTACTAGCGTAATGGTAGCTCAATGCACGCCCATGAAGTTTTAACTCCTAACGCGTAGGTAATAGAAGCGGTTTTCCTAGGTCCAACTTGTACGCTTTGCTTGTAACGCAACAGTTGGCTTTTATTACCTACGCGTTAGGGGTCAAAACTTCATCGGCGTGATGTGTCAAAACGGGCCTTTAATTTTGTGAATGGTTTACCTACTCCGATGTTTTTCACACAAGAGCACAGGACAAGGTTTTTGCTCAAGTAGCGTGCCGTGGTGCCGTGCCGGCCACTGTAGGTAGGAGTTAGGTTCTTCTTCTACTTCGCGTCAGTTCGCGTATTTTAAAAAATCACGTCTGAAGCATAGTACCTATAATCTGAAGTTTGGCAAACTCTTTTTACGTGCAAAAAGCGACTTTAACGCGACTGCATAATGCGAAACTCGCTCTCGGCCAGCTTCATACGTGTACTTTCTACAATACCTACGCGAACTGTACACCGCCGCGGAAATTGTACCTACTTGTAATTCGTAAAATGAGAATTATAGATGCTGTTAACTTGAGGCTCTGTGAGCTGTAGTAGACCTCGCGAAAGTAAAATCAATAAAAAATATAACACGACTGCATTTTTTTCCATACTAATACCACCAGGAATGCACGTCATCACGCACGTATGTAACATGGAGTAGGTAAATGCGACCTGTAGAGTTTATCTAATCAGACATTCGCATGGATATCTCCTAAGATCTACAGGTCGCAGTTTGGATCCATACCACATTAATACCTACTTACGAAAGCATTTTGCTCAACCCGAAACGAAACCATGCTAACATGAAACATAACCTAGGTTAGTCAACTTACCTTCAAAACGTTCTATAAAGTGGGCCAAACTCCACTTAGTTAGTAGGTCCCGCGTAGCTTGATCCATCCTTTCTTGCGCCCCCTTATCGACACACTCTGACCGATGATTCACAAAATTCACAAATAAGAATTATGTAAAGTAGAAGCACTCTCACAAAATCACATCAAACAACGAAACAACGCGAACAACCGTCCGTACCGTGGCGCGGTCCGTCTCAAACTCAAAGGGTAGTGGGAGGGAAGCGAGGGATGCTGCATGGATTAGCGAATTACGAACCGCACCTACAAGGTGCTGTCATCATATTTTTGTAGGAATCACACAAAATTGGATGCTACTCATAAATGAGTTTCTGTAATCGTATTTTAGTAAGATTCACTTAAAATAATATTACTTTAATATTAAACTTTGATGCTTACTCTAAAAATATGAAGTATCTGTAATCGTATTTTAGTACGATTCACTCAAAATAATGTGACTGTAATATAAAAAATGATGTGAACTCAAAAAATAAAAGTAAATAGCACATAATTTTATCATACTACATTTTAGGGAACTTCATCTTATTTTCAGAGATACTTCTTCATATATTAAATGAAATAAATATAAATACGGTGACACTGTCATTGTGTTTCAGAATTATACTCGTATTTAAAAATATCATACAAATTTAAAGGACAGTGGGCCATTTTCTATTACATAGTGTTATTATTTGAAGAAGATACTATTATTTTGTGTGACCAATTTTTACGATGATAAGTATCTTATTATTGTATTGTTTACCCAAACAATTCGATTCCATCCTATTAATTTAAATTATAGATTAATATTGACCTATTATCTCCATATTTTAGGACAATGCATCTATTTTAGACCAACGTCACGATATTTTAAGATTACCC
Source organism: Yponomeuta cagnagella (assembly GCA_947310995.1). NCBI lineage: Eukaryota > Metazoa > Arthropoda > Insecta > Lepidoptera > Yponomeutidae > Yponomeuta > Yponomeuta cagnagella. The sequence continues at coordinate 18,272,772 of OX371286.1, read as the reverse complement.
CAAAATGACATTTTTCTCAGTGTAGTAAGGACAGTAAGTAATGTTCGGGCCCGCGCGAAGCATAATAGCCTACACTAGCTCAAATGGCGAGGGCTGTGGTCTCAGAACACAACTGTCTCTCAGCGCCGGCGACGCCGGGCGCCGGGCGAGCGCGCGGATGCGAGGGCGCGAGGGACTCCACAAGGTGCAGCGAGCGGCGCGGGCCGGCCGGTTATAATAACTCTCACACCATTTGCTACGGTATCCAGGCAAGGACATCACTAATTAATAATAATATTCGCCTTTTTAAGCGGTATATTTAAACGTACTTTAAAATAGAGGTTTCCCACTATAACTTATGATCTTTATAAAACGATTTGCTCCATAACTTTGCCGACATTAACCATAAATAACCCTTCCATACAATTTTAATTTTAACTTAATAAACATTCTTCCTCAAAATGAATAGTTGCGAACCGAACTTGGATCCTTTATATCAGGACCTTGGCACACCACCATTGAGATATCCAGACATGACACTTCGAAGAAATTAAGCGAGACATTTTAGAGCCGTTTTTTATCTATAGTTCAAAACATGCGTTGTTATGAAAGCTGTTAATTAATTTATATAACAACGGAAATTAAGATGTATTTTATTTGTAAAATTATTTTATTGCAGTGTAACAATTTTTTTACAGTGCGAAGTATGTATTATTATTAATGTTAGAACCGTACTTTTTATTTGTAATTTTTGCCAATAGTCTCGAGCGACGTGCGTGCAGGTCATGCGCAAGTCACAAGTCGAATGAAATCGAGCTCGGCGTGTCGGCGGGCCGCCGGCCGGGCGCATCGGACGACCCGTCTGAATACCTCCCGTACCGGTCGACATTCGTCTGCGTGTGCGGTCGGCGGCGTGTACGAACACGGAACGGAACGAGGCTGTGTGTGTGCGGCTGCGCTCGCGCTTTTCTACGGAGATTACCTAGCGTGATACAAGTAAGAATTCGTACGAGCTCGGGCAGAGACCGCTCGAGTGCAAGACGTGTGGGTGTGGGTGTCGGTACCTGGGGCGGGTGTGGGTGTGGGTGTCGGTACCTGGGGCGGTCGCAGCCGGTGACGCAGGCGCGCGCGCAGGAAGGCGAGCCGCGCGGCGTCCTCCTGCGCACTCAGCGGCAGCGCGCCCGCCTCCAGCGCGCCGGCCGGCAGCGGCGCGGGGCTGTAGCGCCCGCTGCAGTACAGCGCCGCGCACGCCGCCTCGCCCGCCTCCGCCTCCGCCTCCGCCTCCGTCTCCGTCTCCGCCTCCGCTTCCGCCGTATCCGCCTCTAGAGCCTCCCCCGCCGATTCGCTGCTAAGATATGTAAGACAAAAAAATATTCAAGTAAGCACAAATTATTGGAAAGCACAGAAAAGAAAGTGACAATAAAAAAGGAAACGACACAGATATGTTTAACCTAAGAGTACAGACGGCGATCTTAAAAGATCTATAAAAGAAAAAGAAATACGACGGGGCGGTCGAGTTACCGTTTCAAAATGACTATTTTTTACGATTTTTTTTGCACTAAACGTCTATTCGTATTTCTTAATATTTGAGTTGCTGTAAATTTATGAGTATGTTGTGTTTTCAGTGTTGTACCATTAAAAAAGAGAATACAGTACCTGGGCCCGGCGGCGGGAGGAGTGCCGGGGGCGGGGGCGGGGGCGACACCCTGCTCCCGCTTCAGCAGCAGCAGCTTGCGGCGCAGGTTGTGCTGGTGTCGGTCGCGCAGCCGCGCACGCGCCATGTGCGCTGCACAGACACACACACAAACACACACATAAAAACACACACTATTTTTTTTACACATATTGAAGCCCATAAACTACACCTAATCTATCTCCTCTCTCTCGTGGAGTCGAGTGGATATGATCAACAAATAATAAATATCTCGCTAAGCCTTTTACATACCGACTACTTTCTGTGTCAATAATCCTTCAACACACACACATTATTATTACACACACTCCAGTACGATACATGGCGACAAATAGGAATTACTCGCGGCGTATCAGATGCTAAATTACTTTAGCCTTTGCATCTAGGTAATGATATTATTTATACGGCATCCACTGACACCTTCATTCACACTAAATGGGTGAACGGACCGCTCGAATTTTCAGTTCCAAAAACAAAACGAAATAATTGGTCAAAATCCTCAGTAAGTATTTTCACAACACAGTTTCATGTATAGTTAAGTCTGAAACTTTTTGCACTTAACCTCATAATTGAAACATTGTATGTACATAACAAATCAAGTTATGGCACTACTCCAGCCAGCTGGTTTCTTTCCAGAAAGTCAACAACTTACTGCTTTACTTACATCATCTCTCCTCTACTGCCTCGTTAGTCTAGCGTTTAACTACCAAAACTGTGGTTGTGAGTTCGATTTCCACTGGAAGCCATCTTACTTAAGTTGTACAAATGGTTTCAGTCTGGTTGTATTTCCATGTTAGGGTATCCTAATTCCGGAGACAGTGCGTTACGAGGGAGGCGTGTAGAGAGTGCGGATCCTGTCCCAGCATGAAGCTAAGCTACCTTTGAGCTGGCTGAGCAGGCTCTCCCAGTAGCCGACGTCGACGCCGTCGCGGCGGCCGCCGATCTTGGCCTCGATCTGCGTCTGCAGCGCCTCCAGCTGCGCGCCCGTCTTGCCCTTGAATACCTGAGGAGAAGAACTATGGAGATACGTTTCCATACACGCACAGAGAATTTGGCTAAGGTATGGGTACCTATTCCCTTACCTCCTGCGGTTGACTGGTAGAAAATGCTTGTGGCATTAAGTCCGCCGCATTGTACGATTTTTTTAAGTGCAATAAAAGTATCAATAAATAAATAAAAGTGGAACAGAAAAAGAGACGTCGTCCACTACGGCCTGCGTAGAGTCGCCGGACGTCCGGCTCGGGTCGGGACGTAGCGTACCTGCGTGACGTCGTCGGCGACGGCCTGGTGCACGGAGGCGCGCGCCGGGGCGGGCGCGGCTCGGCGGCGCAGGTCGGCGAGCTCGGCGGCCGCGATGGTGCGGACGTCGCGCCAGTAGGCGGCGTGCGCGCCGGCGCCGGCGCCGGGCTGCAGCTCGCGGTACACGCCGATGTCCTCCAGCAGGTCCTCCAGGTCGGCGGCCTGCAGCCCGTTCAGGTACGTGTACGGCTCGTGCATCTCCAGTGCCTCCACGCACTCCTCCGAGCTCACGTACCACGCCAGCAGGTCGATCGGCTTGGCTGCGCGACGAAGCCGCGTTTTATTAATACGTTCGTTTCTCGTGTACGTTAATGCTGTAACTTATAAATTTTAATAGTGAAATGATCACTTTAGGCGGTAAAGATAAAGATTCATTTATTCGCATAAACATGTGTCAATAGTACAGTGGCATGCATTACTATGGTCTTAAATATAACGTGTTTTGCCAGAAGGTGGCGTGCAAATAAGAGAGTTTCGCCATCACAGTAATTATTAATCAGTCAAAAAAGGTTATAAAAGTATGTGAAGACAAAAAATTTTACACTTTATTATTATGATCAAATTGGGTCAAAAATTAGACAGGCACATTAATTTAATGTCAGGTAATTTATTCAGTCTTTGATTAAAATGCATTATATTCGTTTTAGTCAGATTAATTTTTAGATTGTTGTTGTCAAGCCAAGAAATTATTGTTGTCAGAGAATTATTTATGTCAGATTCATAATTATTTATGTCTTTGCATTTTATTTTCACCGTAATATCATCAGCGAATAATGTCATGGGGTGGCAGGCAGCCTTTGGCAGGTCATTTACGTACAAAATAAACAGAAGGGGCCCTAAAACACTGCCTTGTGGCACTCCATACTTTAAATTACGGAATTCGAATCTGTACGGTATTTCTTTTTTCGCTTTAACGTCTATTCTAGACACTTCAGTTAATTGTTTCCGATCTGAAAGGTACGAAGTCAGTAGTTTTAAGACATTGCCTCTTATACCGTAGGCTTCAAGTTTACTAGCTAGAATGGTGTGATCTACGTAGTCAAACGCTTGTTCATGTCACAATAAATTGCGCATATGGGGGCTCTATTGTCAACTTCACACATAACATTTTTAATGAACTCGAAAACAGCCAGATTTATTGTTTTGTTTTGTCTAAAGCCTTTTTGCTCATTACACAAAATTTTCCTTTTCTCTAAGTATTTATTAATTTCACCGTATAAGTATTTCTCAAATATTTTTGAGAAGATAGAAATTAGTGCAATAGGTCGATAAAATTCTATTAATTCTCTATTCTCCTTTTTAAATAAAGGTTTGATAATAGTTATTTTGAGTTTTTGAGGGAAAATTCCTTTTAATATGGTTAAATTCATTATGTAACTTAAGGGGTGACATATATAGCTATTTGGTCAATCGTATAATTTTTTTTAGTTGTTTGGAGTAGGTAATAGTAGTTTATGCAACTGTCATATAATGAAGGGTATTAAAACACGAGTGTGAGTTTATGAAACGAGCGCAGCGAGTTAATCAATGAGAGCGCAGCTGCGCGCTTCAATAAAACGCGACCAACCTGATTGGCCCTGCAATCAAGTTGGTCGCGTTTTATTGATGTTATAATGAGATTTTACGATATCGATGTGAATATTATACCATCATGTGAAATTGCTTAAATTGAGTGTTTTGTTGTCTGCGCTATAACAGTAGTAATTATAAGTCAAGTATTGAAAACATAAGTAGAATGTTACAACATTAGTGTAGATAAAATATTTTTCAATATTTTTATCCGTTAGCGTGGAAAGTGTTTTTAAAATTCGAATATTTTTATTCAATAAAGGTTTCGTACAATAAATTACATATATATAGAACCTCATTGGTTTCGTAATAGTTTATATTCTCTGCAGCCAGTCCATTGATGATTGAAATGCAAATACTTATTTCATGTCATGCGCCAGCCTCATTTAAAGAATCGCACTGGCCGGCAAGAAAATTTGATTTAAAAAAATTTAACTTTCAATACCTATTACCAATTGTAGTAATTTTACTTTTAATTTTTGAAATAAATAAACAGTAATTTAATATTTATTAAAACTGTTTTTCTTGCACCTAACATTTTCCTCGCTTTAGTGAGGTGAAAAGTTGTGTGTTGCGCTCGGCAGCAAAGTTATTTAGCGTCTCGTACCTTTGAAACCCTCGCTACGCTCAGGATTCTATATCCTTCGCTTGCTCAGGTTTCAATACAAGGTACTCGCGCCAAAAATTAACTTTGCAGCCTTGCATAACAAATAACTATTAATTTATTCGCTTCGTTAGGCTTCAGTGTATATTTCCATAACAAATATCTCTTTTTTTTATTACATATTTTTATGCCCTTCGATATCCATTTTGGCTTGCTATTGAGTTTTATCACAATTAGTTTTTGTGGAAAACACTGGTCATATAGAAATTTAAAATTATCCATAAAATAGTTAAGTGCACACTCGGGGTCGGTAGCGTTATAAACATCAGAGAATGAGATACTCTTTATATATGATTCAAATTTCTCTACATTAGTTTTGCTGTAGTCTCTTTTAAGTTTGCGCCAAAATTTTATTTTAACAATTTTTTTGACAGGAACCTTGATTAATTGAGCTGTGTGATCCGACAAACCAAGTTCTATCACTTCCGTTTTACAGGTCTTTTTATAGTTATGGATTAAGTTGTCAATACAAGTTTTACTAATTAGTCTTGTTGGCTGCTTCAACGCATGTCATAGTTTAATAATAAGCATTCTAGATCCCTAGTTATATTATTATTTTTAAGCATATCTATATTTAGGTAGCCCACGTATATACGTAAGCTCACGCCCGCATCCCGGAGACCGGGAATCGTCAGAGATAGCCCACTACTGGACGAAAGCGTCTCCCACTTAAGTCCAGAAGTCCGTCTCTCTTTCCTTCAGAATTTTTTCCCTTCATACGGTTGTCTCGAAGAAATTGCTATTAGCAATAAGGCCGCCAATTGTACTGTATCTTTATAAATATTTTATGTTGTGTTTTTCCTGGTACAATAAAGAATATTGTTATCGTTATCCGAGTGGAGCGTTTAGACTAGTCGGCAGATGTTATAAGAGTCACCTCGTCCGTCGCGGATGCGGATCTGCGAGCGCAGGCGCGCCTGCTGCAGGTGGAAGGCGTCCTCCTGTCGCGCCCAGCTGTCGAACTGCGCGGCCTCGCGCGCGCGCGCCCCGGCCGCCGCCTCCGCCTCGCGCGCCGCGCGCTCCGCCTCGCGCTCCAGCCGCCGCTGCTTCACCTGCCGCCGATGTCTCGTATGTGCCGGTATGCTTACTGCTTTATAACACTACTTTATGCCTAACAGACGAAACTGTTCATTGATTTCTCAGACCTTCCTCGAACGCTCTGTCGGTGCTACTAGTTACCAGAAAATTTGAATCGAATCCCCTAGTTTCATCATCATCATCGTCAGCCATTTGACGCCCACTGCAGGACATAGGCTTATTCGTGGTTTTCATGACCATGAGGGGTTTCGCTTCGAGCAAATTTATTACCTTCTCAAGCTCGTGCTTGTTCTCGAGCTGCTTCTGTCTAGCACTGGCGTCCAGCTCGTGGCGCGAGACCTGCGTGACGCCCTCGCGCGCCAACTTCTTGCCCCAGACGAAGGAGTGCGTGAGCGCGGAATCTCCGAACGGGTTGTCTTGGTCTGTGTAGCACTGGTACTCTGTGTCCCAGCCCATCCGCTCGCGGCGCCGCCGTTCCTTCGCCTGCTTCTCGCGCAGCCTCCGCGCCCTGCCGGTTCCGTGTGAATGCAGTTTTTGTGTAACATCAAATCGCAAACAATATGAGTATAATCAGATGACTAATGTTTTCACATGTGTCACCATGACCGAAGAAGACATACAAAACAGTCTTCGTATTTTGTAATAAGCGTAAAGGACCTAGGACTAGATTCAGCATTTTGGTCAAAAATTGCTGTTGAAAAATTGCTAATAATAATCAGTGAAAACATGTTCAAATCCCATAATCACAGTGTAACAAAACAAAAATACGAGTATCGAGCATATTAAGAGCATGACAAGTAGGGGACTCTCTCCCTGACAGAAGGCCTGTGCCCTACAGTGGGACATATATAGGCTGCTTAAGTAAGTAAGGGACAACATTGGACCAATTTAACATACTTCTCCCCCCAAATCACAAGGAAAAGGTAGGATGGGGTGACTTCTCTCTCCCAGTGGCTTTAATTTCCGATCCCAAGAGCAAGTTTACGTAGGGCTGGGTCAGGGTTTACTTGTTTTGCTTTTCCTCTAATTTAATTAAAAACTGCAAATGTAGTTGTAATAATGTTATAATTATAGGTATGGTAATATCACTATCTTACACATTACTTTCTGTAACATGTACCTAATTGAACTTACATTCATAAAGCTTTAAAAACCTATTTAGAGGCTAAAAATTCCACCCATGGCATGGGTGGAATTTTTAGCCTCTAAATAGGTTTTTAAATTTGTCCTCAGCACAGGTTTGTGCAACAAAAAGAATATATAATTCATAAAGCTACCATGAGATTCAGTACTGGTCTGTCTTGCTCTACAAACAGAGATTATTGTATTATCATACAGGCTTTAGCTTAGTATAAGGGCCAGCAAACAGCATTTGTACATTTCTTTCTATTACTGATCAAAATTAATTGTTTCATAAACATAAATTTATGTATTGTTACAAATTAAGATCAAGAACAAGCCTAAAACATATGATTTCAGATTGTACCAAGACATTCCTGTATATTACTTTAGGGGTTGAATATTAATTTTATTTCAATTAGTTTTATTACTAACCTCTTCTCCTCAGGCGTCTCGTTGGCCTTCATGGCCTCCTTCTCTTTCCGGCGCTCCTCGCAGAGCCGCTCGCGCTCTGCCTGCAGCCGCTGCAGCAGCTTCAACTCCTCCTCTTCACTTGCTGTACTGCTGCTATTGCTGCTGCTGCTGCTGCTGCTGCTACTTGATGAAGAACGCTTCTTCTTTTTCTTCTTACTCTTCTTTTGCTTGGAGCTTGATCTTTCTTTAGAGTTTTTGCTGGACGTTCCATCGCTGTCCTTTGAGCTGTGCATGTCTCGCTGCCGGCGCCGCTCGACGCTGCGGGAACGGCGCGCGCGCCGCCGCTCGGTCGACGGACTCCGCGAACGATGCCCGTGCCGCCGACTCACTTCCTGTCTCGACGACCTGTAACAGTGATTGTGGTAATGGTTATAACTTCAAATTACTAAATTAATCGAGAATTCAGACTATTTGGTGAGCATGCAACCGTTAGAAACTGTTGATCTTAAATTAGAAGGGGGCAAAATGGTTAACACATTACTATTGTGCTTCAGAATGTTGAAATTGTTAGCACTTACAATTATAAAACGAAAGTAGTACTTACATTATCCCGGTATATTAACTAAATAAGAATATGATTACTTTTCTTCTTCTTTTTTTCTAAATCACTAGAAATATGAAACAAATAGCCAGAAAATTAATAAAATTCGTAAGTTCACAAACACTTCTACTTTATTTACATTTACACACATTTTTTTTTAAATTCGTCATCATTAGTGAATCCCCAGTTCTAAGAAAACCGATTTTTTTTAACCGATAATATCCGGTTATTAAAAAACTAATCGATTGCTTTTTGAAGCGTAATTTGTTAGGTAGGGCCGCTGACCATAACAAAATTCACGATGAGTTTTTGAGATAAAATATATTTATCTCCAAAAATGCGTTAAAAAGGGCGATAAAATTCAATTCATATTTTGGAACCAGCACCGCTAATTATAATCGGTATTTTAGATTGAGCAGGTGGTAATATTATAAGTATTATAACCGTGACCTGTTTTGCTGATTATACTCTTCGGTCTTCTGTATAATCTGCCTATGGTGCCGTAACCCGATCGAAAGCCGGTCTGCTCAGGTGACTGCAACTCATTGAGTCTTCTCGCAAGACGGTTCGCGATGATTCTTGAAAACAGTTTATAGACGTGGCTCATGAGTGAAATGGGTCGGTAGTTCTTCAGGAGGGTTTTTTTTTAAGAACAACACGACAACATTCTTATTCCACGCCTCCGAAGTTCTGCCATCAAAGAGGACAGCATTAAAAATGTTCCTCAGCAAAAGGGATGCGAAACCCGTCGCCATTAACATTTTAAATACAAGTGAGGCCACGAAAGCCGGTAGCTCCGTCGTATCCTGCAGACGACGGATGCCCAGCCCACCATGCCTAAAACTAAAATGTCTTTTTTTAAAGTGACAAAAAATATGAAATTGTAAAGCAGTTACGTTTTGGAACATTATAGGGCTGACCTTTAAAATTTGTCATCATGCCTATTAGGGTGTAGGAAGACCATTTTGCGAATTAGGGTTCTGTTTGCAAAATCATCATCAGCCTATGCTTGTCCACTGCTGGACATAGGTCTCTCCTATTGCACGCCACTGAGCACGGTCCTCGGCTATTCTCATCCAGCTCTTGCCAGCCGCCCTGCGAAGATCATGCGACATATTAAGCTTTAAAGTGAAATTTTTAGTCCAAGTAGTCGGTTGATTGTAGAAACGTGCACAAATTCAAGGCAGTAGCACATATAAACTTAAAAGGAAAATTATCTGTAATTCCGTGTGGCGCCGGATTAAGAATAGCGTCACTCCATTTCCTGCCGTGGATGTCGTAGAAGACGATTAAGGAAATAAATTACCAGGAGAAGGGTAGCAGCGTCTTTTTGAGATTCCAGCTGCATACTGCGATTGCCAACCCGCCTGCCAAGCGTGGCGATTATGGCAAAACCCCTCATGGTTATGAAAACCATGAGGGAGGCCTGTGCCCTGCAGTGGGCGTCAAATGATGATGATGAAAAGGAAAATTATCACCGCTCAGTAGTATACACGTTAACGAGTAATAGGCGACCAACGTATAAAAGGAAAACTTCATACAAAATCCGTTGAAAATTACTTTGATGATGTTCTTACTTCTGTAAAGCGCATAAAACTCTCTTTTTCTACGGAACTCTACATTGCGCCTGGCCTGACCCGAACTTTGCCGGTTTTTATTACTTTTCACAAATATCAGATGACTTTTTAAAAAACCGGTTTTTTGAAAAAGGAATTGGAAAATACCGGTGCTAAAAATTGTAATCGATTCACAGTCGTCATAGGTGGCTATTATTTTTAACCGACTTCAAAAAAGGAGGTCGAATAGATATAACGTCCCATTGGTCCCATTTTAATTTGGTGAAGATCTGATGAAGACTTTCAGAGGTGGAGAACGGAACGCTTCAATGGACAGCAGTAAATAAGTAAAGTAAAATAAAGGCCCATCCTTATAATGATAAATTATGTTTCATTATATAGCGTAAAAGTAGTCCCAAGGTAATTTGTTGATGTTCTACTAAAGACTATCGGAAATAAAAATTGAGAACTTCAAATAAAAAAAAATTAAGTACCCCTTATAAATTATGTTTATAAGGGACTTTATTTTTTCTCCCGCTCCCCCACTAAAAATGGAAGAATAAAACTTATTAAACGTAAAACAAAAACTGACTTCAAAACACTACAGCACTAATAAATTATGCTTCTACTAATAAATTATACCTACATGTATGTATACGTACTTCTAATTCAGATGTATTCTTCTAAATTATTTCTAACTACGATCCTGAAAGATCACTTTCGCTTCCTCAACACTCATTAGTCGTTGCATGCACGCACGCAAGTGGCAGTCCCTGGTCTCTGCCTACCCCTCTGGGATACAGGCGTGAGTTTATGTTATGTTATGTTATTTCTAACTTTTCAGTGCTGCAGTGTTTTGAAATCAGTTTTTATTTTTTATTTATATTGTTCTCGTTTCTCGCCATAACTTTGTTTTATTTTTGTGTTATGGTCATTTGTGTTACAATGGAAATAAAATGTTTTTCACTTTCACTTGCTCTGTTTTGGTATTGTGTACGAAAAAAAAACTTAATAAAAAATAGTCAACAACCCGACTGCTAAGCACCTAGATACCTCGCAAAGAGACACAATGTCCCGCCTGCTTAGTAGTTAATGCTTGGCCGTTGGGTTGTTATTTTTTAATTTAGTTTTTTTTTGGTGAATTTTTGATTTTGTTTTTTATTTATGTAATTTAACCCGATTAAGATGTTATTTGTCAAAATCAGACCAGACTGGTTAAGGAGTTAACAGCGAATCGAATATACTTACATATGAGCTAAACGATTACCCTCCTGTTGGGCTCAGCCGGAGTCGGGAAATTAAAAAACAATACTGTCATCTTTGTGTTGAGTTGAGACTTGAGTTGAGTCGTCTTGTGTTGTGTTGACGAAAAAAGTTAACGTAGGTACCTGCTGCATCGAAAAGGCGAAAGAATTTAAATTTTTCCCTATAATTTTGGTGCAATTAAGTTTTGGGGGTGATACTGCGACCGTTTCATCGATCGCATTTTTACACTCCACTGTTAGCGCGCGAGGAATTAGATGGTATCCGAAGTTGAAGTTTGTTAAACTTTCGAAAATGTCGTTCTTGCGAGGCTCGGAGAACTACGTGTGGTGCACGACGAGCGTGCTGGGCAAGGGCGCGACAGGCGCCGTGTTCCAGGGCGTAAATAAGAACAACGGCGAGCCGGTGGCCGTGAAAACATTCAACCAGCTGTCGCACATGCGGCCGCACGACGTGCAGATGCGCGAGTTCGAGGTACTGCGGAAGGTGAAGCACGAGAACATCGTGAAGCTGCTGGCCATCGAGGAGGAGCAGGAGGGGCGCGGGAAGGTGATCGTGATGGAGCTGTGCACGGGCGGCTCCCTGTTCAACATCCTGGACGACCCCGAGAACACCTACGGGCTGCAAGAGGCCGAGTTCCTACTAGTGCTAGAGCACCTGTCCGCCGGCATGAAGCACCTGCGAGACAACTCGCTCGTGCACCGCGACCTCAAGCCAGGCAATATCATGAAGTTTATCAATGAAGATGGCTCCACGGTGTATAAGCTGACGGACTTCGGCGCGGCGCGCGAGCTGCAAGAGGAGGAGCAGTTCGTGTCGCTGTACGGCACGGAGGAGTACCTGCACCCCGACATGTACGAGCGTGCTGTGCTACGTAAGCCGCCCGGCAAAAGCTTTGGTGCCACTGTGGATCTTTGGTCCATCGGCGTCACACTATACCATGTGGCCACAGGCCAGCTGCCCTTCCGCCCCTATGGTGGCCGCCGCAACAAGGAGACCATGTTCTTCATAACCACCAAGAAGGCCTCAGGGGTCATCTCCGTGAGTGCACCTTCACTTTCACATACCATTGTAACAACAACTTTCACATCGTATGTACCGAGACACTGGTTTCCTTGTGATGTTTTCTTTCACTGTTAGCAGTAAAGTAAAGTAATAGCAAGTGGTATTGCTTCTATAATTTCACAAATGTACATGACTTAGAAAGCAAAGTCATTGGTCCATACTGGGATTCAAACTGTGATCTTACGCATGCATTCTACAAAAAGGAATAAAAGTACCATAATATCTGGTCAGGGCACCCAAACAACGGAGAATGGTCCGATTGAGTGGTCGCGCGAGCTGCCGGCGCATTGCCAGCTGAGTTGTGGGCTGCGCAAGCTGGTGACGCCGCTGCTGGCCGGGCTGCTAGAGGTAGATCCGCACCGCATCTGGACCTTCGACCGCTTCTTCTCCGAGGTGCAAGCTGCCACCTCTACCAAGCCAGTTCATATCTTCCATGTCAACAAGGCCACTTGCATCAAGGTGAGCACTGTTGTCTACTGTACCTACTACTTTAAGGAATATACCCAGTTAATATTAAAACTTGTTGGAAGTTGTCTAGTGTCTGTCTCTGTCTGTACTCTATCCCAAGAGTAATTGTAATTGTTTTTTGTGCAATAAAGTAGATAGACTATTGAAAGGAAGGACAAAATGCTCTGTTGGGCGAGACAATTTCTCGTTGGTTGCATCAAACTTATAATAAGAACAAAAAAATATTAATTTACACAGCCTTGAGGACCCTTGAGACTCACTCGATCAAGCCAGATTCGTCTCCCGACTGCTAGGCATAGGGATCCCCAAGCTACGGTCCACCATTCCTTACAGTCCTCTGGGCAGCCTCACCCAGCTGCCATGGGCAATCTATTTTAAACTGATATTATTTCTGACTTTATCTCATTGTTCTCTTTTCATCAAGTATGAATCCTCAACCGAGCTCACGGGCCATCAGTATGTATTAGGTGGCTCCCGCATCCGCTACCGCCGCCGCCGCCGCCGCCGCGAGGCGATCAAGTGCGTGTTGCGCAAGGCCGCGGCGACCTACATCGGCGGCACAATGCGCGGATTCGCTTTGTTTTATCGCAATCTGCTATTAGCAACCACGGTCACAGTTGCCGATTACGCCGACCGCCGAAACGGTCTGAGCAGAGGAAGGAACGCCATTTACGTAATTCTGTCGAATTTATCATCATCATCAACACATTATGTCCCCACCGAGGGGCACGGGTCTCTTCCCTGAGGAAGGTATAGGCCATACTCCACCACGGGGGCCAAGTCCGGATTGGTGGAGGCTTGTAGACTAGTGGCTTGTCTACTGTCATGACTTGGCTTAACGACTGCCATCTATCGACGGCAGCCGGCACCAACAGCTTAACGTGCCTTGCGAAGCACGGAACCGCTCGGAAAAATGCCACTAGCGTCATACATAGATGGCGACCCATCCATGCACTGAACGCGCCCTGTGTTGCCTAACCTTCGTGATCGTTTAAGATCACTCAGGCAGCCGGGGCTACGAGCGATTCATACCTTACTTCAAATATCAATCACTTCATCTTATTTGAATTTTATTAGGTACATACATTAAAACTTTTTATTATTATGGTAGCACAGAGGATGGTAGCTCCAAACTCTAGGAGGCAAAACGACGCGACGCGAGGACGAGAATGTGGATGAAGCTCTCGGCTTCGCTCTTGTTATCTCGCCGCACCTCGTCAACGCTCCGTTGGGTGTCGGTTTTTTTGGGCCGGACTCAAAGGACACGAGGCGCGAGTGGCGAGCGCACCAATCATACTCTCGCCACCTCTCGCGGAGCGCTCACTTAACTGGAGCAGCAGACTAGATAGTACGGACGTGTGCGCGGTCACGATCATGACAAATTGATCAAATGACTTATGCTCCACTTTCATGGAATTGTACCAAATGCAACCGGTTATTTGGGATCTCAAAAATCCACACGGACAAAAATAAGTCTCCTTTTCCGAGGCTTTTTGTTTCTTGAACTACTCGTATAATATATTATGCAAGAGCTTATACTAATAATATTGGTAAGCGCATAAAGCAGCAAACGCAGCGACTTCAAACACGTCCATCTTATTGTAAACAAAGTGACGAACTGAATAAAGAGAGTGTGGATGCGTAGCACTCTTGTAGCCTCCGCTCGCCGCTGCTCGTGCGATAGCCTCCACAGGGGGCACTCGCGAGAGTGAGGAGCTACCTTTCGAATCTAGTACTTCGAATATTAGAGTACTCCGTGAAATCTATCATTTTCAACAAGGAACCCTTATAGTTTCGCCGTGTCCGTCCGTCTGCCTATCCGCGGCTTAGCACAAAGACGATAAGTTCTAGAGACCTGAAACTTGGCACAGATGTACATCTATTTTTCCGACAAAACGTTAGAATAAAACCTCGAAAAAAATCTTTTCTTAGGGTGCCTCCCCTACACCTTCATTAGGGATGCTATTTTTTATTTTCGCCAACACCACAGTGTGGGGTATCATTGATTTGTCCTTAAAAATATTGTGGGTGTACGAAGACCATTTTTTTTATTTAGGGTTCCGGTTGCGAAATATGAATCTTTAAAGCGCAATTTTTTGTCAGAGTGGGGGCCCCTCTCCCGCCAAATTGTTGATTGTAGAAACGTGAAAAAATAATTATAATGAACTCAAAAGGAAACCTATTACGGCTAAGTAAGGCGACCAACTTATAAAGGGGAAACTTCGTACAAAATCCATTGAAAATTACGTTGTAAAGTTGTTAGTTTTTTAAAGCAGATTAAACCCCCTACACTGAGCGTGGCCCGACACGCACTTGGCCGGTTTTATTATAAACATTATTTTTATTCAATTTTAGAAACTGTATCCAAAAGATAGTTTCACTGTATCCGCCCCTGACCGTATAGCTATGTCCAAATAAAAGCAGTACCCGAGTGGGCTCCCCCCCCGCAGGTGTTCCTGAAGCCGGACGAGAGCTACGAGCACCTGCAGACGTACATCTGCGAGCAGAGCAGCGTCGTGGCGGAGTCGCAGATCCTGCTCTACCGGGAACAACTGCTGCTTAGCGAGGTGGACGAGAACACGCCTGGTAAGACTAACTTACTGATAGCCTATATACGTCCATTGAATTATGATACGTCCCACTGCAGGGCACACGCCTTCTCTGAGAGAGAGTGGGCTTAATGACCACGCGTGCCCACCGCGGATTGGCAATTTCAAGCGCTGAGGTATGTGAACCGACTCAGACTATCAGGTTTCCTCACGATGTTTTCCTTCGCCGCTAGCGAGTGGTATTGCTACTATAACATCATCATCATCATCAGTCTATGCTTATCCACTGCTGGACATAGGCCTCTCCTATTGCACGCCACTGAGCACGGTCCTCGGCTACTCCAGCTCTTGCCAGCCGCCCTGCGAAGATCATCGCTCCACCGAGTCTGAGGACGTCCCACACTACGTTTACCGATCCGCGGTCTCCACTCAAGAACTCGTATACCCCATCGGATATCAGTTCTTTGGATGATATGGCCGGCCCACTGCCACTTCAGCATGCTAATTCGATGGGCTATGTCGGTGACTTTGGTTCTCTGTCGGATCACCTCATTTCGAATTCGATCTTTCAGAGAAACCCCGAGCATAGCCCTTTCCATAGCACTTTAAATTTGTGGATTCCTCTCAGGACCGTAATGAATTGCATAAGATGGAGGACACCATCACCCAAAGTTAGGTTTACAAATTGACGACTTAACATAATGTTATAATATTATTTAATGTATGTTCCGTGTGGCGCCGGATTAAGAATAGCGTCACTCCATTTCCTTCCGTGGATGTTGTAGAAGGCATAGGAATACATTACCAGGAGACGGGCAGCAGCGTCTTCCTGAGATTCCAACCGCATACTGCGATCGCCAACCCGCCTGCCGAGCGTGGTTATGAAAATCACGAAGGAGGCCTATGTCCTGCATTGGGCGTCAAATGGCTGATGATGATGATTTATATATTGCATGTTATTAATGTCTAAAATAGTTTCTAATTAATTTAAATACTTAGTAATGTAAATATTCAATTTGAAAATGAAGGCCCATTTTATTTATTTCATGATGCTCAGAATACATGGGTTTCAAATCAAATCATTTATTACGACTAGTGCATGTACAAAAATTCTTAATAATAAACAGAGTATTTACTTGAAAACTTTGACAGGTATTGCAATATAAGTAGGTAACTTATATGAAGAGAACATTCCCTTCTTTTTTTAAACATGGTAACTTACATGCTAGAATAAGACTATTTTTTCAGGAAGGGTGTAAATTAACATCAATCATTTGGCGAAACCTGTAATTCTCCATACTTAAGTCAGATCAAATCTCAACTAATCAATTATTCAATGCGGTTAGTAACATTAATACATTTCATGCTACTTTGAATAGAGATGTTGAGTTGGGGATAGAATTAAGGTAGCATTTAGTTATGGCCTTGGTGCATGTTACTAAAGTAAGGATGTGTTAATGTATAACTTGTTGGTGACCCTAAAAAATAAAATAGAATAAGAAATGTAGAAATAATTCAAGAATGTAGGTACAAATCTAGACATTATTTATTTTGTTAGTTAATTATTACAGTGTACAAGGGTGTCCTCCCAAAGAGTATCTAAAGATAATTTACTAATTGGACAACTTAGATATCCTCTGAGTTTTGCAGTGTCAGCATCCCTTGGTACTCCATTTCCTTGAACATGATGTCCTGATTAAGTGTATGCAGGATGTCCTGGAACCTCTGGCGCAGAGCCAAATTCTCCATGCCTGATATCTCATGCTGGGTCCTCTGTCTCCGCTGCTTCAACTCCTCCAGCTCAGTGCGCAGCTGCTCGAGCCTAAAGTCCACATTGTCTTTAGACATATTACTATTTTGGAACTCACTGTCTTCCTCACTAGACAACATGCCACTCTTCATGCCGCTATGTCCGGCCGGAGTGATAGAGCGGCTATGGCTAGCGGAGGGTACTTTAGGGGTCTGTCTGCCATGTGGAGATTGGAACATCTCCGGTCTGAACTGCGTGGGCAGGTTGCCCTCTTTGGCACGCATTCCTGGCTCATGCATAGAGTTGGAGTCTGATAGACGGCTGTCATAAGCAGAAAAGTGACTGTCATCCATATCCACATTGACATCATCGTCCAGATCGCTGTCAGAGACTGCTCCACCAAAAATGTCGACAACATTGGAAGACTCAGGGTTTGTGTCTGACATAGACATGGATTCTTGCTTGAGTTTGCGCTCTTGTTTGACCTTCTTGTCAGCCTTGCCTGTTTTGGAGGTGCTGGCATCGAGCTTAGTGTGCGATTCATCCTCGTCCTTCACAACTTCCCAGGTTACACTGGCCGCCTCATTGTCAGCTCGCAGCAGTCGCTTGACTTCTTTCTCGATCTCCGGTGCCTCAATATACTTTTTCTTGAGGGTCTTGCGGAAGCGGCGCTTGCGGATGTTCTTTGTGGGCGGGGCGAGGCCATGCGGGTGCAGGAACTTCTTATCGACCTTGAAGGGGTCCTTCTTCTTGTTCTTAGCGGGCGACTCTTCCTCGGGCGGCGGCGCGTCGCGCTCCTCTTTACAGATCATCATCTGGCAGATGTCGGCCGTCTTGTAGAAGCTCTTGTTGTCGATTGTCTTGAGTGACTCGACGATGGTGGGCAGGTCGATGATCTTGGCGTGCAGCAGCCAGTGGTCGAAGCGCACCTCGCCGTGGCGCACGTCGGGCTCGATTTGTATAGTGAGCCGGTTCTTGAGGTTCTCGCCGGAGTGCAGCAAATCGCGCAGCGCGCGCGCTGGCTCCTCGGGCAGCCGCAGTATGAACTGCGACTCGAGCTCCACCGGATACTCCACCTCGCGCTTCTCTCGATTCATTTTCTACTTTCTAAAGCGTTTAGCTTTGAGATATTTTGTATCTGAATTTTTCCTTGTAGTCTCAAAGCTGTGAGCTTAGTAAAACTAAGGATTCCGCCAATATCTGAGTTTCGAAAGAGTAGCAGGAGGAGGAACGGTATTTATAACCAAAATAACGCGAGCGAATAAACAACAATAAATACGCGATCACGTCACAACCAAATGCCATATATTCTCTGTGACAAATGCAGAATCATCGGCCATTTTGTTTTGTTTCCTCTCTCAACGTTTCTCTCTAGGGTGTCCTATATTTTGGAAAGTTTGAATTTTCATGGAATTTCCGTGATGACAAATCCAACGTTGCACAAACCGTTGCCGTTGGGTGACTTCAGATAGAACAGCTGTCAGCTGTCAATCCTCAGTTGCGTTTCAAAACCCGCGAAGTTTATGAATGGAAAAAGTTAAAATCAAGTTTCTCAACTATCCTTTTCACTGAAGAATTTTTAATTTTGTTCACTTAACACTTTAGCTGGTTTTCCTAGGTTGAGAGCGTCACTGTATAATGTTAGCCTGCTGCTAACATTATACAGTGACGCAGTATTCAGCAAACAGAACGTAAATTCTTTATGTTTGATTTCTGCTTGTGTGTTTGCAGCGCGGCAGTACCCGGACACGTGTGCGGAGGAGCCGCTGCTGCTGCTCAACAAGAGCAGTACCAACGTGGCGCTGGGGCCGGAGCCCGAGATGCCCAAGTTCCCCGTCTTCCCCAACATCGTCTCCGTCGAGAACGACGCCAGCCAGGCCAAGGTACGCTCTGCAGCTTCTGCTATCATGATTAGGCCACCTATTTAATTGTGTTTTTCTTAATATTTGTTATTAAAATTCCAATACTTTATTATAAAAACCAAATTTTCACTTAATGAATGTCAAAGTTGTTCGTTTCACAATTAATAGATTCCGTGGAAAAGAAGCTAACAAAGAATCCACATTTCGTCGGCTTACTGCAAGAAGTCATTTACTGCAAAAACTCACTACTCACTTTTTTTAAAGGTATGGACATATAGATGTATTGAACAATGATACAATAGTATCAGGCATTATTTTAACGATGTTATAAGGAAGAGGAAATACAACCATTAACTAACACAACTAAAAAGTCGTTTTTCTCCCAATAGTGAATATGTCGGTTAATGAGTTCTTGCAATAAGCCGATGATTTATTCTTTCTTAAAATAATGTTACTTAATGTAGTTGAACTTAAAAAATATTAGTCACGAATGTGTTGAACACTAGACACAATCATCCTTTAAATACCCATTAACATTAATCTACTGTTTAAATCCAGACATCTTTGTCTTCTAAATAATTAACATTAATCTACTGTTTAGTTCCAGACATCTTTGTCTTCTAAATAATCTTTTTTTACCAGTGTGATTAGATTAGATTAATACATTTTTAAGCTGTGTCGGGGGTAACCCTAATCCTATTTACAGCGCCCCATAAAGGATGTATCCATTTTCGCAAGTCTAAAATCGTGGAAATGATAATTTAGGTTTATGATGGTTACAAATATTTTAAGTCGGATATATTTTCTAACGTACATAATATTTTCATATTATGGCCAACAACAACAGTGGACAGCCATTTGATAGTTGGCCATCAGCTCTGAATATTCCTCCTTTTTTTTTCTTAGTATTTCCCATAGGATCCTCAGAGGAGATCGTAGATTTTATGGGCAATTTTGATACAGTTGATAGATAGTTAAATATAGGTTTTGGGTCAAGTACACCACTCTTCTGCTCCTTACCATCTTCATGGAGCCATCGTGATTTGTGGATAAGTTTATTTATGTATTTCTTTTAAACAAAATCTTACAGCCTAAACTAATTCAATATAAGATTCTACTTTACACAGATACATATCAGAATTAAAACAAATGAAAACAATATATAACAAGACATTTTTTTTAGTTAATTTATCAAATAATTTGTATATTGAAAATGACAGCGCGACAGGCTATAGTTGCTCTTAGAGTATAAAGGGCTAGGTGATTGTTTGATTATTCGGCCGAGTATGACAGCGATTCTAATAAATAGGTGCTATCGAGTTTATTTCTCTTTTGGTCTCCCTCCCGTTTCCTTGATATATTTATGCAGATTTTATTTATTTTTTGTTCCCCCTCCCTTTCTCGGTCAGGGGGGACAAAATATAAATAAAATCTGCCAAACGATGGTCGCCAGCCATCGCGCTCGAGTCTTTACCGAGCAGCTCAGGTATCAATATTACCGGCTGGCCTCACACTATTCTGAATTTAGAAAGCGAACGAAACTGGCTTTCGAGTCTCAACAGCTCTCACCGAGAGCTACGGGTGGAGACCGATATCCGATGGGGCGCGTGACGCGTGGGGTGTGCGCAGACGGCGTGCAGCGTGGGGCACGTGGTGAAGCGGCGCGTGGAGGCGCTGTGTCTGGCGTCGCGGCTGCTGAGCGGCACGGTGCGGCGCTGGGGCGCGCTGCTGGCCGCGCGGCTGGCGGCCGCCGCCGCCCGCGCCGCCGCGCTGCACGCGCTGGCCGACCGCGTGCACGACGCCGCGCGTGCGCTCGACCTGGCCGCGCGCGCGCTGCACGCCGCGCACGCCGCGCACGCCGCGCACGCCGCGCACGCCGCGCACGCCGCACACGCCACCGCCGGTGCGTCACACATACCTTATATTTATTTCGACAGTGCCTTTCGCTTCACCGTTTCAAAAATCAGAAATTTATCTCGACGTAAAGGATTTACATTCCGATCGCTGAATATCAATATGCATTGAAAAAAAAATACTACTATGAATCGTCAATCTCCACGTGCACGTGCAACGCGACGAAGTTTCATTTGTTGTCATTTTACACGTCGTTTCGACTGATTAGGTAGAAGAAGGAGAAGATTAAATCTAGGTAACGTCGGCCCGAGATAAATGAATAACTAAAATGACTCCATAAAAAGATTAATCGCGGTCCCTCGGCAGAGAGCTGGGCGGGCGCGGCGGGGCTGGCGGCGCGCGAGGCGGGCGCGCTGGCGGCGGCGGCGGGGGCGCTGCGGGCGCGGCACGCGGCCGGCCCGCGCGCCGACTGGGGCGCCGCGCCCTGCCCGCACGACCAGCGGCTGCACCTCAAGGCCAAGACGCTCGTCGACAGGTAACCCACCAGGACCCGCTAGCCGCACTGCCTCGCCTCGTCTCGTCCGCTGCAGCGGTTCACCGGCTTTACGTATTCCATTATTTGGGGAGCCGAAGAAAGTGAAGGTAATCTTTACAAATACATAAAGTATGAATCTGATTACTGCAAAACGACAATTGTTCGACAAGATGTTTTTTGTTTTTATGTCTCTGTTTATAGTATCAGTACAGTCGTGGTTTAGTCGGAACAACATCTGCGTGAATATTTCTACAATCCAATCTTCACTTTTCCCTTACTGTATTTCATCGGCTAATTTCATCCAGGTTCCATTATTTTTATTCAACATTCACTTAAGATTTTTATTTTATTCGGTCGTACACAATACCTGTCGGCTACCCTCGACTCTCTAAACTCGCGACGTAAGAGTGACAGTGATCGTGACGATGTCGGTCGCAGACTGCGCGACTCGTGGCAGCACTTGGTGCGCGACCGGGCGACGCGCGCGCTGACGTACAACGACGAGCAGTTCCACGTGCTGGAGCGCATCACGCTGGCCGAGGCCGGCCGCCGCACGCGCGCCCTGCACGCCCGCGCCGCGCCCGCCGCGCGCGCCCGCGCCGACGCCGCCGCCGACTGGTGAGTGTCGTCCGCACCGCGCGCCCGCGCCGACGCCGCCGCCGACTGGTGAGTGTCGTCCGCACCGCGCGCCCGCGCCGACGCCGCCGCCGACTGGTGAGTGTCGTCCGCCGCGCGCGCCCGCGCCGACGCCGCCGCCGACTGGTGAGTGTCGTCCGCCGCGCGCGCCCGCGCCGACGCCGCCGCCGACTGGTGAGTGTCGTCCGCCGCGCGCGCCCGCGCCGACGCCGCCGCCGACTGGTGAGTGTCGTCCGCACCGCGCGCCCGCGCCGACGCCGCCGCCGACTGGTGAGTGTCGTCCGCACCGCGCGCCCGCGCCGACGCCGCCGCCGACTGGTGAGTGTCGTCCGCCGCGCGCGCCCGCGCCGACGCCGCCGCCGACTGGTGAGTGTCGTCCGCCGCGCGCGCCCGCGCCGACGCCGCCGCCGACTGGTGAGTGTCGTCCGCCGCGCGCGCCCGCGCCGACGCCGCCGCCGACTGGTGAGTGTCGTCCGCACCGCGCGCCCGCGCCGACGCCGCCGCCGACTGGTGAGTGTCGTCCGCCGCGCGCGCCCGCGCCGACGCCGCCGCCGACTGGTGAGTGTCGTCCGCCGCGCGCGCCCGCGCCGACGCCGCCGCCGACTGGTGAGTGTCGTCCGCCGCGCGCGCCCGCGCCGACGCCGCCGCCGACTGGTGAGTGTCGTCCGCCGCGCGCGCCCGCGCCGACGCCGCCGCCGACTGGTGAGTGTCGTCCGCCGCGCGCGCCCGCGCCGACGCCGCCGCCGACTGGTGAGTGTCGTCCGCCGCGCGCGCCCGCGCCGACGCCGCCGCCGACTGGTGAGTGTCGTCCGCCGCGCGCGCCCGCGCCGACGCCGCCGCCGACTGGTGAGTGTCGTCCGCCGCGCGCGCCCGCGCCGACGCCGCCGCCGACTGGTGAGTGTCGGCCGCCGCTCGCTACTTGTCATACTTCTGGTAATAGCTCGCCGCGAATGACGATCGATCTGCGCTCCACGGCGCAGATCGACCGATCTGCTCGATCCGATCGAATTATCGCTGCTATTTTTATTGGCTTATACGAACGCGGTGACCGTTCGGCTTCGACGGACGATGCGGCTGAACGAAACCGATCCCTGCGAACGACTCGTTCCGTCGTCGATCGCTCGGTGTACGTTTGCGGCAGGTACAAGGCGGCGGGCACGGTGCACCTGCAGACGCAGATCCTGGACAAGGACGTGGCCGGCGGCGAGCTGCGGCTGCTGGCGCTGGCGGCGCGCCTGCAGGACGCCGAGCGGCAGCTGCGCCCGCTGCTGCAGGTACTGTGCGCTGCTGCGGGTACTGTCCGCTGCTGCAGGTACTGTGCGCTGCTGCGGGTACTGTCCGCTGCTGCAGGTACTGTGCGCTGCTGCGGGTACTGTCCGCTGCTGCGGGTACTGTGCGCTGCTGCGGGTACTCATTATCATTGTAATGTTTGAAGTCAGAGGTGTTTTACTTGATCACTCGTATTTGCGTTTTTCTGCAAATATTAACTATCCAATACCAGATTTTCTTTAATACTGAATTTGTAACGTATTATGAAGCGCCAGTATTGAGTGTAACAAACTCGAATTGAGAAATAAAATATGTACCTAACATTGTATATTTGGCAGCAAATCGAATCTGCTTCGGAGACGACGAGCGAGCCGGCGGCGGGGGGGGAGGCGGCGGCGGGGGCGGCAGGGGCGCGGGCGGGGCTGGACGCGCGCGGGGCGGGGCTGCGGGCGCTGCTGGCGGCGGGGGGGGAGGCGGCGGCGGCGGCGGCCGGCAGCGCGGCGCTGCTGGCGCGGCTCACGGCGCTCACCGCCGACCTGCCCTCCTAGCGGCCTCCTCCTCCTCCTCCTCCCGCTGAAGGAAATAATGCTAACAATAATAATAATGTGGTCGGTGACGATGATTCTATAAGTGAGCTGGTGTGCAATAACGGGTCGTCGAAGGAGGCAGCCGACGCTACGGAAGCCACGGACCCGACGGAGAGCGGCAGCGAGTCGTCGGTGACGTCACCGAGCTCGGGCGAGCCGGTGACGTCACTCGAGTCTGAGACGAAGACCGTCATACTGTGCGAGGGGGCCGAGCGGGGCGAGGGGGCCGAGCGGGGCGCGGGCGCGGGGAGCCCCCCCGCCGCCGCCCGCGCTAAACCCTCCTGTGTACTCAGCTGAACTTTACCTTATCTCCTTCTCCTTGGTATATCGATAGGAAACTAATTTCGCTGTTGTGTCGTGTCGTAGTGAACGAACGAACAGTCTGTTTAAACGGGGTGTTGCTGAAAGTTCCGGAGTACTTTAACTATGACTTATTTTGATCATCAATACAAACAACTTTTGTTATGGGACCAACTAAAAAAAACCGGCCAATTGCGAGTCGGACTCGCGCACGAAAGGTTTCCGTACCATTATCTATACAACATTAGACACAAAGATCGGGTAAAAACGTTTGTTCGCCCACTTAAATATTTATTTTATTTTAATTTAATTGTTTATTTTTGAAGCTAATATAGAACTAAATATTCTATGAATATTTCAAGCATCTAGCTGTTGCCGTTATTAATATCAAACAAAAAATGGCAAAAAAAAAATACGTTTTTTGTAACAAAATAAAATAAATATTAAATATTTATTTTATTTTGTTTTTAGTATTTATTGTTATAGCGGCATCAGTGAAAATTTCAACTGCCTAGCTATTACGGTTCATGAGATACAGCCTGGTGACAGACAGACAGACAGGTGGACAGTGAAGTCTTAGTAATAGGGTCCCGTTTGGCACCCTTCGGGTACGGAACCCTAAAAACTGTTGTTTCTTTCGCGATATCAGAGTTGGTCCCATAATAACATCCCATCCTTGATTTGTACAATCTGTCTGCGTGTATTTCTAATCCGTCCTAGTTTGAGACTATGAGATTGTGTTGCGTTGAGGATGGTTAAGGTTATTATTATAATAACAAAAGTTGTTTGTATTGATGGGTACAATAACCCTTCCGTTCTGAAACACTTTAACCCTTTACCTTGTGTGGCATAAAAGTTGCCACCTTAAATTGAACCTTATCACTGAAATATTCCAAAACCAATGAATATTTTTTACTAGTCTTTAAGCCTTTTATTCCTAAAACTGTAAGCGTACCAAGTAGGATGCTGTTTCAGACACATTCAATTAAACTTTTACGAAAGTACCTGCGTTGGTACGAGTCTGATTCGTGTCTCTGTTCATTCCAAAAGTTTACTCCAAATAAAAGGAAATGTATCAATCCTGTTGTGTGTTACAAACACAGTAATAATTAAGTTTGGAGTATTTCATATCGATCTGAAATGTTAGATCCTGCCTTAAATTACCTATATCCTAAGTTAGGGGCACTATGTTTGGTCCAGCCTTAAATTATATCCTGAATTGTTTTCTAGTGAATAGTAATATTTACCCTTTCATTGCAATGTTACTTTTTATTATGCAATATAAGTAAGTAGTTAGAATAAATGAAATAATCAGTTTTTGGTTTTATTTACATAAACAAGGAATGTACAGTAATTTGATAAAAGTACAAATAATACTCAGTACTTACGATTATTTTAGGTACACTTCGACATGATAGCAAACTCAATAGCAAATAAATATTGCATTATCCGTCCAATGTATAAAAAAACTAACATAACTGTCACTACGTCCTAGTGAGAAATTGTCGTGCATGCCTAGCGAGAGGCCGAGTGTCGACTTGCTAGGCTTGCAGCGATATAACAACAGCTTAGTAACTTCCACTTTGTACCGAAGTCGATATTACATCTACCTACTTAGGGCCAGCACAAAACTGTGTTTAGATACACCTAGTACATAGGGTACATTTAGATTCAGAAGACAATCCGTTTTACAGATATAGCGGCTCCGTGTGGCGCCGGATTAAGAATAGCGTCGCTCCATTACTTCCCGTGGAAGTCGTAGAAGGCGACTAAGGTAATCAATTACCAGGAGACGGGCAGCAGCGTCTTCCTGAAATTCCAACCGTATACTGCGATCGTCAACCTACTTGCCAAGCGTGGCGATTGTGGCAAAACCTCTCATGGTTATAAAAACCACAAAGGAGGCCTATGTCCTGCAGTGGGCGTCAAATGGCTGATGACGATGATGATAATATAAAGGTACATCTGCTGTCGACTATAAGTTTTGCCAATTATAAATAAATTAGGGTGAAACACCTTGTCACTATAAACAACTTGTATTCTGAGGGAAACTTTGAAATCGCGAAAAATATATATCAGCTGTTCCATTATTCCATATGTTTTCATGACACTGGTGGCTTAGTAAAAGGAAAAAGTAATATTTTTCGTGATTTCAAAGTTTCTTCCCAAATCTTTAAGTTTTTCGTTATGGCAAGTAGCAACCCCCATTTTCGGATGTGTATGAGGATTTTGTTACCCTGTATAGTGTAGGTACACTGTTATTCCGACCGGTGCGAGGGGAAAGCGGGCGTTCTTTCCACTTGCTGTTTAAGCACCTAAAGTTAGCAGCTATCAGTCATTTGACGCCCACTGCAGGACATAGGCCTCCTTTGTGGTTTTTATAACCATGAGGGGTTTTGCCATAATCGCCACACTTGGCAGGCGGGTTGGCGATCGCAGTATGCGGTTGGAATCTCAGGAAGACGCTGCTGCTCGACTCCTGGCGGAAAGAAATTGAGTGACGCTATTCTTAATCCGGCGCCACACGGACTTTATATTATAGGTACTCGGTCACATTATGCAAAAAAAAAGTAATGGTCGACCGACTAGCACTACTATATAAATTGTATCGCTCTCGCTCGATACGAAGTTCACGCCGAGACCGCTGGTCTCCCGTTCCTTACTAACAACAATATTGGTTCTAGATAGGAATTTTCTAACGAAATATACAACTGTGGCCTTAGTTCCATATTTCCAATGTCGTTGGTAAACGCTCATATTTGTTTAGTAAGAGCTTTAATTGTTACTTATTATTTTATGATATTCACGATATATAGTCCATTGAAACTTTCGAGCAGAGCGTCAAGCGACGGTAGCAAAGTTGGGGCAAGCGAGTCAGTAGTCTAGCCAAGTTTTCAAAACTTTTTGCGACTTAACTGGCTTGTTTTTTTAAGCGTCTGACCGATGCGCTAACAGTGGCGTGCTCATAATCGTCGAGCGAATTCTTTGAAGACGAAAGTCCATCAAACGAGTCCAAAACCGCCGACATATTTTTATTACATTGCCTCAAAGTTCAAGCGTTTTCGCGCGCGAAGTCGAAGTGGCAACAGAACAGAAACGTCTGCCTTTATTGACTCGATGCTCGAGTTTCTTCCAGGTGCAGGCCGCGACGTGTGTTGCTTGTCCGCCACCCTGTATAAACGGCGCGTGCTGCGACTGGCCGCGGCGCGTCACTTGTGCAGCGCGCGGCGGTCCGCCACCCTGTAGAGGCGGCGCGTGCTGCGACTGGCCGCGGCGCGTCACTTGTGCAGCGCGCGGCGGTCCGCCACCCTGTAGAGGCGGCGCGTGCTGCGACTGGCCGCGGCGCGTCACTTGTGCAGCGCGCGGCGGTCCGCCACCCTGTAGAGGCGGCGCGTGCTGCGACTGGCCGCGGCGCGTCACTTGTGCAGCGCGCGGCGGTCCGCCACCCTGTAGAGGCGGCGCGTGCTGCGACTGGCCGCGGCGCGTCACTTGTGCAGCGCGCGGCGGTCCGCCACCCTGTAGAGGCGGCGCGTGCTGCGACTGGCCGCGGCGCGTCACTT
Source organism: Yponomeuta cagnagella (assembly GCA_947310995.1). NCBI lineage: Eukaryota > Metazoa > Arthropoda > Insecta > Lepidoptera > Yponomeutidae > Yponomeuta > Yponomeuta cagnagella. The sequence goes on along the minus strand of OX371286.1, from coordinate 18,245,142 downwards.
GTGCAGCGCGCGGCGGTCCGCCACCCTGTAGAGGCGGCGCGTGCTGCGACTGGCCGCGGCGCGTCACTTGTGCAGCGCGCGGCGGTCCGCCACCCTGTAGAGGCGGCGCGTGCTGCGACTGGCCGCGGCGCGTCACTTGTGCAGCGCGCGGCGGTCCGCCACCCTGTAGAGGCGGCGCGTGCTGCGACTGGCCGCGGCGCGTCACTTGTGCAGCGCGCGGCGGTCCGCCACCCTGTAGAGGCGGCGCGTGCTGCGACTGGCCGCGGCGCGTCACTTGTGCAGCGCGCGGCGGTCCGCCACCCTGTAGAGGCGGCGCGTGCTGCGACTGGCCGCGGCGCGTCACTTGTGCAGCGCGCGGCGGTCCGCCACCCTGTAGAGGCGGCGCGTGCTGCGACTGGCCGCGGCGCGTCACTTGTGCAGCGCGCGGCGGTCCGCCACCCTGTAGAGGCGGCGCGTGCTGCGACTGGCCGCGGCGCGTCACTTGTGCAGCGCGCGGCGGTCCGCCACCCTGTAGAGGCGGCGCGTGCTGCGACTGGCCGCGGCGCGTCACTTGTGCAGCGCGCGGCGGTCCGCCACCCTGTAGAGGCGGCGCGTGCTGCGACTGGCCGCGGCGCGTCACTTGTGCAGCGCGCGGCGGTCCGCCACCCTGTAGAGGCGGCGCGTGCTGCGACTGGCCGCGGCGCGTCACTTGTGCAGCGCGCGGCGGTCCGCCACCCTGTAGAGGCGGTGCGCTCGCTGCACGCGGTGGAACTCGTCCAGCAGCGCGTCGAAGTCGATGTGGCACTGGCCCCCCGCCCCCGCCGCCGCCCCCCCCGCCCCCGCCATCGCCTCACTGTCGAACAAATTTGCGTCACTAAACCATACCTCTCTCGATTAATAGTAAAACGATAGATGTCTAACTAGCTACAAAAACGCCGTGCGGGCGTTTACCGCCGCTGTCAAACCTTAATCTTGCGAGGTGCCTAGATATTTCAATTCAATTCTTTCTATGGTACCCCTAAGATTCTGCCAATCATAGATCGGTCAATGTCAGGTTGCAAAAACTGTTCAAATATGTCTATGAAATGGTACATCAATAACAGCACAACCCACGCAAAGGCCGATGAAATCAGTTTCCACTCCTAAGTGTCATCATTAAACAATTTAACACGTAGTAAAATATTTGTCTGTATCTAATATCACCTAATCACCATTCATATTAGCACGGCGCACAGAACCAGTAACAGATGACACGTCGTTTTTATTTCATTAGTAAAGACTGATGCCGGGACAGGTGCCGTTTGTGAACGTGAACGTGAATTTGTAGAAAGCAGTAGGTAAATACTTTTATTCGCCGCCACGATAGTAGTGGGGCGTGTCGAGATGAGGACCTACATGTTGATGTATGCTGTGTGTATGGTATTTGGATGCGGTGATGCGGCTGGTACATGATAGTAGTGTAGCGTGTAGAGTCGGGGACATGACGTGTGTGGTATGGGGATGCGGTGAGGCGGGAGGTAGAGCGGTACCGACGCGGGCGCACACTGCAGACGGCGGCGCAGCGTGTGGAAGGCCTCGCTCTGCGGCAGCAGCATGAGCAGGCCGTACAGCGCCGCGCGCAGCTCGGCGCCGCCCGCGCCGCCCAGCAGCTCCAGCCGCATGTCTGGCAAAATAAATACTTAAAAATGTATTTAATGTTGAGGTTTGTATCAAATGCAGAGTTCCTCGCTGGCCGTTCTTGTACTGACATTATTGACGTGTTCTTTTTGCACTTCACTTTATGATTGACGCTTTTACTGAAAGCTAATATATTACTTGAATCGTATTAATTTACTTGTGTTTATTATTGTTATAGTGCAACCTGATCGCTAGATCTAAGTAAGTATTGCGCTACTCCCCCACAACACAACATTTCAAATGTGAACAAACAGTTTTGCGGCGCCGCGCGCCGAACGAAACAATACACGATCATTTCTGGGCGGTTTGAAGGCTGCGGTTACGTAATTAGCAATTTAAAAACCGGCCAAGTGCGAGTCGGACTCGCGCATGAAGAGTTCCGTACCATTATCTATACAACATTAGACACAAAAAAGATCGAGAAAAAACGACAAAAAATCACGTTTGTTGAATCCCCCCCCTTAAATATTTCATCATCATCATCATCATTCAGCCACAAGAGGTCCACTGCTGGACATAGGCCTCCTCCATGGATTTCCAAAAAGACCGTTTGGAAGCGGCCTGCATCCAGCGCCTTCCTGCCACTTGGATGATGAAATATTTATTTTATTTTAATTATTTATATTTGAAGCGAATATAGAACGTGAATATTTCAAGCGCCTACCTGTTGCCGTCATTAACATCGAGCAAAAAACGATAAAAAAAATAACTCTGTTGTATGGGAGCCCCCCTTAAATATTTATTTTATTCTGTTTTTAGTATTTGTTGTTATAGCGGCAACAAAAATACTTCATCTGTGAAAATGTCAACTACCTAGCTATCACGGTTCATGAGATACAACCTGGTGACAGACAGGCAGACGGATAGTGAAGTCTAGGCCGATATTCAGAAACGATTTTGAGCGTGAGCTCAATGTGAGTCCGGGTCTTCCAACTGTCAAAATGACTCACTTTCACTTTCACTTTCACTTTCAAAATGAAAGTCTCAGGGATATTTTGTATTCACAGTTGAGTTTGAGATAACAAAAATTGAGCGCAAGCTAAGCTGAGACTGAGTAGTGGATTTCGGCGACTTAGCTCAGACTCAAGGTGGCAATGACGAAGAAAGTAGCGACATCTGTAGGCAATTCGAGAACTCTAAATAACCTGTGGGTGTGGTGAAGTAACCTTTTTTTTATTCACAATTTGACATTTTGCATGCTCATTTTCCTTCGAAAAGTTAAATTGTGTTTTTAGAGTAATGAGAAGTCAAAATAAAGTATAACCGCGCGTAAAAAGTTTCGACATTTGTTGCCATCTCATTCACTCCTGTGGATTATTGTATGCCTTTCATGTAGCTTTAACAGATAATATAAACCAGTAACGTCAAAAACTGTACCACAGATTACACGCTCACGTAAGTTTAGCTTGAGCTGTGGCTTAGCTGAGTTCGAGTCGAGATATTGACTGTGAATACAAAATTCTTGAGTCTTTGTTGAGATTGCTCAGCCGATGCTCAGCTTAGTGCTCGTTAAGTGTAGCTCAACGCTGTGTTTCTGAATATCGACCTAACGATTTTGAGCGTGAGCTCAATGTGAGTCCGGGTCTTCCAACTGTCAAAATGAAAGTCTCAGGGATATTTTGTATTCACAGTTGAGTTTGAGATAACAAAAATTGAGCGCAAGCTAAGCTGAGACTGAGTAGTGGATTTCGGCGACTTAGCTCAGACTCAATGTGTCAATGACGAAGAAAGTAGCGATACCTGTAGGCAATTCGTGAAATCTGACTAACCTGTGGTGAAGTAACCTTTTTTATTCACAATTTGACATTTTACATGCTCATTTTCCTTCAAAAAGTTAAATTGTGTTTTTAGAGTAATGAGAAGTCAAAATAAAGTATAACCGCGCGTAAAAAGTTTCGACATTTGTTGCCATCTCATTCACTCCTGTGGATTATTGTATGCCTTTCATGTAGCGTTAACAGATAATATAAACCGGTAAAGTCAAAAACTGTACCACAGATTACACACTCGAGTAAGTTTAGCTTGAGCTGTGGCTTAGCTGAGTTCGAGTCGAGATATTGACTGTGAATACAAAATTCTTGAGTCTTTGTTGAGATTGCTCAACCGATGCTCAGCTTAGTGCACGTTAAGTGTAGCTCAACGCTGTGTTTCTGAATATCGGCCTTAGTACCTACTAGGGTCCCGTTTGGCACCCTTCGGATATGGAACCCTAAAAATGGTATCAAGACTATTGCTTGTAAGTATCGACGTAAATAAAAAACTATATATATTTTGTTTCAAAAAATGCATCCGCTAACAATTAGTACCGCCTCTCCGTCTAACAGAACAATGACCCGCGGCGCGCACCCACTGCTCTGGATGGCTACTAATGGTTCTAAGAGATTCGAGTTTGTGTCGAAATATCGTTGAAAGGTGCGTTTTTTACAAAAACAAACTAAAATATTCGATAGCTATTGTCAGTCACATATATTTTGCCATGTCTTTCAAACCACCCAAAATTATTGGAGTATAGGAATCTGTAAAATACATTACATAAACTCGCGCCTGTATCCAGGATGGGTAGGTAGAGCCACTCGCCACGATCCCGACAAAACTCTTTCGCTTCATCAACATTCATCTGTGAAGTGGTAGGTAATGTGTGACTTACAAGCAAATATCGGGGACTCGATGAGCTGCACGAGCTTGTCCACCTCCGTGAGGAAGTCCACCGTGATCTCCAGGTCGCCGCTGAGTTCTTATGCTAAGGACTTGCTAACCGCTTTTATCGAGAAATACAATAGAAAGTAACAATTCAATCAATCAATTCTTGATAATACGTCACGTAGCTTTCCTACGGATTGCCAATGAATAGCTATGGAAATCGTAAGGCTTTTCCAGCTTTAAAATATGTACACAATGACAGTTCAACTTTCAGACTTTAGGATACAACCAAGATTTAAGGTTATTTATTATACAACTAGTATACTAGTACACATGGCGATCAGTGGTCCATTTCGGTCGTCAATCTGTCCATTAATCTACTTGCTTCTTTCTAGATAGTATAAACTTTGCAGCAACTTTCCAAGCGTCAAACCGACAAAACGGTCGGTTTGCATATTCGTCGATCCTTTTAGAATTCGATTAATTCAGAATGCTTCCATCAGTTTGCCCTTCGGTCGATCTGCCTATTCGTTCGACCGTCTATTTATCTATTCGTCTATCTATCTGTTGTATTTTTGTCTGTAACATCAGTTTGTCAGTTCAACCTTCCGTGTTTGCGCTCGTGTGTCGGGCGGTGTGTCGAGCAAAGGATACAAGGTGGCGACGAGGCGGCTGCAGTGCCGGTAGTTGTGCGTCAGCAGACACAGCGCCAGCAGCGCCACGGGCGCGTGGCACCAGCACCGGTACAGCGCCTCGAACAGCGGCTGCGTCGACTGCAAACGACACCGCTCATATAACGTTTAGCTAAACTTGTACGGGCATCGTACACTTTTCTAGGTCGCCGTGTTGCTGACGGTGCACCTCGCACATTCTAACTTACGGGTTTTGTTGCCTGCGCCAAACAGTTGGCTTTTGCCTCTCATTAACAACATACGTCTTCCAAAATGTAACTGTGCACAGTATCTAATAAACACCATGAAGACTTGAAACATCAGCATCTACTCTCTTCATCCACCACCGCCCTACAATCTACAACATCTGCTGTGCAACAGAGTTGAGTGGCACACGCTCTCCTCTGCTCGTACATTTTGGTCCTTCGAGTCGGATGCTCGGGGATCATCTTCGGGCATCCCAACAACCAGCGCCTGTGAGGTCTGCGGCGCCCTCATCGTGAGACAGACGACGTCATCGGCGGTGGTGGAAACAACAAACAAACAACGTGTGCTAACATCGACGCCACGGAGCTGCAAGGCGAAATGAGGTCACGCATCAAGTTACAACATCGGAACATCATCGCTACGTCGAGCGTAGAAGACTTTGAAAGACAAAGGGAGCCTACGGGAACATCGGGCGAAAGACGTTTCGCCACCAACATCTACAGGCTACTCACTGCCTTACAACCAGGAGTGGACCTGCATAACATCGGTAGAAGATTCCTCCGGACGAGGTATATTCGCTGCCACAATGGAGAGAGGTACCTTAGCAACAAACATGGTGCAAACAGTGCATCACAACATTATGTCTCTGCTACCGGACACGGGGTGAGGAACAACATAACATAACAATACATAACATACGCCTCACTATCTGATACGGAGTGGAAACCAACAATGCTGTACGAAGCAACCCAACAAACAAACAATCTTCACTGCCGAACATGGAGTGGAGAACAACATTAGCGCACATACAGCGCAAACAACCAACATCGTGGAGTCTGCCTTACAATCAGGGGATAGACCTCTGCAGTCGACGGGAGACGTTTCGCCGACCGAGCACAACGCTCAAATGACTAGATCGTCGTGGTGATGAAACAGCGTTATGCACGTTCCCAAAGATGGTATACTGATGTGCATTCAACAAACATACAACCCGCGATGATGAGAACATCGGATAGACCTCAAACAACAAGCTGGAGCTGCACCAAACGTGGATCAGCAGTGGAATCTAACGTTTTTACATATTTTTTTTACAATTTACCAAGACATTTATTTTTATATTTTTACATTTCACATAATTTGCTGCTGTTAGCGTCATATATTTTACTTAACATTTAGTCTGTTTCACATTATCATTTTGTTTTCGATCGGCAGGATGTACTGTACACGTACATTCCTTTTGTTTTATCGAACTGTTTGCGCAATAACATGCATAAAGTAATTTACAACTCAGCGCCAACAGGTAGGTCCCGGCGAATAACTCAGATTTCATTTAATTAAAACAATGTAGGTACTTAATAATTTATCATCAACCATCGGCCAGGTATCAAGTGACGAACAACTACCTAGTAAGCATTACTGCAATACTCCTAACATCTTAAGTTTTAACATAATACAACATTGTGAAGTATTTTAAGTTAACTTAGTTTGGTCTTCGATGTTATCTTAAGTTCTTCTCTTCTTCTTTTGTATTCGGCAGTATGTACGGGCATCGTACACTTTTCTAGGTCGCCGTGTTGCTGACGGTGCACTTCGCACATTCTAACTTACGGGTTTTGTTGCCTGCGCCAAACAGTTGGCTTTTGCCTCTCATTAACAACATACGTCTTCCAAAATGTAACTGTGCACAGTATCTAATAAACACCATGAAGACTTGAAACATCAGCATTAACTTTCTTCATCCACCACCGCCCTACCATCTACAACATCTGCTGTGCGAAAGAGTTGAGTGGCACACGCTCTCCTCTGCTCGTACATTTTGGTCCTTCGAGCCGGATTTATTAATTCGGTATAGACGTTTCGAATTTCTAAGCAGCACGATCGGAGAGTCACCTACTTTGTTACAAAAGTAAAGAGGTCGGTTAAATACTCGTCGTAAGGTCGCACGAAGGTCGAGGGCGGGCGGTCAGACTAGCTCGCACGCCCATCGAGCCGACACCGCCGGACCGGGGAGCGTGTTCACCGAGGCGGCGCTAGTTAGACTAGTGGTTGATACGTCCGCTCAGCTCTAAGCCGGCACCGATCGGACGAGCCGTCACGGGGACAGGCCGACGCCAGTCCGACCTTGTGGAAGGCGCGCAGCTGCGCCCTCAGGTCGTGCAGCTCGGGCGCGGTGAGCAGGATGCAGCTGAGCACGTGCGCCGCGGCGGCGCAGAAGCGCAGCTCGGCGTGCTGGCGCAGCAGCGTGGCCAGCGCGCGGTACACGTCCTCGGCGCTCAGCAGCACGCACAGCTGCCTGCGGTGCGGGGGGCGGCCGTTAGCGGACGCGCAGGAATGGCCGATGTAAGGAGTGTCAAAATAAAAATGGAAAAGTCTCCGCCCGCTTTGCAGCGTGTGCTGACGTTCTAACCGATTAAACGACTTGTGTGACAGCATAGTACTAAAAATGGAAGTACTATGTTGTGTGGCATACCACAAGAAGCAATAAACGAACATGAACAGTTCAAGCTGGTTGACAGACAGAGTGTGTGCGAACGGAGACATTTCTTCCATTTTTATATTGTCACTCGTTACATTGTCCTCAGTTTACAAACCTATATTTTTTCTCTAACGCACACTGCACTGCTTTAATCCAGTCCGTTCGAAAACACTCATCGACGTCATCGTTCTCACAAATCATAAGCAATGCAAGTTGTATGTAGGTACATTTCATTTAAGTTATTCAAGAACGTATTTGAAATTTAAAATATTGTTACGTCGATGGATAGGACGTAAAACTTTGAACGTGTTTTTCCGTGCCTTGGAGTTGTTTTCAGCTGGCTGAAATACCGTTTCAGACCGTTTCAGAGGGTGGTCTGTCACATAATAGTTTATCAAAATGTCACCCAAGTTACCATGGTTTTCAGGCGCCTGAAACATGTCTTCAGTCCGTTTCAGGCCACCCTCTATCCGATATATTATTCATCGGTGTATAAAGTGCTTTTTCGATCACGAACCCTCCCCTAGAGCGTAACAATATTAAACTGACGTAAACAACAATATTCCGTAATATAAAAAATATAGTGCTACGCTGACGATTTGACGAAAGACCGTTTCTCATAAATCCGTCGATAGATAAGCCTATATCGGCAGGTTAATATGGGTATTTTATATAAGTTCACACAATTATGGAATAAATATTATGAAACTTCTCAGTTATCTTACCCAAGACGCAATTTCTTTTTTAACATACTTTAAAAACATAAACAAATTAACATTAATTACAAGCTATTTTACTATAGAATCTATAGTGACGAAAAAAGTGACCCGACCATTTGTTCTTAAAAATGTCTATGATCGGAGTGCAGTTTCTTAAGCGACTGTTCAAGCAACAGCCAGAAGAGGAAGGCTGTCAACACGCTACCTGATGATGAAGGCCCCACGGTCTTCTAGCAGCGCGTCATCCTCAGCCAACATCTGCAGCAGCGTGCGCAGGAACTTGTGGTAGTACGGGTTTGCCTCCAGCGAGCCTGCACACAGACACTTAGCTCACATCTCACTAATGTTCAAGTGGAACCAAGGGAAAACTATTAATTAACATAGTTTGGTATTCATATCAGCTTGTACTCGTATTACGGAAGTCTCATTTGATGTGTTGATGTTGTGTCTGTAATTGGATTCTCCCTGAAATTTGTTTTATAGTATTTTGTTTTAGAAATCTAGTGTGTGGGTGTGTGTGTGTGTATAAGTACGTGTATGAGCGTGTGTGTGTCGTGCGTGCGTATTCTTGGCTAGCACACACATGCCGCCGTGGCGCACCACGTCGTCACTTCGCTCCGACACCATGCGCACGCAGCTTATCCGTGTGTGTGTGTGTGTGTGTGTGGGTGTGTGCGTGCGTGGGTGTGTGCGTGCGTGGGTGTGTGCGTGCGTGGGTGTGTGCGTGCGTGTGTGCGTGCCTGCGCGTGTGTGCGTGTGTGTGTCTCACCGCCCGCGGAGCATATCTCTGCGAGCACGCAAAGGCCGCGCCGCACCACGTCGTCGCTAGGCTCCGACACGACGCGCACGCAGCTTGTGAACACCGTCTCCGTCTGCTCCACCATCTGGATTTTTAAAGTACGTATATAGCGAACATAAGGGAGGTGCAGATTCACGAGAAGCAATTATTATCGACAATAGAAGTTTTTGAACGTATAGAACCATTTGGCGACCTCGTGGCGCAGCGGTAGTGCATCTGCATACCATGCGAGAGGTTCCGGGTTCGAATCCCGGCTGGGCACGAAAAAAAAACCCCCTGGTCTTGGATGTTTACATGTTTGTGATGTCGTTGTTTCTGGTTCCCACGACACAGGGTATCCTTGTGTGGGGCCAGAAGCAATGTATGGGCCTGTATGTAAATGTTTATGTTTATTTCAAATTTCATTCAAATCCATTAAAATTTTAAAATAAAATAATACACTTTCATTTACTTGTTTAGTTTCAAACTAGAAAATCTCAACGGTGGTATCTTCACACTAGATTATACTCTCACAATAGAGAATGCGAATGAGACTTTCTATGCAAATGGTGAGAGGCCGTGAAGGCTGGCGTTATGTGATACTCAACAGCGGGCAGAGGTCGACTGATGATTGGTGGTGAACAGAGACTGTAAATTAAGTGTGGCTATAGCCGGTGTGGGGACACTGTTATTTTACGAAGTTACATTTCGTGCCATTGTCTGTGTCTTAATCCTCAGTACTATACGCATCGCAATAATTATGTACTTTCATCTGAATAAACGCCCACCGGCTCGCCGGCTCGCCGGACCGACGTTCCGAGGCAGATTGCTGGCAGCGGCTGGACGAGGACGGCCGACGGCAGAAGGAAGTGGCGTGCCTTAGGAAGGGGAGGCCCTCGTCCAGCAGTCGACGAGTACGAATCGATTGGTTGAAACAATGTAAAATTGTTTTACCTCGTCAGGAAGCTTGCTGTAGAGGTGCAGGATCCAGTCGAGCGCCGCGACCTTGGTGTGCACCGAGCTGTGCCGCAGCAGCCGCAGCAGCGCACCCACCACCGCGCCCACCTCCAGCCGCCCCCCCGGCCCCTCGCCCGCCGCGCCCTCGGGGGCCCCCTCGGCGCCCGCGGAGGCCCCCTCAACGCCCGCCGCGCCCGCGTGTGCCCCCTCCGCGCCCACCAGCTTGGTCAGCAGCAGGTTCACGATGGCCGCCGACTCGCGGATGTCTGGCGTGCTGAGTTAGGGCTCAATTCGTGATGGCTGAGTGTCGATGAAATCAATAAAAGTGGGGGAGATAATGAAGGCACGGCTTTTGCGACTTGTCTAATTTTCATTATCATTTTACAATGTGAACTTTTGTTCGGAATATCTCCTGGACGGGTATGTCCATATGTGTTACACACTTGTACACTTAACATTTTTAAATCTACTGTTAACTGCTGTCACGATAGAAAGCCTTTATACGTCCCACTACAGAGCAGACACCTTCTCTCAGAGACAGAGAAAGCACCAACCGCGGACCGGCAATTTCAAGCGTTAAAGTAACTACCAACATTTATTTCTCAGTTAACCATACAACCGTCCGTGTGGCGCCGGATTAAGAATAGCGTCAGTCCATTTCTTCCCGTGGATGTCGTAGAAGGCGACTAAGGAAATCAATTACTAGTAGACGGGCAGCAGCGTCTTCCTGAGATCCCAACCGCATACTGCGATCGCCAACCCGCCTGCCAAGCGTGGCGATTATGGCAAAACCCCTCATGTTCATGAAAACCATGACAGAGGCCTGTGTCCTGCAGTGGGCGTCGAATGGCTGATGATGAACCATACATTAACAAATCTGATATTAAAGAAATAGGGGAATAGCACCCTATTTTAGTAGTATTTTAGCATAGAAACAACTGTATTCAAAGAAATCTCTTGCAGACATAGTTGGTTCTCGCCTTTGTAAATGGTATTTCTTGTGTTATTTCCTTTTACATGTTTCGTCTGCAATAAAGTATAAATTAAATGAAGCCAGAACAGTCGCTGAAAGAGCTGGCACAGCGAACAAGGCTAGGGCCGCTTGTGGCGCAGGCGCTGGCTAGTGCAAAGGATACTGCGCCGCGGCTCGTCGGCGTAGGCGAGGCAGGGCAGCACGGCCAGCAGGATGCCCGACACGCTGGGCAGCATGGCGCCGCCCGCCAGAGACACGAACTCCTTCACCCACGTGATCGCCGTCAGCTGCGCACCACGGAAACACCATGAACAACGTGTTCAGGCCAGTTTGGTTGTTTCAACTCTACATGACATGCTTTGCCCTAGACAGGTCGGCGCCAAAACAGAGAATTTAATAAATGAATCCATGAAGCAAAAGAGGTTTATTAGTATACCTAATAGCAAGTGACAGCAAAGTTCAGTGATGGGAATAAAAGTCGTTTTATTCGACATACCCGCGGGCTCCCGGGGTTGAAACTAAAATCTGTGCGACTCGATTAATCGAAATGCCTGCGCCCGTCCCGCTGTTGTGACGTCGCGTATTTAACGCGTATAGATACTATGCCAACATGTCGCGAGCAACACACGTGTGTGTGTGTGTGTGTGTGTGTGTGTGTGTGTGTGTGTGTGTGTGTGTGTGTGTGTGTGTGTGTGTGTGTGTCACCTGTACAAGCTCCTCGGGTGCCTGCGCGTGTGTGATGAGCACGTTGATCATGGCGGGCAGGTCTGCGCGCTCCGGCTCCTTCTTGATGCTGCGCAGGAACTCGCCCAGCTGGATGTCGCACCTGCCGGGGAGCGAGCAGGCTTACCCCCGGCTTCTCCTATACTAACAATCTGTTAAAATACTCTTAAGACTGTTGTTACGTCGAGCATGCTGTCTCGTGCGCACAATTTAACATTTTTAGATATTGCAATAAAATGAGTTTGCTTTTGAAAAATTTGATCCGAGGGTTCGATACATAATGAAAATACGGACATTTGAAATGCATTATTGTTTTCCTATACGTATTTAATAAAGAAAACTTTTGTCCAAATTATTAATTTTAAAAATCAAATTTCTTCAAACAAACAAGCTAAGGATAAGAAAAATATTTTATAGATGTCCGCAATTTTATTATCTATGAAACCCTCAGACCACATTTATGAAAAGTATACTCATTTTATCACAATCAGACAGTGAGACAGCATGTCCGACGTATCAACAGCCTTAACAGCTGTCAGTTGGCAAAAGTGCATACAACAATACCAACTGAACTGACAGCAGTTAAGGCGGCCGGCCCCTCGCGGAGCAATTCCCATACAAACGTAGTCTGGTTTTAATTCGCAAACGACAAGCCGGATCTCAAGGACTCTTTACTAATATATTTAGAGGACTCAATTCAAGGTTTGCTCGTGCTTACAACTGGTAACTGAGAATAACAGATTAAAAAAGAAATTATAGCCTCGTAAGACTTTTCATAGAAACTATTCTCAAGGCTATTATTTCCTTTTGATACGTTTATTTCCAATTCTAAGCATGATCAAACCTCGATTTGTGTCCTCTAAACGTATTGATAAAGTTTCATTCCGATTCGGCAAGTCTTAAATAAAAACCAAACCACCTTTGCATGGGAATTGCTCCTTGGGAGGCCGCCTTAACAGTAGATTAACAGATAGTCAGTGTACGAAGAACCGGGGGTTAGTGACGGAAGCGACGAGTTCGTGGTTAAAGATTTACTACTACTACGACAATTTAGTTACTTAGGAGTTTCACTGTGTGATCGAATCAGGAATGAGGAGATCCGCAGAAGAACCCGAGTTACTGATATAGCTCGAAGAATTGCTCAGTTGAAGTGGCAGTGGGCGGGGCACGTAGCTCGGCGACCGCGGACCGGACGACGCAGCGTGCGCAGCCCCCCCACCAGATGGTCTGACGACCTGGTTACGGTGGCGGGGAGACGCTGGATGCGGGCGGCACAACACCGAGGAGATTGGAAAACCGTGAGGGAGGCGGCAATTTAGCTCATATCGAGGTGTCTTGATATAAGCTTGATAAATTGCCGAGCCGCTGTGTGACATTGCTTCACTACGCAGCGCTGCGTGCTGGAACTAATTCTCTCTTCTTTGTGATTGTGAATATCCATCTATCGTATTCAAGTTTGTAATTTGATATGGTGCAGTAAGGGGAATTAACTGAACCATTGTAGCAACTGCTGGATGTAATGTTCTTTGGAAATTTTATGAATTTATACAATACGCTCTATGATTTAAGGTAGTAGCTTTCGTTATCACCCCCTTTAACATAACACCGGTCTGTTTTGAACATTAGTCCGGAAAATGCGGGGTGTTGATTTGTACGTTTCTAACCAATAGAGAAGTGATTCTACTCATCATACTGAAAATTGTTGTAAGAGTTTCCGCAAAAATTTAAGTTTTCCATAGAAGTAGGTTCGTTGACTTGTAAGGAAAATTATAATTTTCTCGCGAATTCAGAAAACTTGTAGAACAATAATTGTTCAGTATGATTAATACTCTTATAATCACCTCTCAATTGCTTTAAAATGTACAAATCAATTGTTTGCGAGCAGCGCGAGCAAGAAGAAGCAGACGTCACTAAATAGACTCCGCACTCAGATCGGCACTTGTACTGTACAAACAACCTATGCAGGTGGGGCTACATGGGTGAGGAGGGAAGCCACTGCTGTTGCGGAGTCTTTCCTCAAACTATCGAGCACTTCTCTGTGTGCTCCTTGTGCCCGTACACATGCACTCGAGACTACTCGAGAGGACTCGCTGGAGGCCACGGTCGCTGGAGTGCGCGGACCCCAGTGGCCAATAAAATCTAATTGGTTTTGTCGACGACACGATAGGAGGATGTAAAAACCGTCTCACATGCGGCGTATCTCGGGCATGGGGTCGTCGAGCATGTTGAAGAGGCCGTCGAGCAGCTGCGGCAGGTGCGGCAGCAGCTCGAGGCCGGGCACCGCGTCCAGCGCCGCCAGCCAGCCCGCCGCGAACTGCCGCGCGCCCGGCTGCCGCGTGTACAGCCGCGCGCGCAGCAGCGGGACGAAGGCCGCCAGGTCGAACGACTCGCTCTCTGTCACTATGTCCTGTGGGGAGAGGGTCGACGTCGGGTTAGCCGCGAACTGCCACGCGGCCGAGTGCGGGAATAGGGCGGTGAATTCCACCAGGTCGAACGACGCGCTCTGTGTCACTACGAGCTATACGGAGAGGGTCGAGGTTCGGTTGGGTTAGCTCGCCGCGAATTCGTGCGCTCTATTTGTGGTTAGTTCTGTCACAAGACTAACTGTATTGCAGTGCCCTTACCACCTGTTCTTATGACTATGGACGTTATTTTGGCAATAAATAAATATAAGGAAATTTATATTCTTGTCGAGGGTCGAGGTTAGGTCAAGTTGGATAAACTCGCCGCGAATAGTTTCTGGTTTATTTTATCATGACTTGTACAAAGGATCTCAGCGTGGACATGGTTACCACAGCACAGTGTATGCTAGTTTGAAACAGGACAAGTGATTGTGTTGTGTGAAAGTTATTATTAATAGATAGATAGAATATTCTTTATTGTATGTAGGTACACCAGGAATTACATATGAGAATATTCATCATCATCATCATCATCAGCCTATGCTTGTCCACTGCTGGACATAGGCCTCTCCTATAGCACGCCACTGAGCACGGTCCTCGGCTACTCTCATCCAGCTCTTGCCAGCCGTTCTGTTTCTATTCGCATTTCGGTTATTGCGTAAACATATAAATTAATTCTTGTCTGTTACTTTAACTGTTCTTTTTTATTGTTGCCCAACATTAACTTGAAATTTTATGAATAATTAACAGAAATGTGACCACAAACAGTCACGTCGAGACAGCTTCTCCATAAATGACCGCGGGACATTACGAATGACGCAGGTACAATCGGTAAGCCAATTAGTTTTCTTTATTTACATCAAACAAGCAATTAAAATGTTTGAATCGCTTCTGAATATAGCCTTATTATGGTAATTACTCAATACTCAAAATTTTATTGCATTCCACAAGTATATACAGATGACATTTAAATACAACATGGAACTATTAATTATTTAGAAGAGATCACTTTTAGTGATAAGAAATATCTGTGTAATTACCTTTTTTATGTACCTACAATAAAGTGTTCTCTATCTATCTATGGAAATATTCTGGCGCGGCTAACCTTCTCTTGTCTCTTCAACATGTAATGTTAACAGTGTCAGTTAGCCAAAGTGCATACAAAGAAACAACAACTGATAGATGTTAGTAGTAAAAGTGCATACAAAGAAACAACAACTGATAGATGTTAGTAGTAAAAGTGCATACAAAGAAACAACAACTGATAGATGTTAGTAGTAAAAGTGCATACAAACAAACAACAACTGATAGATGTTAGTAGCAAAAGTGCATACAAAGAAACCACAACTGATAGATGTTAGTAGTAAAAGTGCATACAAAGAAACAACAACTGATAGATGTTAGTAGTAAAAGTGCATACAAACAAACAACAACTGATAGATGTTAGTAGCAAAAGTGCATACAAAGAAACCACAACTGATAGATGTTAGTAGTAAAAGTGCATACAAACAAACAACAACTGATAGATGTTAGTAGTAAAAGTGCATACAAAGAAACAACAACTGATAGATGTTAGTAGTATTAGGGGTTAAAGTATGAAATTGCCGTTTTATTGCAATAGGTTCTTTGAATTGACATAGAATTTTCATGGTTTGAGGTTTTCGAATGAAACTTTTTTCAAATGGTTTCTATGATGTTCTTTTTTTAAAAAATGTGAAACATTTGAATATCGACTTTCAATTGTTTTTGTTATTCAATTTAGACAAGAAAGATGGATACTGCGAAAATTCGAGTGATTTTTGCATACGAGTTCCGACGCGGAACTAACGCGGCAGAAACAGCCCGCAATATCAATGCTGCGTTTGGAGAGGGGTCTACTAATGAACGCACCGTGCGATTTTGGTTTAAACGCTTTTGTGATGGAAATTTCGACTTAAAGAACGAGCCACGAGGAAGACCGCCCACACAGGTGAATGACGATGAATTAAGAGAGATAGTGGAGCCGACCCTAGTCAAACTACCCAGGAATTAGCGGCATGGTTTATCGTTACCTTACCCACAATATTGACTCACTTGCGTCAAATCAATAAAATAAAAAAATACGAAAAATGGGTGCCTCATAATCACTCGAATTTTCGCAGTATCCATCTTTCTTGTCTAAATTGAAAAACAAAAACAATTGAAAGTCGATATTCAAATGTTTCACATTTTTTAAAAAAAGAACATCATGGAAACCATTTGAAAAAAGTTTCATTCGAAAACCTTAAACCATGAAGATTCTATGTCAATTCAAAGAACCTATTGCAATAAAACGACAATTTCATACTTTAACCCCTATTAAAAGTGCATACAAAGAAACAACTGATAGATGTTAGTAGTAAAAGAACAGATTTTTCGTGTACAAGAAACCGGGGGTGAATGATTCACGAAACGAACCCAAACGTTATATTAAAAGATGTTTGTTGTTATTGCCTGTACTTTTTTTGTGGATTGAGAATTAGGAGGTTAATTACATGTTATTCTACTCTATGTGGGTTTTATTAGCTTAACTTCGGATTTACTTAATTTTTTGTCGGAAGAGTCCGGAAGTTGATGGAAGTACGGTCAAAGTGATAATCCGAAAAGATGCTCTAAGAACGAAGATGACGTGAGCTGTGCCTGCGCCTTGATGCCTAGTGACATTGACGACGAGGGAACATCAAGCTCCGCAGCTGGCGTGCGCGGGAGTCCCCCGCAGCTGTCGCCGGCGCCCCCACCCCCTGCACCCCACACCTCTGCCCACCCGCAGTCAGAGCCGAGAAACCAACGACGCGAGCTCCGTCTCTACTCACCATGACTAAGCTCTGCGAATCAGTGCGAAACCTGGTCGGACTCTTCTGACAAAAATCAAGTAATTGAATCCGGAATCAAGCTAATAATATGTCGTGCTCAATAAAGTTTTAGTTCTATATTTCTATATGTACTTTAACGAGTGTCTGTTAATTGTCATGTCGCATGGAACATTCGGAATAGTAACGTAAGATACCCATCTTATAATGTTTATAACATTTTGGCTGCAGCTTCAGAGGCTTGGTTTTAAAGTTTAGCAGCTAGAACCTTGTGTAGGTACTACCAAAAGCAGTTAGCAACGGAGCAGCCAGTACCCAGAGCAGCCAGTACCTAGAGCAGACAGTACCTAAAGCAGCCACTACATAAGGCAGCTAGTACGTAGAGCGTGCGGTACCTTAAGCAGCCGGTCGAGCAACTCGGCGCCCTGCTTGACCTGCGGCTCGGGGTCGGCGGCGAGCCGAGCCAGCGCGTCGAACACCGCGGGGAAGTGCGGCAGCGAGGCTTCGCGCGCGATCTTCAGCACATTGAACAGCGCTTCAGCTGCCTGGTAGCGCACGCGCGACTCACCCTCGTTGAAGCACGCCAGGATTGGTTGCGTCAGCTCGCCGAGGTATACTGTACTGTCCTGCAGCAGAAGGAAAGTACTTATTTGAAGAAGAACTAAATGAACAAAATTTTTTGCCATAAGATATCCCACATAAATATACATAGACAGCCATAAGAAACAGAAGAAAAATGTAAAGAAAAAAGCCAAAACATAACAATAAGCAGGGGACATGAGCTATGCCTCATACAGAAACCCATTTGCTGTAGGTTTCTACCCCAGGTATTTGCTGTAGTATTATTGCTGCTACTGCTGACATTACATTTTTCAACCGCAACTAATACATGTACTGCAATTTATAAATGTTAATCCTTCATATATAAATACTGCATTTTATAGATAAAAACCTATTTTGAGGCTAAAAATTCCACCCATGCCGGGACGAAATTTCGAACCTCTTTACAAACTTCTCTGTATTACGTACAGGCAAAAGAGGCTATACAAAGAGGTTCGAAATTTCGCCGATGCCTACGCTTGCCCATTAGCTCAGTTGGGAGAGCACTGGCACGGTTATCCAGAGGTTGCGGGTTGAAGTCCTGGCATGGGTGGAATTTTTAGCAACTAAAAAGTTTTTAAAATTGTCCTCAGCATGGGTTAGTGCAACAAAAACAATATTTTGCATGTTATAGATGTTAATATTTATATTAATAATTGAAGATACTTCTCAATTAGGCTATGCAGTTTAGCACAAACCTGGTTGGACCCATCTGATATTAACACAGGTATTGAAATGATATTAAAAAACTTTATTGTAAAAGATGGGTTAACATCTTTGTTGATTATAGGTTAACATTTACACTCAATTCTTTCATGTGATAGTTTCTCAGTAAACATACTTTCCCCAGTCCGACAGCAACAGAAGAGAGGCCCATGAGGGCTCCGTTCTTGACATTGGGGTTGGTCGAGGCCATGAGGTCTTGGCCGAGCACGCGGATCAGCCGCCGCACCTGATTGCTGTTGTTGGCATCATTGAAGTCCTTCACCATCCTGAAATCCACCATAATTGGTTGATACAAGCTTGGTAAAACTCAATGGGTCAATAATAGAATTAAAGCCGTCGGAAAGCAATGGGCGAGATTGACATGGGACCAAGAGGGTTGGTGTAACAGAGAAGAACTTATGCCCCGGGCTCTGTTCATGGACTGGATAGATAGAAACACTTGGCAAAATTAGCTTTATACGATGTGTTGGCAATATTTAGATGTACCGTGAAGAATATCGGTAGAAAACGCCTGTAGGAGCGTGATTCAGAGGGCATAAACTGTGTAAAAAAGTAAATAACTTTTGAGATGACGGTGGTCAGTGCATCCGGTACTATATTAAGCGCGTAGGTGTAAAGTAACAGAGGAAGTGGTTACACGAAAATGCATTACATTGAAAATCGTACAAGGAGATACGGTTAGAAAGACTAACTTCTCAATTTCCGCCCCGGCAAACTTCCGCTTATCGTATAGTTTGTCGCAAAGGCCGCGAACGCAGGCGATACTCAAGGGAGCGTAGTCTCGCTCAGACATTGTGATTTATTTGCTAAAAAGTCCTATTTATTGTAAAGAAAAATAATTTTGTTTACGTTTACGCAAATCGCAAAATTACACCTACCACAGATTAACAATAACACCTACTTTGATTGTCACTTTGACAACCGAAACCGAAAGATCGTATAAAGCACAGAATAAGAACATGATATAAACTTATAAAGTCGGTGAAGGAAAACTGATTTAGAAACGCAGGTGAATAATAATACCAGACTACTCTTGTACATTTTCTACTGTCTATTATAAAAAGACAAAAATGAAATTTTTTATTCCAAGGACAAAAACGAGAAAATCCGAGTCACAAAATTAGGTTAACTTGTGTTTGCATAGGTATAACTACTTATGCTAGCTAGGTTAACTTAAGGAAATTCGTTTTAGAAGCTTTATCAATTTCTAAGATATTGTTATAGATATGTATTTCTAAGTCAAACATTAAATTACGTTTAAAACAACTTTATCATAAAATAGTCTCCGGGAGAGGTTATTTGTTTCTAAAGGCAATTGGAGTTTCAACGTGTTAATTATAATAGCAGATAGTAACCTGACTGCTGACCATAATCACTAAGCGGGTGGGATCAACATTGTACCTCATTGTGAGGTACGTACCTAAGTTAGTCCCATCCGTAAGTAAGTTAGTCCCAATACGGTACCGCGATGTACGTTACCGCGAAAGTTCATAATGGGGATGGCAACACGAAACTATTTACAGATGGCGCCACTCAGATTTGCCCCGACAATATTTGTGATGTTGGTTGTTTTCAGATATTTTTATGGAAATTCAACATAAAAACGTCGTGAAATGCGTTCAACAACTTTATTGTCAGAAATGTCAAACTCTTAGATACTGTGAAGATAACCACATACATAGATAAACTCACGCCTGTATCCCAGAGGGGTAGGCAGAGCCCAGGGACTGCCACTTGCCTCGATCCTGACAGATCACTTTCGCTTCCTCCATATTCATAGGTCGTTGCATGCACGCACGCCTCAATTCTCAACAAATATCCGATTAATTTGAATAAGTATTACGAACGAGACGCTAGCTTGGTATTTACATAAAAAGATAAATTCAATTCAGCTCTGGGTTATTGGCAATATGATTAGAAAAGAAAATATTGGTAAGCAATTGACACTGACTGACGTTTGTTTGTCATTGTGTGTATTTTTATTTTTAAAAAGGATGAAAAAAAGAACTTGACGTCATACTTACTAAGCAATTATTTATATATATTTTAATATTAAAAAAATAATGGCATTGAAAATTAAGAAGATATTCAAATTAGTTTCTTATATTAATCTATATTTTCAATTTCTAGAATAAAAAATAGGGGTGAACAATGCCCATTGTATTTACCTGAACAGAAATATTATTTTGGTACCTATTTGTTTACAAAAAAGAAAACCTATAAATTTCTTGATAATTGATTTAATTTCTCCAAATGGTTTTGAGCCACCGTGTTGCTATTTCAAACTGAGCAGTAAACGCTTAGGTACTGATTTTTCTGAACAAAAATCACTACACACCTATCTGGGGTTTTTAAAATTACAAACATTGTGCTTTTCCTATACAAAGAGTGAAGAAAACGGGATATCCTCCATTTTCATTTTTCAGACAGTTGATGCCGCCCCCATTGCGAAGTAGGTACGTTGCAGCGGATGTTCTCTGGAGCGACCTACATTATAGCGGATATACGTTGCAGCTTTACGAGAAACTAAAAGTAGACCATAACGGTCTTATTTATAAAAACACGATTCCTTAAAACACTCGAAAAATACCGATTAAGGTAGATTGAGGTGAAGATTTTACATGGAAAAGACGTAACCACAGATTAAATAAACTACCCCGGAGGAGTGCTTTAGACGAATCGTGTTTTTATAAATAAGACTATAAAAACACGATTCTTTAGTTATAAAACGAGCCTTTAGTAATAGAATTGGGTGGAATGGATAGGGTACCTGCTGTTACGTCGGGCAGCATGCTCGCACAATTTATTGTTTTTTTATTGTGAATAAATGTAAGATTTTGATAAAGGTGGTCTGAGGGTTTGATTCATAATTAAATTACGGACATTTTAAATATATTTTTGTTTTCTTATACGCAGTTTTTAATACAGAAAACTCGTTTCCAAAATTATTAATGTAGGAATCAAATTTTCTTAATCAAAAACTTTGTACACGATAAGAAAAATATGCTTTGAATATCCGCAACTTAATTATCCATCAATTACTCTGACCAAATTCGTTAAAAGTATACTAATTATTTTACAATCACTAATAATGTCAAATCGAGCGAGCAAGACAGCATGCCCGTATGCCCGATGTAACAGCAGCCTTAAAAAAATTTATCAACATAATAATGTTCTATTTTTATTTTGCGCGCAATTTTTTATTTTAAAATATATTTTTCTACCATTTGATAGAATTCGTTACACATGGTATCCGTTGTTTATCACTTTTTCTCATTCGTAAACTTTTCTTTACGATTTTACGTCGAATATTTCACGATAAATTGAATATAAATTGTGCTGCCGCGGCGCGGAAGCCAACCCGATGTCATTAGAGCCGAGACCGAGTCGCGCCTCGCTAAGTGTTTATTTAATTGTGCGCTAGTATTTAGTGTTTGACGGCGCGATGCCTTTGTCACTCGTGGACAGGCTGCCCCTGCCGAACCTCAAGGCGTACACGGCCGGGAGCGCCATGCTTCTGTCGGGCGCCGTGTACTATGCGCTCGGCGTGACGGGCGACGCAGGCTGGCGCGCCAACAGCTCGCTGCCGCAGCAGCAGGCGCTGCCCGCCGCCCTGCCCGCCAATCACACCAGGAACCTCACGGAACACTTCGTCGAGGTGATGGCCTTCATGATGCAAGAGCCACTATGTATGTGGGTAAGTATACTTAGCTGGAAGCACCTGAACAAACGTACCATTGCTTGTTGTTGTTCTAATTTCAGCTTGAGCTAAGTAAATGATTACTTATGGGAAGTAAAGTGGTATCTTTGTTCATACCTATTTGTAAAGAATACTTCAGTCTACCAGGCAGACAAACAGGGTAATATTGCAAAATACTGGATTGTGCCAAAACAAATAAAACTTTCACATGTAACAGAAGTTGTGTTGCAACAGCAGGTTCGGCCACTTTCCTCAACATACAGTTCAATGAATATTTTACATAAATCACAGAAATGAGTTTCCAAGGGGTATTATCATTAATTAGTCATGTGCACACTTCAAGCGAATATTGCCTTGTGAAATTTTATTTTACACTGGAAACATGATTTCTACGGTTCAGTACCCAGACGGTAAAATACTCTCCTTTCTTGTGAATTTGGGTGGAAGGGCATATAATTTTTTTTTTACTATCTCGCACAATTTACCATTTTTAATATGGTAACAATGTGAGTAAACTTTTGGTAAATGTGATCTGAGGGTTTCATGCGTTATTAAATTACAAACATTTTAAACAAATTCTTGTTTGCCTATACATAATTATGTTCTTTCTGTTGCACTAATTGTATTGGCAAAACTTAGACATGTAAGCCTTTTCTATTTTGTATTTTGTTTTCTGGTGTGTACAATAAAGTGTTCTAATCTAATCCATGCTAAGGACAATTTTAAAAACCTATTTAGAGACTAAAAGTTCCACCCATGCTGGGTCTTGAACCCATGACCTTTGACTAACCGTGCCAGCGCTCTCCCAGCTGCCTATACATAGCTTTTAATAAAGAAAAGTTGTTTCCAAAATTATAAGTTTTGGAATCCTCAATCAAAAACGTAGTACAGGATAAGAAATATTTGCCTTTAATGTTCACAATTGTATTGTCTATCAAACTCTCAGACTACATTTATCAAAGGTATACTCATTTTATTACAATCACTAAAATTATTAAATTGTGCAAGTGAGATACCATGCTCCACGTAAGAACAGCCTTAATCTCTGGCCCATAAGCTTACAAGGTTTGTTAAAGCACAATTAACCTCTGAACTGCCCTCGCGGAACGCAACGTATAGGTGGCCCATACTAAGTTGGACACAGATCTGTGTCGCGACAGACGAGTGGTTAAAGTGGGTTTCCCTATAATTTCCCATTCTCATGTAGTTAAGATAAGTCACGGGTAATGTATAAAGGAAAATGTTAAAAGTAAATGATGATTAATGTGAGCTATTCATAGTTTTTGTAACAATACTTCACAATAGAGCTTTGTTCCCACTCACAAGTGGTGGTGGCAGCCACTAGCTGAACTCCATAACAACAATATAATTGAACATAAGAAGTTAATGTATATTCAAGTTCCATGAAGGCTTTATCAAAATAAATTGCAGTTATACTATGACAGTGTACAGGGTTGCCTGTAAAACGCAATTCCTGAAGCACCCCAATTAGAGTTTGTGTTTGGCAAAAAGTTTTGTGTTACAATTTTATTAAATTTGCGCTTTGCTGGCGCTACTAATGTACTTCAGTGAATAGGAGAAGGTCCATTCTATGTAATACATATGGTTTTAAGCACTATCTACCAAACAGTGACACTACATTATCATTTTGACATTATTTTATTTACTTTTATTTATGTATGTAGACATTTATTTTTCAATTATGTTTGATCGTTTTAAATTTTAATTGCATTGTATATCTATTATACTGTGATATGTTATGTTTTACACACTTTAAAGTTTTATTAATTTGCATCAAATTTTTTATCATTAATTTTAAAATATTTAAATTTTTAATTAGGCGATCCAGTAACAACATTTGCACACCAAAAGGTAGAACATGAAGGAACTTAGGTATTACACTTAACCTTGTTATGTGCCTATGTTCTAGCAAATATTTTTTTTACTTTACTTTTTACTTTTACAAAGAAAGCAGAAAAACCATAAAAAACCCTTTTGAAAAAGGAAAAATGAAACAAAATATATTCAGAAGTCATAGAACAAATTAAAAAAAGTGGTTAGTTGTAAATGCTAAACTCCAATTGACGTGTTTTAGGACTTGTGCATTTTTGAGGTAACCCTGATGTTATATCATTGATTTGCTTTGTACACTAACCAAATAAATAAGTATGAAATTTATCATTACCCAAGTAGTTAAGATACTGTATAATCTGAGATGATAGTTTATTTTTGCGTTGAGTTTACTAGCAGGTCAAGTTATTATCAGTGTTGTGACCAAGAGGTATCTAGACATATAAATAATAATAGGGCAACTTCTGTGTAAAATTAATAGTTAGTTTAGCTTAGATATGTTGGTTTCAAGGTAAAGTCAATTGCTGGGTTAATGATTACTAATGCCACTGTTGATAATGCTATAGCTACAACAGATACATCATTTAAATAGATTAAAATGTAAACTTTGTTGGCCTGCAGTAATTGGATTTCAAAAATGTAAAATGCATGCAAATATAAAACCTTGAAAGAATTATCTTCCTAGGCACAAAATATCTAAAAGTGATTGTCTTTATTACTCTGTGATGTCAGCCAGGATAGTGTGATAAAAATGATAATGGCTTGTTTGGTTAATACCACTCTGTGATGTCAGCCAGGATAGTGTGATAAAAATGATAATGGCTTGTTTGGTTATACCATTAATATTGGCTCAGTTCCCCAACCATGTGTTTTGTGTCTGTCATTTTTCACTCAACAAGAGGGATGCGGTATCCTGTAATGTGGTGTAATCGATGTAAAAATAGTTGAACGCGAGTAGAGACTCCCGCGTCGCACGCCTTAACTTCAAATTCAAGGCCATATTACCTAGTGATCCGAAGGAATTGAAAAAGCCGTACACCTCTCATTATGATTGTTTTTTTGTAAAGTGGCATCTAAGTTTATTTTATTCGATTTGGCGTTGTTCGTTGCGAATATAGTAGACAGCTGCCGAAGATTGTACCTACGGCAGTGAGCGAGCGAGCGAGCGAGCGACAACCCCGCGGGCGACCTCGCTGCGTCTAGGAGAGGCGGTTGTGAAACTCCGCGGGATGACCCTCGCCGAGGCCAGCCGGCACCGCTGGGTCGCGACTCGCGCATAACGGCTCACCCATTCCATTAAAACCTGCGATTGTCTTTTATATTTAACCACAGCTAAAAATAAAATTAGCAATTCAACATGTCGGAGTACAAACGTATGTTATTCAGTTCAGTGTTTATAACCAATGATAAAGTTGTTTTGAAACCCGGTGTAGGCATTCATGTAATATGGTTACTTCGTACGTCTACCCGTGACAACCGTAGATTAACAACACTGTTATGATATGAGATATTACTAATTGGGTAAAACCCGTGGGTTCTACACGGTTGACCTCATCTTTCCTGTAGATTAGACATCTAAGCAGAGAATTGGACAACCCACAGGCACTAAACATAGGCTTGGTTGGTAGTAGCGTTTCCTTAAGGGTCACTGCCTCATATGTAGGTGAAAAAAAATTAAATAAAAAAAAACTAAACCGATAATAATTTAAAAAGTAATAAAAACCGATTATAAAACACTACATAACAGCACTAAAAACACAGAAATAATTTAAACGAATATGACCTTTAAATCTGAAGTCGGTACGTACATGAAGGTATTGTAGAAGTATAATTTCGAGAAGTATAACATGTTCGTACGGACTTCAAAATTAAACGTCAAAATCTTAATATTTCTGTGTTTTTGAAATTGGTTTTATTTTTTTATTAAAAAACAAAAATTCGCGATTTTTTGTGATCTCTCTGACTCCATCAACTTGTGTTTTCCAAGAGCATGAATCACTGTAAAAAACGGCCAAGTGCCCAAGTGAACTCGCGCACAAAGGGTTCCCTACCATTATCTATACAGCATTTAAATATTTCAAGCGTCTACCTGTTGCCGAGCAAAAATATCGAACAAAAAACGGCAAAAAAAAAAAATTGTTGTATGGGAGCCCCCCTTAAATATTTATTTTATTCTCTTTTTAGTGTTTGTTATTATAGCGGCAATAGAAATACATCATCTGTGAAAATTTCAACTGTCTAACTATCACGTTTCGTGAGATACAGCTTGGTGACAGACGTATACGGACGGACAGCAGAGTCTGGCCCGTATTACAGAACGATCCTCAAGCGCAGATTGATCTCGGATCGCCCAATCATAACTTGAGCGCTGAATCGATGCTCAAGCACAACCTTTATTTTTAAATAGTACTTAAGGGTTCCTCAGCCAATCGCTGCTTAAGTAGAGATTCTGAACTGCAATCAGATTGTCTATGACCAATGTTTGTTTTCTATGTCAAGAAAAATCAAGTATAAACTTTTATTTCGTTCTACGCATGATGTAATAAGATATTGATAAGAATTAGTTTACTTATGTGAAATATACAGAAGAAAATAAAATATTTTTTTATTTATTCGTCAATTAGATGTTTAAATTTTCATTATTTAGTTATTTGAATAAAATAAAATAAATAAATAAGCAAAACGTGCACGCCTCTTATGTGTTTGTTTTGTTTAAAGAACGGAACGTAACAAATATCAGCGATAAAATTTCTTCTGACGTCTATCTAATTAATTTGTTTAGTTTGTTTATAAGACGCGCTGTCTTGAAACAATATGAGTGAAAAAATGAGGAAAATGAACTTCACTACAGTGAAGAGGAATGCTTATGCTGTTCATCCTCTGCTGGTGTCGCATCACTTGTGAAAGCACAGCGCATGCAACAATTACGTTCGACCCTGATCAATTGTACCTAGACCTCTGCGTAGACAAGGGACAACAACTTTAATTATAAAATTATATAAAGTCTGATATCAAAAATAAAAACCTGAGAAAAACTCATAGAACAAAAGTTGTCGATCGTCGGACGATGTGACCAAATCGTCAAAGGGCCTATGGATGCGAATGGAAATAGACCGTGAAAGATGGCGTAATGGAGAAAAGGCCTATACCAGCAGTGGGCAGAGGTGGGCTGATGATGATGAAAAGTTGTTGCCAGACAGCAACTCTAATTAGGGGAATTACGCATTTTAAGCGCTTGAAATCGCCAATCCACGGTGGGCACGCGTGGTGATTAAGCCCATACTCTCTCTGAGAGAAGGCCTGTGCCCTGCAGTGGGACGTATATAGGCTGCTTTTGATGATTACGACGCATTTTATCATCATCATCATCATCATCAGCCATATGACGCCCACTGCAGGACATAGACCCCCCCCCCTCATGGTTTTCCAAGCTTCCCGGTCTTGTGCCGCCTGCATCCAGTGACTTTAAAAATAACCCTCTATATCGTCATAAGGATCAATATCTTCAAATATATTCATTTTACAATAATTACGAAGCAATTCACAAGGAAAATCGACTCTCAAGCGTGGTTCCGACCACACTTGAGTAAATACAGATTTGAACATGACTTAAGTAGAGATTGCAACCCAAGTATCGTTCTCGAATTAGCTATTACTCAGTCGAGTTGTGATTGGTAAGTGTCAACTCTAGTAACGTTCTAAAATGAAAACCATACTCAAATCTAGTCTTAAACTGAGATCGGCGCTTGAGTACGCTTCTGTAATACGGGCCTTAGTAATAGGGCCTTAGTAAAACACACAAACGCTTCAAGCACGCCTTTAAAAGGTGAAGGGTTCCCTCGATTTCTCCAGGATTCTATCCTTAGATCCTGACTTGTTGACCGTGCGACCACCTGTGAAGTTTATCCTTTCAAACAAAAAAAAAAAAAATCCAAATCGGTCTAGGCGTTTTCGAGTTATCGGGGAACATGCATAAAAAAAAAGATTCCGACGAATTGAGAACTTTTTTGAGGTCGGTTAAAAAGCCACAAGTCGCTCTGTATCAGTCGCCTAATTAATGTAGAGCCTTACCTTGTACGTAAAGGCAAAGAGTAATAATAGTGGTACTGGATCACGCGACCGACCGTGTCACGGTGTCACGTGCGCGCGACTTCACTGGCTACATTACTATGCAAAACGTCTACGTCTTATCTAATTCTGCAACGTATTATTCTTATGGCAAACGAGGTTCGCCGTCCTAGTGAAAGGGTTTTCAAGCAATCAGATCATGCTGATTGGAAAACCCCGATTGCTCGCTGATTGTAGCCCAGTAGGTACTTTGGAGGAGCCTCGTTCAGGTACCCCCACGTGTGCCCACCTGCGCTGTACTATAATCAGATATGTAATGTACATTCTTACCACACTCAATGAAATAGAACTATGGAGATTGTTCGATCACCTTCACACCCGAATTATGAACGCTGAACGGCTGCGTGAGTTCCCACGACATTGCCACTTTTCGACACGTCCATCAGCCGATTGCTCATTTTAAAATTAATCTTTATGGTGTGATGTTAAGGGTCTAGACTCGAACAGCTGTCCCGTGTCTCGCCTTCACGCAACTAAATTATTCAGAAGCTCCGAGCGATGACGTGGCCGCTATTCAAGTTTATAGTTGAACTGGCGTCCATTGCTTCCGTTTATTTTGTCAACTTTTGTCAACTGTTGCTAGTTCTGCTCAGCTGTAAACAGTGCCTTTGGGCGGCCATCATCAGTCAATGAACTCCGAAGAGACTCGCTCATTATTGCACTACACAATCATAATTACGTCAATCAATCAACCTAACGCCAATTTCTATTATCATAGCTGTGCTATCCTCCGAGTTAACGTTTATCTGGCTTTGACTGTGTCAGGTACTATACAAGTTTTTATTATCTACTACGCTAATTTGACATAAAAACATATTATGTATGATGTGGGTATTACAGAATTGATACACAACATTTTAAATTGGGAAATGTGATAAAATTCATTCATTTCATCAGCATATTATTTAATCATGGATTTAATCACACCTAACGCAAATTGAAGAATATTCTTATTTTATCATATTGTCGATGTCAACCGCTGAGTTGTATTAATACAGACAGACACTCAAGTCTCCTCACAAGTGTTCCTTGAGTTGCTATCACATATATTGCTATAAAAAGTCACGCTAGCGGTGGTAGCGCAATAGATGAAGCAGCTGTTTTATATGCTATTTCAAAGCTAAAACATTTACTTCAGATAATTTCAAAATCCATAGTATGTTAGTATGCACATGACGTAATATCTAATGTCAGTACGAGCTTTTTCTAATTACAATTATTTTAGACCGGTGTTTTATTAGCGCTGAGTCATACATAACGCTCTGCGGCTACACAGAGTTGTCATAAGAGGGTTGTATAACTTACCGTTTGTTAGAGCTGTATCGGTTTGAACTGTAATAGACAGCCAGTTGAAGGTAGACCTATGCTCTCCGCACTTATCATAAGCAGTGAGATTGCTCCAGTGCTCTGTTGTCACTGCAGTCCTCCTGAAGGGATCCTAGGTTCCAAATGATGTCGGTCTGTTGTTTTACCCACGCTTTAGCAGTGAATGGTTTCATGGGCGGGCGGTGCCTCCTTGGGGCAGTCTCGGCATAGCCGGGTGTCAGTTAATGGCCTGTTAAATCTGCTTTACATAGTTCGTCCCAGAGGCAGCAGGCTATTGCGTGTGAGATATTTAGAGATTGATCATTGTACCAATAGTCTTTAAAAGTTACTTTGCAAAGCCATCAAGGCAAAAAGATAGAAGAACAGATAGAAGAGAACACTTTATTGTACAACCAGAAGACAGAATTACAAAAGGTTCAATTACAATTGTAATACGCTGTCTGTTTGTTATCTTTACTTTAGATTGTTAGTAGAGCCAACCTGGCTCATCTTGCTTGTTGTTTATAAAGAATATGCCGGTAAAAAAATTTTTAGCAAGCGTGTCCTCCCCAGACGCTGATCAACACGTGCTACTGCGTGCTGGCGCTGGTGGGCGTGGCGCTGCAGCGCGCCGTGTTCGGCAAGCTGCGCGTGGCCGAGGCGCAGCGCCTCAAGGACAAGTTCTGGAACTACCTCTTCTACAAGTTCATCTTCGTCTTCGGCGTCATCAACGTGCAGTACATGGACGAGGCGAGTGTCCGCTTAGGCTCAGTCTGAGCTTGGATTAGAAGCTCTTTTATACTCATCCAGCGCTGATTACATTTTAATCTAGTCTAGCTTCCAGTATTTAACAGTCCAGTAAACGGACACAGGATCCGCGTAAAGCCTGGCGTCCATTATAACAAAGTCGAGTCGAAACGCGACGAATAGCATCGAAGCAGTTCCGCAGGCGGTTCTAGGGTCGCTAATGGCCGCAGTTCCATAGTCAATGTATAGCAGGCGAATTTTCACGATTCGATTCGGCTAGGCTGGTGGACGCCAGGCTTAATTAAATAGGCTTCATCGAGTTATGGGCGATTAGCCAAAAGCATGTCGGTCGGCCATAACATTTATTTCTTTTCTAGCTGGGAGACTTGTACTTAACACAATTTAGTGTGGTAAATTGTAAGACGTCTTCATTACCGGGCCAACTGTGGCTGAAAAAAAAATGCTAGTCTCCGAACCACTATTTGAATTTTTAGGTCTCCTGTCAATTCATAGACCTCAAAGGGTACTCAGAACACACCGTGCACTGCTTAATGCTAGGAAGTGCTCCCACAGGTGCTGCTGTGGTGCTCGTGGTTCACGGCGCTGGGCTCGCTGCAGCTGCTGGCGCAGCTCTGCAAAGATCGTTTCGAATACGTGAGTCTCTTTACCATTTCTTTATTGTTCACACCAGAAAAAAAACATTACCTGAGTTTTGTCGTATACAATTGTATATTGTATTTTGTTATATACAATTGTATATACCGCCAATTGGCGGTCTTATTTTTTTGACGTGTAATGTCAGTATCTGTAAAATCGATCTCTTCCAGACAATCTTAAATGGTCCGCAAAATATATATTTGGTAAGTATGAAAAACAAGTTTTGCTGACTAATCAATTTAAGATCTAATCAATTTCTGCATTTATGGATGTTGTTATAATAACGAAATCCTGTCAATTAGGTTATTTTATTGCTTAATTTAGTATTTATATTATTACTCGAATTTTTTTTTTGTTGACAGCAAATATTAGGGGTTAAAGTATGAAATTGCCGTTTTATTGCAATAGGTTCTTTGAATTGACATAGAATCTTCATGGTTTGAGGTTTTCAAATGAAACTTTTTCAAATGGTTTCTATGATGTTCTTTTTTTAAAAAATGTGAAACATTTGAATATCGACTTTCAATTGTTTTTGTTATTCAATTTAGACAAGAAAGATGGATACTGCGAAAATTCGAGTGATTATGAGGCACCCATTTTTCGTATTTTTTTATTTTATTGATTTGACGCAAGTGAGTCAATATTGTGGGTAAGGTAACGTTAAAAGATGCCGCTAATTCCTGGGTAGTTTGACTAGGGTCGGCTTCCACTATCTCTCTTAATTCATCGTTATTCACCTGTGTGGGCGGTCTTCCTCGTGGCTCGTTCTTTAAGTCGAAATTTCCATCACGAAAGCGTTTAAACCAAAATCGCACGGTGCGTTCATTAGTAGATCCCTCTCCAAACGCAGCATTGATATTGCGGGCT
Organism: Yponomeuta cagnagella; assembly: GCA_947310995.1. NCBI lineage: Eukaryota > Metazoa > Arthropoda > Insecta > Lepidoptera > Yponomeutidae > Yponomeuta > Yponomeuta cagnagella. The sequence goes on along the minus strand of OX371286.1, from coordinate 18,213,531 downwards.
GTTTCTGCCGCGTTAGTTCCGCGTCGGAACTCGTATTCAAAAATCACTCGAATTTTCGCAGTATCCATCTTTCTTGTCTAAATTGAATAACAAAAACAATTGAAAGTCGATATTCAAATGTTTCACATTTTTTAAAAAAAGAAGATCATAGAAACCATTTGAAAAAAGTTTCATTCGAAAACCTCAAACCATGAAGATTCTATGTCAATTCAAAGAACCTATTGCAATAAAACGGCAATTTCATACTTTAACCCCTATTATTTTGCTGATCCTAATCGTAATACTTTGCTGATCAGTTTAAATATCCTTAATTTTATTCTTCTTTTTCTGTCTCGACCGTTGATGCTTAGTCGTCGTCTATACTAAGATGTAAAGTTTGGAATGTACTTAATCTTAATCCTTAACTAATTTTCCATCCCGTATGGCCTCATTTTTTATTACCATTCGTTATGTCCAAAGTCAAGTAAAATTCGTATAAAATGTTATACGAAAAGTGAAATCAGCGCTAAATTCATTAAAACTTCCACACAAATTAAAAGTCCCTTAAAAGTTGCTTAATCAGGCGTAAAATATGTAAAAGTACATTCGGCCGTTTCATATTAACTCTACGCTGGCCTCGGGTTCTAGAACAAAACACACCACAAATAATTATATAACTTAACATACTTCACGGAAGCGAGTACTAATGAAGCCCTTGACGCCGAATTCCTCATACGTCACTGTGACGCGCTTGCTTGCCGACAAAACGTTACTCGTAGATTTGGACGTTCCAGACAACAGTGACCCTAAGGTCATCGTGTTGTCTTGAACTTGGTACATTAATCCGTGACTAGTAGCAATTGAGAGCGTCAGATTGTCTTACATTATTGAGCTAGTTTAATACCGATAAAGCCGGTTGGTGAAGTCGGAGTGCATCTACATAAATGATATATGAAGCTAATGTAATTACTAGGTTCCTACACCCGGTCAACGATTTGCACATAAAGTAATCCGTGGGCAGGCGTGATGTCAGATAATAAAATTGTGCTACGGTGCCGCTTTATTGTCTTTCTGTATTAATTATCGTCCTCGATTTCTGGAAATTAACCAAGATGTACCAAATCAATGCACAATAAATCGAGCCACAGAAGTGAATTCAATTACTGAAAAAAAGAACATCCGTAACACATAATTATGTAAGACTTACATACTGCAAGTTGGCGTGATTACCAATTGAAAATAAACGCTTGGTAGGATGATTACAGTAGTTTTTTTTTAATTAAGTTTAGAACTCGGTGCCAAGAGTAGAAGAACAGTTCATTTATTTACGAGTAAGTACATGTTTTATTTACACTGAATAAATGTTCACTGGCACGATGGAAATTATAATATACAGAAGGAGTTAGCACTGACTAACCGAAATAACTTCATTAAACTAAAAACTGCAGCATCTGCTTGAAAAATAACATTTTAAACCAATATAATCGGAACCTATCAAATCACCAATTTTTTCAGACTGACAGGAAAAAAACTATTTTCTAAATGTAAACTTTTTTCCTTCCCGGCTACTCCACCATGTATAGCCGGCCAGCTACGCTTGGCGTTCGCAGGTTCGAACAATGTGGACCGGACCGACCCTGCGCGCGCCGGACTGCCCGTCTGTGAATGTGGTGTACTGTACAGTCAACCCTACAAATGGTTAGCCTAACTCAGCGGACAGTTACGGACTAGGATGAATGAAGGGTCGGCTTGTATAAAAAAAACAATTAAGATCATTTCCAACAAGACACATCATAGAAACACATAAAAAAATAGACAATAAAAAATTTAATGAAGTTATTTCGGAATCTTTACTTTACTCTACTCTACTTTACTTTACTTTACTTTACTTTACTTTACTTTACTTTACTTTACTTTACTTTACTTTACTTTACTTTACTTTACTTTACTTTACTTTACTTTACTTTACTTTACTTTACTTTACTTTACTTTACTTTACTTTACTTTACTTTACTTTACTTTACTTTACTTTACTTTACTTTACTTTACTTTACTTTACTTTACTTTACTTTACTTTACTTTACTTTACTTTACTTTACTTTACTTTACTTTACTTTACTTTACTTTACTTTACTTTACTTTACTTTACTTTACTTTACTTTACTTACTGTTTGGAAAGAAAAAGAATGAGTTGCTTGGACTGTATAAAATAGAAGATCTAATCTAGCGGGCGGCCCTGCTCCTTTGCAAGGGGCGACTAATTTTCAATGGATGTTGCACGAAGTTTTCCTTTTATAAGTTGATCGCCTAGTACTTGTTACGTTGATAATTTTGCGTTTATCTTCATTATATTATGTGCTGCTTCATTATATTACGTTTCTGGAATCAAAAGTCTAAGCGGGAGAAGGAGATGGGAGGGGGGCACGTCCTACTCTGACGAAGATTTGCGAAGCTTAATATTTCGCAAACGGATCCCTAAATCCAAACATGGTCTTCCTATACCCACAGTATTTTAAACGACCATCCAACGATACCCCACGAGGGAGCGGAAGGTAAGCGAGGGAGGGGAGGTACTTACCCTAAATAAAATTTGAGAGTCTACTACCGTTTTGTCGGCGTAATAAATATATATATCTACGTCAAACAGCTCTCTAGTACTTATAGTCTCTGTGCTAAGCCGCGGAAAGACAGACAGACAGACGAACGGGCATTGCGAAACTACAAGGTGGCGCAAAAGTAATGTCATAATTTGAATTATATGGCATTTTGTTAAAAATGAAAAACTGGCCAAGTGCGAGTCGAACTCGCGCACGATTATCTATAAAACCATTATCTATGCAACGTTTGAATATTTGAAGCGTCTACCTGTTGCCTTTATTAATATCGAGCAAAAAACTACGTTTTTTGTATGGGATCCCCCCTTAAATATTTATTTTATTCTCTATAAGGGTTCCTTGTTGACTACGGAACCGTAAAAAGCGAATTAAATTGGTATTGCAAAGTGCATTATCTGTTATCTGTTAAATGTTGACGTGTAAGTTTGTCTTTTAAACATATAATAAGTAAATTTTCCAAAATGACTCCATATCTAATGAATCTTTGTAGTTAGATGTCATTGATAAAACTATAGTTTGTAAAATGAAACATTGACAAATTGTTGCTTGTGAAGTGATACTTTTATGATGAATTGTAGGTAAATCATAGACCCGCGTGGGACACATAGAAAGGGAGTGGGACGAGGGCGCGGAAAATACGCGTCGTCCCTCCAATTCACTTTCATACAACATGTACTGAAGGGACGGGTCAAAACTTACACAGAAGAGACGAGGGCGCGAACTCTACACAACGCGTCGCGTCTTTTCCGCGCCCTCGCTCCGCGTCCTTCTTGTGTCCCGTCTTACACCCATATTCCAAGGCGTTCCTCAAAGTCTTCCTCGACTCCACTCTTCCTCGCCTGAGGAAAATGGTATTATAAAACGTCAAAGATTTCCTCCACTCGAGTAAATTTCTCACTCGAATCGAGGAATCAACTGCCAATGGTAGGGTACCTCAGGACCTTCTTGATAGTGATGTTTATTAATTTTAAAGAACCTCTAACTCGGTCTCTTTTAAAATCACATCGCCATTGCCAACATAAAAAACCAACTTCTCACTCGAGTTACACCATAGACTATTTTGGTTGCACTCACTCGAGTACACTCGAAATACGACGGACCGATAATACTACCTCAAGGAAATGCCTCCACTCTCTCCTCGACTCCACCTCCATCCAATACTTGAAGTATTGAGTCGAGGAGACTTTGAGGAACGTCTTGGAATACGGGTGTGACTCATCGTGCCGACGGAGTGAGATCTCAGCGCCGATCGCAGCGTATGAACTCGTCGAAGGGTGGCGAAAGTCGAAGACTGGTCTGATCGGCGGTTGCCCGCAGCTGTCGCTGTCGGCGGGGCGCGCGCGTGCGGCGCACGTGCGGCTGGGCGCGCTGCTGGGCGCGCTGCTGCTGGCCGCGCTGGCGCTGCTGCGCGTCGCCGCGCTCTACGGGCTGCCAGCCGGACGCGACGTCTTCGTCTTCATGGCCACTGAGGTAGGGGACGCCACCGCATTGTTCTAGTTCTAGTTTGGGATGAGGATGTATTGTATTGTGTCGATGTTATGTTAGTACTTGAAAGACCGAGCGCGAGCTTCGGTTGTTTTCTTTTTACGTATTTAGATAAACTCTACATAAAAGAATAGAGAAGCTGTCGAAAAAGTTTGTTAATTATAATATTTTCTGCAGTGCGTAGTGTTGCTGATAGCAACGCTGCACGTGGCGGCCGGATACGTGCTGCGCGCGACCGGCTCCGGCGCTGCGGCCGCGCCCCACTACTACACGCATCTCGTCTTTGACGTGAGTCTCCTACACTACCACCCCGACCCCACTACTACACGCATCTCGTCTTTGACGTGAGTCTCCTACACTACCACCCCGACCCCACTACTACACGCATCTCGTCTTTGACGTGAGTCTCCTACACTACCACCCCGACCCCACTACTACACGCATCTCGTCTTTGACGTGAGTCTCCTACACTACCACCCCGACCCCACTACTACACGCATCTCGTCTTTGACGTGAGTCTCCTACACTACCACCCCGACCCCACTACTACACGCATCTCGTCTTTGACGTGAGTCTCCTACACTACCACCCCGACCCCACTACTACACGCATCTCGTCTTTGACGTGAGTCTCCTACACTACCACCCCGAACGGACTACTACACGCATCTCGTCTTTGACGTGAGTCTCCTACACTACCACCCCGACCCCAGTACTACACGCATCTCGTCTTTGACGTGAGTCTCCTACACTACCACCCCGACCCCACTACTACACGCATCTCGTCTTTGACGTGAGTCTCCTACACTACCACCCCGAACGCACTACTACACGCATCTCGTCTTTGACGTGAGTCATCCTTATTATAGTTCCCTGACAGTCGAACTCACTCTCTAACGTACCTGAATGTTTTACCTGTCCGTCGCCAATACGCCACACACTTAGCCTTTGGACGTGTGCGAGTCCGAAGAAGGACGCGGACCTCGTGAGAGACACTAACGTTGCGGCGCTGCGCAGATGGTGGCGCTGTGCGTGGAGCTGGCGCACGTGGCGCACATGGTGGTGTCGGCGCAGCTGTGCGTGTCGCTGGCCTCGCTGGCGCTGCTGCAGCGGCTGCGGGCGCTGCTGCACGCGCTGCACGCGCGGCGCGCCCGGCATCGCGCCTACACGCGCGCGCGCGACCACGTGCGGGCCAGGTCGGTACACTAGCGGCGGGCATCGCGCCTGCGTATCTATCTATTGCACGACGTAGTCCTACCCCGAGGTACGCCACGTTGTCTGTTCTCGGGCATACTCATCCAGCGGATGTCAGCGATCCGCTTCAGATCGTTGTCCCGGCGAACTCGTGGGCGCCCTGGGCTGCGTTTACCACTTCGCGGTCTCCACTCGAGAATTCATGCACCCACCTCATCCGCCACCGGGAGATGTGAGCAGCTCACCGCCACTTCAACTCGCTAATCTTATAGGCCATGCCAATCACCTAAGTTCTTTGGCGAATTGTCTTATATTACTGATATGATCCAACAAAGAGACTCCGAGCGTAGCCCGCTCCATAGCACGCTGAGCCTGATAAGGCCTCACGCCACCGGGCAGGTGACGTTGCTACAAAGGCTCGCGTGACTACGAGCGGAACATAACTCCAAACGGAAAGTGACTTCCGTGGAGACAAACGCAGCGCAGACAAAACGCCTGCTATGTTAAGCCCGCAGCAAATGTATAATACCGCTGCTGGGGATGTCTTTAGTATTTGTCGCTTCGAAACTGCAAGCCAAGAATAATCTTCCTGCTGCGTATTTCCCTTGAAATTTTGTTACGAAACATAAAGTATTTGCCGAACTCTTATTATCGCGTTGACTCATCTATGTAAATAAATTTTTATGAGGAAAACTTCTTTCAACTCTTGGTAGGTATAGATTGATTTTAATTGATGTTTATGTTTTGAACAAAGCAGCCACGTGACAAAATGTGTTAACGACGTAATTAAATTCCAATTAAAACATGGACGTGGCTTAATTGACGCCTTATCTTCGAAGTTTTAGCGTTTCTGTATCATGCTAATCTCGTTATAAACTGATAGGTAAGAAACAATGCGTCGATGCGATGGAGTTATAAATAGGGGAAGCAGTGCGCTTGCCAACGAGCGATGTCGAGTCGCGGCGGAAATGTAGAATGTGTCGACATGAATTAACGACTCAGTTATCGGTCGGTCGCTCGCTATCTCCTCCACTTAGTAAGAAACAAAGCGTTTTATCTCTGTATCGATTCAGTGCACCGACACCTGTTGTTACATTTTTTCTTTATATAAAACTGACCACTGTGAATAGATTTGAGTAGATCTTTAGTCACAGTAGGTGTGTTATGTGTTACATACAATGGTAAAGATTATTTTTTATTCAAAGTACCTTCTTCAAAATACACCCATGCTAAGTATCTGTCGCTTTCATTCTCACTAGAGTTGACGCATACGAATGCCAAAAGTTATTCCCATTGGCCGGGCCGCCGGCCGGCCGAAAGCCGAACATACTTTTTTTGCACACTACTTGCAAGAAACGTCACTCGAGTCAGGTGTCAAGTTAACTCGGCCGGGTTGTAAAACACTCTCCACTACTCCCCCCTCCCCGGCCAGCCGATCGCGTCACGTCGACTATTCTTCGTCTCTCATCTGCATTCTCTCGCTGTCATTACGAGATATTTCAGTCTGTGTTTACTACACGCTCGTCACACCGCAAACACTTCTTCTTTCAGCCTTATATCTATAATAAAAATAGCACTAGTGTGTGTTCTAACAATAAAACATAGATGCCTTACATCTATTTGTATGTACGCGCCGCGGGCGTCTCGTTGAGAGGATGGTGGAGGTGCTGGGCAAGTCTACTGTAATTAAAAATATATTCCAGGCACTACAGCGTCTATGAGGTCACTTTACGTATTTAGTGTAGGTTGAAGTTGTTGACGTGTCTAAATCATCTAACATAGATTTGAAAGAACTGTCATTAATCGTCCATTAACACGTCCTAACATAAATTCATGCCTATATCTCGGAGAGGTAGGCAGAGACCAGGGTTGCCACTCGTAGTATGTATGCAGTAGTAAATATATTCAACTTCAGATGACTTTTACGTAAATAAGAAATAAACAAACCGTTGATTAAAATTGTGAAAGAAATAATGTTTAATCAAGCTGTTTACTCTCTCCCTGAGAGAAGGCCTCTGCCCTACAGTGGGTCGTATATAGGCTGCTTATGCAAGGTACTAGGTCATTCATGTTTCAAAAAATACCAACCATTAAATTCTATTTGTAGAATTCCGAATGTCACATAAATTGTTTTTCACAACTAGAACTTTTGTTTTTTGGTCAACTGAAACGGAATATAATTTCCTCTGAGCATGAAGTCTACACAATCGTCCATTCTATTGCAACATACAGCTGAGTCATAGCTTGAGGGGAATATTATATTCGCGTGGAGCTTGGTAATGTATAGGTATTGTTATACTGCTAACTACTCACAGGTATGTCGAATCCGCTAACAACAATAATACAATGAATATAAGCAGAGTTTAAGGTGCCAGCTCGATGTTCACTGACCGAACAAGAATGACGTAGAAGGGTCACCTAGTAGTATTAATTCATATTAACACATTGTTTATTTGCTGTTTTTAGGGTTCCGTAGTCGACAAGAAACCCTTATAGTTTCGCCATGAATGTGTCCGTCCGTCTGTCTGTCTCCCTGTCAGTCTTTCCGTCTGTCTATCCGCGGCCTAGCCGGCTCTGGCTCTGCTAGGCGCGGTCTCTGAAGACGATTAGTACGAGAAAGCTGAAATTTGTCTTAGACATACATATTAATCTCGCCGACAAACGGTAGAATAAAATCCTAAAAATTTTTTTTAGTTTGCCCTCCTACCTAAATTAGGTGCAATTTTTTTTCTCGCCGACACCATAGAGTGGTGGATTGTTGGATTGGTCGCTTAAAAATATTGTGGGTGTAGGAAGATATATATATATTTATTTTGGGTTCCGTTTACGTAATATTAAGCTTTAAAGCGCAAATTTTTGTCAGAGTAGGGCATCCCCCCTATCCTGGCTAAACGGTTGCTTGTAGAAACGTGAAAAATTCCGGGTAGTAGCACATGTAATGAACTTAAAAGAAAAACTATCACGGCTGATTAGGCTTCACAAGGTAACGAGTAATAGGCGACCAACTTATAAAAGGAAAACTTCGTACAAAATCCCTTGAAAATTACTTTGAAGTTGGTAGTTCTGTAAAGCAGATAAAACCCCCTCTTTTTGCGGAACCCTACACTGCGCTCGGCCCGACACGCAAGGTGGAGCTACAAGAACTCGTTTATAGTAAAGGTCGTAAAATGGCGTATCGTCGATAACACTTGATTGGCGGGCGCCCAAGTGCCGCGGCGTTATACACAAAACATCACGTTACACTACACATGTCACAAACAACACAGTGTTGTATTGACAATATCAGCTGTTGAACTTGAACTTCATTCGCTTAACAATTCATCTTCTAAATAAGGCAAGGCAATAAAATGCTGTAAATAAAATAAGTGGTAGCGTAGCGGTAGAACGCCGGATTTTATTTCGGGAGGTCGTGGGTTCAAACCCCGGCATGTACCAATGACTTTGTTTTCTAAGTTACGTACATTTGTGAAGTTATAGTAGCAATAGCACTTGTTAACGGTGAAGGAAAACATCGTAAGGAAACCCTAGTGTCTGAGGTATATACATACCTTAGCGCTTGCTACGTACAATGGCCCAGCTATGAGGCTAAGTGCGGAAATCTCAGGTCTAACTAGAAGTAGAACTGCTGTTTTGTAAGCCCTCTGCACTATTTCGATTACGACAATGTCGTTTTCGACACGACTGTAGCCAAACTCTTTGCATTTCGATTCCCGCCTATGAATTTTATTTTTTACGCAACAATCGCAATTATCAATTATCAAACGTATTTGTTATTAATGAAACGCTTCGTATATGTTATTTATTAAGACATAAATAATGTTAATAAACAATCAATATATGAACTAACCTAGAATTTACCTAAATATGTTCTAACGTGAGGATATTATCTGGACAGATAATAATTAGTAAATCGTCAGTACCTCAAATAAAATTAGTAAACGGTTTCACGTCACGATTTTTCGAGGCAGTCTATTGTCGCTTTACGTGCAGGTGCTGACGATTTACTAATATTTTATCTGTGCATATAAAATCTAATTCCACTTTGGAATGCACCACGATTTGTCGAGTCAGTTGGATTTCCCGATGCTTCATCGATGCATTGAAACACGTGTCCGCAACGTGCCAATGAGCATCATAGCTGTCTCTAGCTAACTCTCGATGTCGACGTATACTTCAAGTAAGAGCATCCATTGATAACAACTGATTGCGCGCACTCGTGAGATAAGAGAGTAGATTCTAGCAGTGACAAGTTGGAGCTAGCGAAGGTACGCTAACGCGGATAGTATTTATGACTATATATGATTTGTCACTTAAATAATAATAATAAGTACGTTTTAATCAAAACGGATATTTACACGTTTAGTTTTTCATTTTACAATTTTCCGACGTTTCGGTACTTTTGCAAGAGCCGCGGTCTCGGTTCTCGGTAGACAGGGCGTAAATAAATACGTGCCTAAGTACGTTTTAGTTTCGTTTACTTTTTTGTTGTAGCCTGTATAACGTCCCAATGAGGGCTCCAGGCCTTTTCTCAGAGAGAGAATCGTGAGGTCGTGGGTTCGAATCCCGGCATGTACCAATGACTTTGTTTTCTGTGTTACGTACATTTGTGAAGTTATAGTAGCAATCACTCACTAAAGGTGAAGCAAAACATCGTTATAATATAATCGAATATAATAACAATGCAACCTTATTTCTACCTCCCACTGCCGGGCCCGGGCCTGTCTCGGACAATAGAGGCGCTTCCACCGCGGATTGGGGATTCCAAGCGCTGAGGTATCTGAACACCTCAAGCACCTCACGATATTTAGATTAAAATGCGATCAAACGCTCCAGCACGTAAATCGAACTCTTTTGGCTGACTCGTAAATATTCTGCAATGAAACGTTGTTCAACGTTGACAGCTAACTAGCGTTGATTAATTAACTTGTTTCCTGCGTTTTTCTTGACTAATTCAAATGACTAGGAACCACTTCATTAAGTGAAGGTGCCTCGTCTCTGTTTAGTTTTAAGTACAATATGCAGATTATGTTGCGACCGCAAGAGATGGCCATTTAATTAATAAATAATCATATTGCAACCAGAATGGAAACTGGATAATGGAAAGTGGTGTGATAGCATCCTACGTCAAGCGTGGCACGTCATAGTACTAATTTATCTATACAGGGTGTTGATTTGGCTTTTTTCCGTCTTGTGGGTAGTGTGCTGATAGTATGCTGTTTACACGGGAGATAAAATGTACTATTTATACTAGGAACTTATGACACTGAATAAAATAAAGAATTAATCACATCGTCACACATCCAATAAATTTATTTTTATAGTATTTTAGTTTTCCTCCGTCCACTATGAAGCACCTCTAGTCACACACTAGTAACTAGTGACACACTTAATACATTAATTTTTTTATAGTGTTTCAGTTCATCTGCTTCCAGTATCAAGAACTTTTAAACCCTTTTCCCCGAACCTTATAACACATTTAGGCACTTATAAGTATTTTTATCTCTTTCTTTTTGGCACGCCTACCTCAATGTTGGCTCTCCTGTACCTCCTGCAGGTTGACTGGTAGTAAATGCCATTAGCATTAAGTCCACCTTTTATACGCTGTCTGTGTGCAATGAAGAATAGATGAATCGCCAAGGGTGCCCCGAACTTTATTTTTCCTACTATCCACCTATGTGTGCGAGTATCATCCCGGGCAACATTTTAAGAAATTGCTGTAGGTATTGTTTTTCTAATGAGTCTTATCCAGATAGATGACTTCACAGCGGGGTTGTTCCGCGATATCTTTGCTTTAGTCTAATTTAGTTTATTTCTTTAGTTTACTTTTTTATGTAGCCTATATACGTCCCAATGAATTTGTAGTAGCAATACCGGCCGGCCGGCCGCGCTCGGAGAGTGAGCATCGCTATTATACTAGCTTGTGATTTGACCGACTTTAAAAATAGTAAAACTACGTTTTTTATATTGTAACTAGTGCCATTGGAAAGTTCTTCTTGACGTGGTTGATAACATCTTGGGTGCTCAGGATGGGGGAAAGGGGTCATTTCTTGTATTGTTGGATTTTTCAAAGGCCTTCGACTCTATAAACTTTGACCTGCTGTTGTCCAAGCTCGCCTACTTCGGTTTTCAGACTGAAGCTATAAAATGGTTTGAGAGCTACTTGTATGGCAGATTTCAGCGGGTTGTCGTGCGGAGAGTTGATGGGTCAACTTTGACGTCTGGGCTGTGTAGAGTGGGCCGAGGAGTTCCCCAAGGGTCTATACTTGGCCCTCTTCTCTACACCATTTTTTCGGCAGATATTATCAAGTGCATAGAGCATTGTAACTACCATTTGTATGCTGATGATCTACAGCTTCAAATCCCCTGTGATATGAATGACGTCACTGCATCTGTTACTAGACTGAATAAAGACCTTGAACGTATTTACAAATGGTGTGTGAACAACTGCCTCCTACTAAACCATTCTAAATCCAAAGTAATGGTCATGGGTTCAAGAAAGCAGAAGGAGGCTATTATGGCGTTTGATCCCGTGATCTGCATAATGGCGCGCGTCTAGATTTTGTTGATGAGGCGAGGAACCTGGGTGTAGTTATGGATAGTCACCTACGCTTCGAGAAGCATGTTCTGGAGATTGTACGGGGCTGCTTTTATCGTCTAAAAGTTCTTTACCAGGTGAGAAGATTTCTGAGCGTTAACGTTAGAGTTCTCCTTTGCGATTCTCTAGTACTGTCTAAGATAACCTATGCCCTTACGGTTTACGGCCCTTGCATTTACGGTAAGACCCAGAAGTTGCTACAGCGTGTTCAAAATGCATGCGCTCGTTTTTGTTTCCACATCCCAGCTCGAACTCACGTAACACCCTACATAAATAATGCCAACCTCTTAAAAATGGACAACCGATTAAAATTTTTCATGTCAATTCTATTGTTTGGTATAGTCAACACGCAGAAACCAGCCTATTTATTCCAAAAGCTCATTTGGAGGAGAGCAATGGGGGGTTGCATCAGGAGCACCTCGATCCCACTTTGTGTGCCGCATCACCGTACTGCCGCCTTTCGCGGTAGTTTCAGGTTTCAGGCCACAAAGTGCTGGAACGATATACCGCCACCTCTCCGCCAACTCCAGTCTAGGGCTACTTTCAGGGCACACATAAGAAAGCTCCTGCTGGATCAGCAGAAATTGTTGCCCTAGTAAGTGAAAGGAATAATAAGTTATTGGTACATATTTATCTGTCTAGTATTTTCCTCCGGACTTTAATTTTATTGAATATAATATAATTTTTTATTACAAATGACTATTTTTTGGACATATATAATATTATTACCAATTTAATTACTTTATTTTATTTAGTTTAATATTATAATACAATTTAATTTCATCCCCTTTTGACATTTTTTGTTTGGATCTTGTACTTCTGGACTATTCTTGCCTCAGCACAAATTAATAAAATAATAACATGTTGACATTTAAAATTTATTTGTTCAATCATTAATATTTATAAAATTTGTTTATATCTATGACTCTACACGGTTTCACACTTTATACGGACATTTCACACGAATATATACAAACTATTTCTAATAATATACTTTTATAAAAATACAATTTATTCCAATATTTGCAACGTGACATTACATTATTTGATCCGGTCTGATAACAATTCGACCACCTCACCTCAGCTCTCCTGGCGCTGCATGCCGCTCCCATCGGGTACCGGCAGAATATCAGCGCTGAAGTTCTTCCTGGACTTTTAGCACATGCTGAGTCGGAGCCCATTCACATTTGCCACACCTACGTTGGTCACTTTTGTACCCCTGTCGTACCGTGTCTGGCTGATTTCCAGTGTGTTTCTTGCTTTTTTTCTGTATGTTATTGTTTTGTTGTATTCTTTCTTCGTATTGTGACTTTTGAATTGATTTGTATTACTTTGCTTTGTATACGTGTGTGTGTCTTATGTGAATAAATTGTTTATCTATCTATCTATCTATCTATCAATACCACTCGCTAACTGTGAAGGAAAACATCGTGAGGAAACCTGAGTGTGAGCTATTCAGATAGCTCAGCGCTTGAAATCGTATATAGACATTAAACATTTACATACAGGCACATACATTGCTTCTGGCCCCACACTAGGATACCCTGTGTCGTGGGAACCAGAAACAGCGACATCAAAAACATGTAAACGTCCAAGACCTGGGCCTAGATTCTGTTAATGCATTGTAGTATCATGACAACTTCATGAACATGGCGATTTCATTTCCATGGCTGCTTTAAGTCTTCGCGGGCACGCGTGTCAAACCTTCTAGGCGTCAATGGTATGAAAAAACACGTTACGTGACCCGACAGTGTATCTGTCATTATACTACAATACACTAACAGAATCGAGGCCCCGGGGTTTGTTTTTTTTTATCTCAGCCTTTTTTTTTACAATACGTTTAAATTTTTATTTCACTGATAACTATTTGGGAAACAATATTGATAAAGTAATAAAACGTCTATTAGTTTTTAAAGTTTTCCCACTTAGTTTGTCTCATTATAATTTTGTATTCCTTGAACATTTGAATAATGTTAATGTTTAACATTTATTTGTACGTTGTCGGTCCCCACGATATAAGCCAGCCCTAGTGTGGGGAACACTGTAACGTTTCCTTTAGAATCGAGTAGTATTGCGATGTAGGTACCGCATATCTTGTAATTGTGCAAGCAAACTTCTAAATAATTAGTACAAGTTCCGTTGCTTGTGACGTGACTCCTCGCTCGCTTGTCGCAGCTACCCCATGGCCAGCGCTGCAGAGATGGAGGCCAACTCGGACCACTGCGCCATTTGCTGGGAGCCCATGAAGGAGGCGCGCCGGCTGCCCTGCACGCATCTCTTCCACAAGTCAGTACATTATACGCAGGGCCGTTACATGTCACTGAGCCCGTACCGTCTTTGTTGGCCGAGTAGGACTGACTTGGATTATCGTCATTGGATCCGAGTAAATCAGCCTTTACCCAGAAACTAGTTGTTTTCGGATATAGAGTTTATTGATTATTTAAAGTCAAAGTGAAAAATTGTTAACACTATATTAAACCAAATGTTTACTTAATGAACGTCAAAGCTGTTAGTTTTACAATTAATAAGTAGACTTCTACAAATTCTAGTTTTTCTTTTCCGAGTACAATGTTTTTTTTTTAATCTTTATTGAAGGGCTTGGTCACATAGTGATCATGTCACCCGAGTACAATGTTGTTTTCAACTAATCTTACGTTTGATAAAATAAACTTTATAAATTTTGTCCTCTTGGAATTTAGAAGCAGATTATTTGCCGTGAACCAATCTAATACGTGCGAGAGAGCATCGTTTGCATCGTCAAGATTATATTCTTGTCTCTAAATAAGTGACGTGTCATCAGCAAATAATACTATCTCGGACATGTTTTGTACCATTAATGGCAAATCTCAATCTCGGTGTTCTTCCATGTTTGTGATAGCGCGGCTGGTGCTGCGGTAACTGTGCGGTGACCCTGTGCTGCACAGGGTGCCCTAGTTTGGGAGCAGGACAAGCGGTCGTGTCGTGTGGGAGTTATTATTATTTTCGAACTAATACTTGCGTAAGCACCACACATTATTAGTCGGGTAACTTGAAACCTGACCGGACTATTTCGACAAAAATTCAATTATGTATTTCCGGGATTAAGTAAATAATGACATATAATAGTTGGGAGCCGGTACCTCCCGGTAGGAATCGCTCGTAGCCCCGGCTGCCTGAGTGATCTTAAACGATCACGAAGGTTAAGCAACACAGGGCGCGTTCAGTGCATGGATGGGTCGCCGTCTATGCCTAACGCTAGTGACATTTGTCCGAGCGGTTCCGTGCTTCGCAAGGCACGTTAAGCTGTTGGTGCCGGCTGCCGTCGATAGATGGCAGTCGTTAAGCCAAGTCAGACCCCTTAGGGCGGCTTGACAACTTCTGAAGTTCTTAGGTACCAAGCTACAGTACAACTTAAGACAGCATGTAGAGAATGTATGTATGCCAAATGCCTCTTATATTCAAATAGTCAACCTTTTGCTCTGCAAACAATATGATAGAAATACAACTATTGTATTATTAATGGGGAACAGCACAGGGATTCAAGAAAGTGACTTAATAAATTATTATGAGTCCATAGTAGCTTTGCAAGTAAGAAAAATTATCATCTGTGCTTTTCCCTATTCAAAAACTCTCTCAGAGGCACAAAATGACCGGATAGATAAATTAAACCGGCTATTATATAATATGACCTTCGGTCATCGAGACCAAGTACTTTTTTTCGATACAAATAAATTTATTCGAAATTTTATATTAACTAGGGACACATTGTATGTGCCCCTCTCTTCTAAGCGACATATTGCCAAATTATTGGCATTCAATGTATATGACCCCCTTATTGTTAAGACAATAGCACAGGGACCTCTAGGCTATACAAAATGTAAGAAAATTGATACTTCCCAACCTCTGTACTCTGAGGTTGTGAAAAAACCTAGTTTAAGTAGGTTAAACTTGACCGCTGATTTAAACTGTCAGCGCAGACAAAAGAAAAGCCCCCCTTAAATAAATTAATTTTAGCTAATCAGAATATACAGGGTGGCTTTTCTGGAAAGTTATTAGAATTAGAGTTGTTCTTAGAACAATATAGAGTGGACATACTTTGCGTCACAGAGCACTGGCTACCAGAAACACAAATGAATTTATCTGTGAATAACTATCAAATAGCCAGTTGCTTCAATAGAAAGTCTGCAAGGCACGGGGGATCCTTGATACTAGCAAAAAATTGTTTGAAATTTAAAGAACGGAAAGACATTTGCAGACTTTCTGTTGAAAAAGTAATTGAAATATCATGTGTTGAACTGTCCAGACACATTGTAGTAGCCATATACAGGCCCCCTACCAGCGATTACAGTTCATTTGAATCGATATTAGAGGATGTTTTGAAGGTAGCCTCTAGCAGTAATAAGAAAGTCATAGTCTGTGGTGACTTCAATATCGACTTATTGGTAGACTCGGCTTTAAATACCAAATTGACAATAATTTTCAAGTCGTTTAATTTAGTAAATATTTTCTTGGAGCCTTCTAGAATAACCGAAACTACTGCCACCTGCATAGATAATGTTTACTGCGATTGCGACTTTTCAGATAATTCTACAGTAAATTGTTTGAAGTCAGACCACAGTGGTCAAATTGTTCATTTTGAAATAGATAGAAAAAACGCAGAACAGGTTATTCTCTGCCGGCCCGTAACAAGTAAAAAATTAGAGTCATTTAAAGTAGACCTTGAAAGTAGCATAAAAACTCAAGAAAATTACCAAAATGCTAATGCTCATTATGTAGACTTTTTCAAAGTCGTGTCGGGTAGTTTTGAAAAAGTTTTTAAATTGCGGCAGCTAACAAATAATGAGAATAAAGTAGGATTTAGTGAATGGGCAACCTCGGGTATCCGGAAAAGTAGAGACACACTTTATGAACTGTATGACAAAAAGACTTATACATATGACATCAAATTCATACAGCACGTCAAAAAATATTCCAAATTATTTAAGGCCGTCTGCCATAAGGCTAAATGCGATCATATAAAGAATAAAATCTTACAGTCACCGAATAAAATTAAAACAATTTGGACAATAATAAATAGAGAAACGGGTAAAACAAAATTAGGAGATCGAGATATTTCGCTTAAGATTGATGACAAAATAATAACGACCAATGAAGATATCGCTGCAGCATTTGAACAGTTCTTCACTAATGTTCCAATCGTGACTACAGCTCCGTTAGACTCGTCACCTGATCGTGCAGCAACATTACTAAAAGACCATGTCTCCTCGTGCGAACACGATTTCTCATTTAATTACATTGAGCCCCATAACGTTCTTAAAAAATTTAAATTATTGAATCTTAAAAAAACCGAGGACTTGTGGGGTATGTCAGTAAAAATTGTTAGTTCAGTGATCCATGTCCTAGCTTTACCGTTAGCAAAAATTTTCAATAAATGTGTAGATGAGGGAGTATTTCCGGACCTCATGAAATATAGTAGACTAGTACCCTTATTTAAAAGCGGTGATAAACACGACCCAACCAATTTTAGGCCCGTCTCAGTACTACCAGTATTAAGTAAAATATTTGAGAAAATCATCTTAGATCAATTACTTACGCATTTCAATAATTACCAACTCTTTCATAGCCAGCAATTTGGTTTTACTAAAGGGCGGAATACAACAGACGCCGGAGTTATGTTACTTAAACATATTTTCAGCGCGTGGGAGGATCGCAAGGATGCAGTAGGCATATTTTGTGATTTATCAAAAGCATTTGATTGTGTAGACCACGAAACGCTACTCCTAAAGTTAAAACACTACGGCATAAAGGGTGCAGGTTTAGATCTTTTAAGATCGTATTTAGAAGGAAGGGTCCAAAAAGCAGACGTAAATCGTATTAAATCCTCGGGTTCACTTGTAAAAATAGGAGTCCCGCAGGGATCTATTTTAGGGCCGCTCCTTTTCCTAGTCTATATAAATGATTTACCGTTTATGGTACAAAAAATGTCTGAGATAGTGTTATTTGCTGATGACACGTCACTTATTTTTAAAATAAGGAGACAAGAAAATAATCTTGACGATGCAAATAATGCTCTCTCGCAAGTACTAGATTGGTTCACAGCAAATAATCTGCTGCTAAATTCTAAAAAGACAAAATGTATAAAGTTTTCCTTACCTAACGTACGAGTAGTTGAGAACAACATAGTAATTGGACATGAAAAACTAGAATTTGTAGATGATACTGTATTTCTGGGCATCACAATCGATGCAAAACTACAATGGGGTCCACATATTGTAAAATTAGCACACAGACTTAGCTCTGCAGCATATGCAGTGAAAAGAATTAGGGAACTCACTGACGTTGCAACTGCTAGGCTTGTTTATTTTAGTTACTTCCATAGTATTATGTCCTACGGTATACTACTATGGGGCCGGGCAGCAGACATTGAGACTATCTTCATCTTGCAGAAGAGAGCCATCCGATTTATTTACAAGTTAGGTAGTAGGGATTCGCTAAGAGATTTCTTCAAAGAAACCAACATCTTAACAGTTGCATGTCAATACATTTATGAAAATATTATGTACGTTAGAAAAAATATCAAAGACTTCGAAAATGTTGGTGGCCACCATAATGTTAATACTAGAAATAAACATAAATTGTCATTTCCACTATTTAGACTTGCAAAAGTTAACACATCCTTTATGGGGCACTGTATAAGGTTCTACAACAAAATTCCTCAA
The DNA here is from genome assembly GCA_947310995.1 of Yponomeuta cagnagella. NCBI lineage: Eukaryota > Metazoa > Arthropoda > Insecta > Lepidoptera > Yponomeutidae > Yponomeuta > Yponomeuta cagnagella. The sequence goes on along the minus strand of OX371286.1, from coordinate 18,194,966 downwards.
GATATATTAGAGTTACCTCCAACGCGATTTAAAAAATGTGTTAAGCACATTTTGTGCAAAAAGGCTTACTATAACATCAAGGATTATTTAGAAGACAAAGATGTTTGGCATTAAACAGTAGATTAATATTATTTAAAGGACGATTGTGACTAGTGTTCAACACATTCATGACTAATATTTTAAGTTGAAAACTCTGTTAATTAAGTTAAAACGTGTTTTGAAAAGAATAAATGTGGAGTTTCTTTGTTAGCTTCTTCTCCACATAATCCATTAATTGTGAAACTAACAACTTTGACGTTCATTAAGTAAACATTCTGTTTTTACAATGAATAAAAATATTTGAATTGAATTGAATTGAATTGAACTGACAGTAGACGAGCCACTAGTCTACAAGCCTCCACCAATCCGGACTTGGCCCCCGTGGTGGAGTGGCCTATACCTTCCTCAGGGAAGAGACCCGTGCCCCTCGGTGGGGACATAATGAGTTGATGATGATGAGCCGGTACCTGGAGTTTTTTCCGGCCGCCTCTTTCTCCACTAACATTCAGCAACCAGAATGTAAATCGTTTACGTCGAAATAAATAGTAGAGCTCTGATCGTTTGCGTGTGCGCGTGCGCAGCTCGTGCCTGACGCGCTGGCTGCAGCAGGACGCGTCGTGTCCCACGTGCCGCCGCGCCCTGCCCCCCGCCGCGTCCCGCGCGCCCCGCGCCGCGCCCCTCGTCATGCCCGCGCCGCCCGCGCCCCTCAACCACCTCTTCCACTTCGACGGTGAGTACTTCCCCGAGCCGCTTTAACTTTACTAGCGTAATAATCCCTATTGTATGTATTTACGAAGATGAAACTCCAACGACGTTCGCGCTTAAACGAAATGCAACGAAAATCACGAGCCGTGCACTACCATCAGCAAATCATTTAGACCTTCGAATCCGTCTACCTTACCTACCCTAACTCCGTAACTTTTGCTGCGTGTGACATACGAGCGGGTGCGGCCCAACAGCCATTTTTATTCACTTCCTAAATTCAGATTAGTGTGATTAGTGACATGCCAAAGGAATCTCAGAAAATTCTATTAAATTCTATTCAAAGGAATCTCATGACCTCACTCATCCATTATAATAGGGGTTAAAGTATGAAATTGCCGTTTTATTGCAATAGGTTCTTTGAATTGACATAGAATCTTCATGGTTGGAGGTTTTCGAATGAAACTTTTTTTCAAATGGTTTCTATGATGTTCTTTTTTTAAAAAATGTGAAACATTTGAATATCGACTTTCAATTGTTTTTGTTATTCAATTTAGACAAGAAAGATGGATACTGCGAAAATTCGAGTGATTTTTGAATACGAGTTCCGACGCGGAACTAACGCGGCAGAAACAGCCCGCAATATCAATGCTGCGTTTGGAGAGGGGTCTACTAATGAACGCACCGTGCGATTTTGGTTTAAACGCTTTCGTGATGGAAATTTCGACTTAAAGAACGAGCCACGAGGAAGACCGCCCACACAGGTGAATAACGATGAATTAAGAGAGATAGTGGAAGCCGACCCTAGTCAAATTACCCAGGAATTAGCGGCATGGTTTAACGTTACCTTACCCACAATATTGACTCACTTGCGTCAAATCAATAAAATAAAAAAATACGAAAAATGGGTGCCTCCTAATCACTCGAATTTTCGCAGTATCCATCTTTCTTGTCTAAACTGAATAACAAAAACAATTGAAAGTCGATATTCAAATGTTTCACATTTTAAAAAAAAAAGAACATCATTTGAAAAAAGTTTCATTCGAAAACCTCAAACCATGAAGATTCTATGTCAATTCAAAGAACCTATTGCAATAAAACGGCAATTTCATACTTTAACCGCTATTATTTAAAATACGGAGGTCAATACTAGACAAACTATCTCGATGTGTAGACTCTTTTCTTTCATATAAACCATCAAAAAAATTTAATTGACTTGCCCATTTCGGGTCAATACGTCATCGTATGGTTGCCAGTAAAACCAGAAATAAAATAATTTACTGTCATATAAAACTGGTGAATATGTCAAACAAAACTCGGACGATATGTAACACATTTTATTTTTGTATCTTTATTTTTGCCCCATTTCCGCCAGTGAGCAATCCCTCCCTCCTAGTAAGGTAACAGTGTATGAAACAGCTTTGCCACGCCGCCTACTTCGCCCTAGGGATCACCATTATTTGTGTATCCGCTTTTTTCATTCTGCTGGACTTGAAGCTCAGAAAATGGAACCGGACAGGTATAGGGTTATTCTTCTCGTGGTGATTTACCCATTACCCGATATGTCCTATATAACGTTGTAACGGTTTACCTTTATGTGTACTAAATTGAGACTGCTATACTATATTTAAAAACCAAACTATATATTTACAACTCAAAAATCATCCAATCTACATATTACAACTATAATAAATAAAATGTATCTACATACAGACAGAATCGTCTGCGCACAATTACTATTAGATAAACTAGTTACGAATACAATGAGCGACGTCACCGACTCGCGATAAGAGCGCGGCCGCGACCAGCGAAGGAGACACATACGCCACTAGACATTTGCATTACGGCGAGGACCGCGACAGGTCGACCAATTTAATAACTATGGGATTTATTCCCAAATAATATTTCCTAACTATGATGGTGTGACAGATACTCAGATTTGGAGTAAACCTTAAATACCTATAACCTGTGTCAAAATTAAGTGCCAGTATTTCCCCGAATCGGGTGAGTGTTGTGAACATTGTACTACTTAGATTAAGTTAACATAGATAGCTATAAATCACTTTACATGTAGAAAATACTAAAAATAAACTAGTTCTCATTATACATTAGTCTAAATAATGTAATAACATTATCTGCATATTCGAATCAGGCTGGGAATATCACGCTTCTAAGAGATTCTGGAAATATCATCTACCCGCTTCCTAAAAAAACTCATAGTATACTAGCTAAATTACATTTAATTCTAGCTAATTAAGTTGTAAATTCATATACAATCGCAACAAAAGGCAACTATAACGCTTTTGGTCATATTGTAATTAGTGTAGTACATTTAACTTTCATCATAAGGTTTTGATAATTTCATTTCATACTTTGCTTGATCATAAAACTGTTGATTTTGTTTGTGACTGCCACATCCTTTGATCACCATTAAATGCTTTGGGGTTCACTAATATAGCCAACTAAAACGCGAGCATATTTATTCTACAAAAATCCCGATGTCGCAGTCACTTACACGAATTTGGACTTTTTGTGAAACGACTATTTTCCGGGAATTCCAGGGACCAAGTCTGGGGTTCGATTTGGGGCTCACCAACTTTCACTCACACGCTCCTGCGCGTATCCGGTAGACCTGCGTTGCAGACCCTAATCCCGGAACCTGGAACTTCTGCGTGCTGCTTCGACGTGGACTACGTGCCGTTACACAGTGCAGGGAAGTGACCCCAATTACAAGGACATTGCTTCATACTAATTGCCAGCCAATAATAAACCCGCGACCTAGTCGAGTCTACTTCCTTTTTTTAATAAATAATTGTAAATTTTATTCCGGGTTGTTTAATTTCGACCGGCTTCTATCTACCTACATTCTTGCGACGCTAAACCGACACAATGGCGCCCAATTTAGGTATTTTCTGAGCTGAGCATATGAAGCAGGTCCTTGGCATTTGTTTTTCTTTGGTTTTCATGGGTGTTGGTGGCTATAATAATCATCACTTGTAACTATACTACTAGATTTGTTAGCTTGGTGTTATTAAACCTAATTTTAAGGTTTATTTGAGCAGTTGTTTGGTACGTGGTTGCCCTAATTCTAATTGCTTATATTTACAATAAGTAAATTATACACAATACTTAAATTTATAAACCTATTATAACTTAATTTAATAAATACAATATTCTAACTACCTATTACTCATACCACATACTTAGCAACTATACAATCACTGCTTTTCAATCATTTGTAATCACAACACATACCCTATTCTGAGGAAAAGTAAACATGTCGTATCCGATTAAGTATCTGTCACTCCAAAAAGCTGAACTCGAATACGAGGTCACCCTTAGAGGTGGTACAGGCGGCTCTGTACAAGACCTTCGTAGTCAGATTGTTAAATTAGGTATAGCCCCTGAGGATATTTTGGAATCTCACTTAGAGCCTGTGGTTGACCTGGACGCAGTCAAGGAAAGTCTAACAAAATCTCAAACTATGCTGTCGTCCCTAAAAAGTAAATTTGACAAAACGTTGTTCTTGCGCACTGAAAATTTACTGCATCATATTTACCACAGACTTAAACGCATCACAAATGTCAGTGCTCAGGTAGTCGATCAGCATAAATCGAATCGCGCTGTATTTAACAACCAGTACAAAGAAATCACAGGATTAAGACCAGGTTCAAATTCTGGTGCAGGTTCAAGCTCAGAACCTGAAACTACAATGGTTACTTGCGATCGTAATCTGTCCTCTGATTTGGCAAAATTAAAATATTCTGGCAAATCCTGTGTTTTTTCTTTCATACAAAGAGTGGATGAATTTGTAGACGCTAGGAACATCTCGAAAGACCGGTTACTAAAGTTTGCATATGAGATTTTTACGGACGACGCACTACACTGGTTCCGTAGTATTAGACAAAGTGTGCAAACTTGGGACGACGTTGTCGTACAACTAAAACAAGATTTTAGTCAAAAGGACTATGACTACCGCCTTTTGGCTGAAATTCGGTCCCGTACTCAGGGTGAGCTCGAAAACATCTCAATTTACCTGTCTATTATGCATGGCATGTTTTCGAGGCTTAGCAAACCACTGTCTGAAGATGATAAATTAGAAATTATTTTACATAATATCGGACCATGCTATGCTAGCACTTTGACAGCTTCTCCCGAGATCAAGGACCTGAAGTCTTTGAAAAGTGTGTGTTCTAACTATGAGAACATACATTCACGTATGTCTCTATTTCACGAGCCTCCTCGCGTGACTTCGGAAACTGTAGCACCGGAGTTCGCCTACACTAAACAACAAAAATCTAGCCACTATTATCCTAACAAAAGCTACCAAAGTGCTTACTATAATGAAAAATATAAGGGTTATACTACTCCTAACAAAGATAATAACTACACAAATACTTATCACTACAACAATAAACCTAAAATTACACAAGAAAGACCTACAAGTACCAATGCATTACAAGTGACACCGAGAAGCTCTAAGTATGCCCATACAACTCGAAAATATTGTCCAAGGTGTCGCAGTGATACTCATTCTCTAAAAGAGTGCAAGCAGCCACATTTTGATATATGCTTTAAGTGTGGAAACAAAGGCATTCGCTACCCTGACTGTACCACCTGCAATCCTAAACCTACTCACTCAAAAAACTGAATTTAGTGGATTGTAGTGAACGTGAAGCTGACAGCAAACCTAATAGTAACCTTGATAAAACAGATTGGAAATCTTGGCTTGATTTTATATCTAAATTTTTCTCTTGTTATTCTGTCACTTCAATCCACGATTCACATAATGCGATAGAGCATGAAAACAGCAGACCATACGTCGCTGTTGATATAAACGGTATAACTATCAATGGTTTATTGGACACTGGTAGTAGTGTCACAATTCTCGGACAAAATTATCATACCAATTTCTTAGATGCTGGTTTTAGATTTGATAACACTGAACTTTTAAATTTTGTCGCTGCAGGTGGGCAAAAGATGAATAATGTTGGTATCATAAATTTACCTGTCTCGTTTTTGGACCAACTACACATTCTAAAAGTTTACGTAGTACCAGAGATTCAAAATCCCTTGATTTTGGGCATGGATTTCTGGAGGCTTTTTAATTTGTTCCCTAAACATCTGGACTCAATCATAATAGGTAAAGAGACTATCACTCCAGATATTTTATCGATTAATACCCCTACACACATATGTGATTACGAGCACCTTTCTACAGAACAAAAAGTTACGGCTGATCATATCACAGCACAGTTTCGTGACATCTCATATGAAGAACGTGGTCTTGGCCGCACAAGTCTAATTACTCACGGTATCGATACTGGGAATGCTGCTCCTATACGTCAAAGGTACTACAGAATGTCACCTGAAAAACAACGTTTACTAGTTATTCAACTTGACGAAATGTTACGAGAAAACGTAGTAGAACCTTGCGAAAGCCCTTGGTCATCTCCTGTACTACTGACGCCTAAAAAGAATGGTGAACTAAGGTTCTGCTTAGACAGTCGTAAGCTTAATGCCGTTACTGTGAAAGATGCATACAGTATTCCGTACATTTCCGAAATACTTGATAATTTACGAGACGCAAAGTATCTCTCTAGTTTAGATCTTTCAAAAAGTTTCTGGCAGATTCCTATAAAGGAAGAAGACCGGTGTAAGACGGCATTTTATTTTCCTCCTAAGGGTACATTCCAATTTACCTCTATGGCGTTCGGTCTTACTAATGCCCCTGCCACGCAACAGCGATTGGTTGACATGTTGTTCTACGGTCCAGAGTTCGAAAATAAAGTATTTGTTTACATTGATGACATTATCATTGTTTCACCGACCTTCGAACAACATATCTCCCTACTAGTCCGTGTTCTGGAAAAACTAAGATTGGCGAATTTGACAATAAGTTACAAAAAGTGTCAATTTTTCAGAAACAAACTAAAATACTTGGGTTATGTGGTGGATCATAATGGACTACATCCAGATCCCGAAAAAGTAGAAGCTATTATAAATTACCCTACCCCTACTAATCGCAAGGAGGTACGTCGATTCATAGGCACAGCATCGTGGTATCGTCGATTTATACCTAACTTCAGTACAATAGCTTCACCACTTAATAAATTAACCTCCCTTGCTAAAAACTCTCCTCCATTCAATTGGTCTTCTGACGCCGAAAAAGCCTTCCGCACTTTAAAAGAAGCTCTTATAACTTCACCAGTATTATCATGCCCCGACTTTTCACAAGCATTTCAAGTGCATACGGATGCAAGTGATTTCGGTGTTGGCGCGGTTCTGACACAGATTTTAGAAGGCGAGGAGAAGGTCATTGCCTACATGAGCAAGTCCCTCTCTACCAAAGAACGAAATTACAGTGCTACGGAAAGGGAGGCCCTAGCAGTCTTGACAGCTATCGAACACTGGCGATGCTACTTGGAAAACGGCAAAACGTTCACTGTGTACACTGACCACCCGTCCTTAAAATGGTTCTTGAATTTAAATAATCCCACAGGTCGTTTAGCTCGTTGGGGTGTTCGTATGTCCTCATTCGACTTCGACATCAAACATCGTCGTGGCTCAGAGAATGTAGTCCCTGACAGTCTTTCCCGTTCAGTACCAATAGCTACAATAGATCAGGACTCTTCGAATCACCACATGTTCTACTCTACAGGTGACAGTTGGTATCTCAACATCTACCACGGTTGCCAAAACGCTCCAACATCGTTTCTTAACTATAAAGTAACTAATGGTAAACTTTTTAGATATAAAAAGAGTTTGAATCCCTTAACTCATGAGTTTGAGTGGAAAGAAGTTATTCCTGTTGAGTACAGATCGGACATAATTACTAGAAATCACACTGACCCTACTTCAGGCCACTTTGGCATATATAAAACTCACAAACGTCTTTCCTTAAATTATTTTTGGCCAGATATGCACCGCGATGTCTCCAAATTTGTAACTACTTGCGACACATGTTGTGCTCACAAATATCCTGCACATGCTACACTTGGCATCATGGGCCGTCCTAAAGACTGTTCAAGACCGTTCCAGATGCTGAGTATGGATCTAATAGGTCCCCTACCACCGTCACGAAAACAAAACACATTTATATTTGTAGTCCATTGTTGTTTTTCAAAATATTGTCTAATGTTCCCTATTCGCCGCGCAACTTCCGAGATAATAGCTAAGTTACTCGAGGAAGAAGTTTTTCTTGTTCACGGTGTACCCAGCACTGTATTAATGGACAACGGAAAACAATTTGTGGGTAATATTCTAAAGCAACTATATAAAAAGTACAATATCCCTAACGTCATGTTCACGCCTAAATACACGGCCCAGATTAACAGCGTTGAACGCTACAACAAGACCCTTTTAACAGCAGTATCTACCTACGTTGAAAACGACCATAGATCTTGGGACTGTAACCTATCAAAAATCCAATTTGCCATGAATTCATCGGTAAATGAGGTGACTGGTTATACGCCGGCATTTTTGGTATATGGGCGTGAATTAGTTACAACTGGCTTGCATTATATCGATACGGAGCTCAGCGATGATATAATTTTCACGCCAAGGGACGAATACGCTGAAAATTTAGGTAACTTAAGAACTATATTCGAAAAAGTACAATTGTGCCTAACTAAAGCCCATTCAAGAAATAGTGGTCACTATAACCTGCGCCGTAAAGACGTAAATTTTAACGTAGGTGACATCATTTGGAAGAAGACATTTTTCCTAAGCAACAAAAACAAAATGTTTTGTAAGAAGCTTGCTCCGAAGTTTACGAAGTGCAAAATTGTAAAGAAAAAGTCTAATTTAGTATACGAACTCGAAGATATGACCGGAAATAATATAGGAGACTGGCATGTCAAAGATTTCAAATTAACTAACTATAAGCAATAATAGAATATGTAAGTACCCTGTGTAAATCGTGTTACTATCTCTGCGCCAATAGTCTGATTTAATCCACAGGCCCACTAATAATATATTTTCCTGAAGTTGATGTGTTATTTGTTTAAAAAAAAAAGAATCGTGTCCTCTACCGGATGACGGAGTATTTTCCTATACAGTAGGTACCTTTCAGTGTACTGTAAGTAGGATCCTATGTCTACTACATAGACAAATAATAAAAGAATGACAGCATATACAGCCTTGATACTGTGGGTAATAATTGGCTAACCTTATATCCATCAATAGTTATATAAGAGTATTTTGTTACTCACTACAGCAAAATACTCAATCTGTATGGACGCAATAACACACATTATACGTGTCTATTGCCTGTTTAGCGTGAAGTATGAATGATTAGGGGAGGAATGTTGAGAGAGAGGCCTGAATGATAACTAGTATATCTATTGAGCAGCATAGAGAGATAGCGGATTTTTTTTTCTTTCAGCAAAAATCCTAACCTAAAAAAGGGGGTATGTAACGGTTTACCTTTATGTGTACTAAATTGAGACTGCTATACTATATTTAAAAACCAAACTATATATTTACAACTCAAAAATCATCCAATCTACATATTACAACTATAATAAATAAAATGTATCTACATACAGACAGAATCGTCTGCGCACAATTACTATTAGATAAACTAGTTACGAATACAATGAGCGACGTCACCGACTCGCGATAAGAGCGCGGCCGCGACCAGCGAAGGAGACACATACGCCACTAGACATTTGCATTACGGCGAGGACCGCGACAGGTCGACCAATTTAATAACTATGGGATTTATTCCCAAATAATATTTCCTAACTATGATGGTGTGACAGATACTCAGATTTGGAGTAAACCTTAAATACCTATAACCTGTGTCAAAATTAAGTGCCAGTATTTCCCCGAATCGGGTGAGTGTTGTGAACATTGTACTACTTAGATTAAGTTAACATAGATAGCTATAAATCACTTTACATGTAGAAAATACTAAAAATAAACTAGTTCTCATTATACATTAGTCTAAATAATGTAATAACATTATCTGCATATTCGAATCAGGCTGGGAATATCACGCTTCTAAGAGATTCTGGAAATATCATCTACCCGCTTCCTAAAAAAACTCATAGTATACTAGCTAAATTACATTTAATTCTAGCTAATTAAGTTGTAAATTCATATACAATCGCAACAAAAGGCAACTATAACGCTTTTGGTCATATTGTAATTAGTGTAGTACATTTAACTTTCATCATAAGGTTTTGATAATTTCATTTCATACTTTGCTTGATCATAAAACTGTTGATTTTGTTTGTGACTGCCACATCCTTTGATCACCATTAAATGCTTTGGGGTTCACTAATATAGCCAACTAAAACGCGAGCATATTTATTCTACAAAAATCCCGATGTCGCAGTCACTTACACGAATTTGGACTTTTTGTGAAACGACTATTTTCCGGGAATTCCAGGGACCAAGTCTGGGGTTCGATTTGGGGCTCACCAACTTTCACTCACACGCTCCTGCGCGTATCCGGTAGACCTGCGTTGCAGACCCTAATCCCGGAACCTGGAACTTCTGCGTGCTGCTTCGACGTGGACTACGTGCCGTTACACAGTGCAGGGAAGTGACCCCAATTACAAGGACATTGCTTCATACTAATTGCCAGCCAATAATAAACCCGCGACCTAGTCGAGTCTACTTCCTTTTTTTAATAAATAATTGTAAATTTTATTCCGGGTTGTTTAATTTCGACCGGCTTCTATCTACCTACATTCTTGCGACGCTAAACCGTCACAACGTAAACATGTGGCCACTTATTCCCGGTTTAACGTCGGGAAGACTTTCTCTTTGTGAGAAATCGGAAGAGTCAGAACGATATTATCGATATTTCGTAACATAAAAGTGAAACATAGTTGTTGCTTTACACTTCGGTTCGGTTCTGCAGTAAAAATCTGTGTCTTGGGAATTAACATTTCTCGGCTAGGTACTCGTAATTTACTAAAAAGCCAGATTTACTTATATTTTTAAGTTGCCATGCGTTTTCTTGCTGTAACAACAACGGCAACTTTTTTCAAGCTACAACAAACAGCGATGTTTCCGCCTTTCCTATCGTTCAATTTATTTTATATACATATGTGCACATGTGTATTTTAATGAAATAATAACTATAATTGGCCTATAAGCATTAGATGCAGGGGAGCTTCTGGCAGAGGTTTCTTTACCTAAAAGAAGGCCCTGTCGAACCTCAGTTTTGGAAATTCATTGTTCTGTACAGCCGATCCTCTGATAATCTAGTCCATTATTCTCCTATCGCCTTCTTAATGTAATCGACCCATGGGGTAGGCGGCGCGGCGTACCCACCGAGCGACGGGCAGTTCTCGGCCACCAGTCTGCGACTGCCTTCACGTCTAACTGGATGTCCCGCCGACCTCCACCAATTCTTGGTTTAACAATGAATAAGTTACTCTGAAACTTGTCAAATGCGCGATGCCCTGTCAGATGCCCTGTAAAGTTAACTTTAATTTTTTGGCAATAAATAAATAAAAAATTGTGACTGTGCAGGGTCTCGCTACGTGTCGTGGCTGCCGAGCTTCTCGGTGGAGGTGACGCGAGTGCGCCTCGACCCGCCCACCACCTCGCAGACTGACGCACTGGCGCGACAGGTGAGCTCGCTACACGCACGCACGCACGCACGCACGCACGCACGCACGCACCCAAACCCACCCACCTACGCACCCACAAACCCACAAACTAAAAGATGAATTTCCAAGATGTCGCTATTCCAAAAGCAATCTACACTATCTACACTACTAATATTATAAACTTTAAAGAGAATAGTTTGTAAGTTTGTTTGTAGGGGGGTAATCCCTGAAAGCACTCATCTGATTTCAAAAATTCTTTCACCAGTACTTAGAATGGTTCTTCAGGATGGACATGGACTATAGAAGGACCTTTGCCAATTTTGCAACGTAAGTCGTCGAAAAAACGACCAAGCGAATGCGTTTCTTACAAACCCTACCTAAACCTAAGGTCACAAACTTGAAAAATTATGATAATAAATCTTAATCTTTCGAACCTAATTTAAGTATCTAGTATTAACTCCTTATAAAAATAGATTTGCCTATCGTTAAGATGATTTCATGTAGATAAAAATTGTCCTTCACATAACGTTGTTTGGACGAATAGTTTAGAATCTGTTATAAATATGTACAAAGACAAAATAAAATATGGACATTTTAAGTTACAAAACCCTCGGTGGGCGAGTCGCCTCGAGGGTTCCGTACAAATTTGTAGGTACTTACATATTATAAATATATTCTTTTTGTTGCACTAACCCGTACGCCCGTACTGAGGACAATTTTTAAAAGCCAGAGGTCGCGGGTTCAAGCCCCGGCATGGGTGGAATTTTTAGCCTCTAAATAGGCCGATTTTACCAACCTTAGATAAAACTTATCCATCGAATTAAGTATTACATAACAAAAATAAAAAAACGTCATTACCTTTCGTTTGGTATGACGGATGACATTTTAGATGAAAATTTATTTTTGTTGTGTAATACTTTATTCGATGGATAAGTTATATCTGAGGTTGGTAAAATCGGCCCTTAATATTATAAATAAGTAGTTTAGGAATCGAGTCTCGCAGTTTTTTCAGAGCTTTTCCCGAACATTGTTTTTATGATTTAATTACAAATGTATAGTTTTTTTCCCTGTATTTATAGTATAAGACGATATTGCTTGCCAAATTTCATAATTGTAGGTCAACGGAAAGTACCCTATTGGTTTTGATTATCTTGAATGTCGAAATATACGTTTTTTGCGGCATAAACTGCCGTATTTTTTTTTACGTTAACTTACAAGTTTGATTTTTTTCACAGCTTCAAGGGACTGTAGATCTGAGTATATGGTTATAATTTCAACTCGATACTTCCACGCGTTCCCGAGATACGGGGTTATTGACAGACAGATAGACGGACGGACGGACAACAAAGCGGTCAAAGTGAAATTGATGAATACTATTATCGTTAAAATTCTTTATTGCACGAAACACAACGTTTGGTACAAAGGCGTCATCATCATCATAAAGCGGAAAAGACGCGTCGTTAATCCAATTCACTTTCATACAAAATGTACAGTAACGCACATTGAGGAGGTCGGGGGTTCGAGCCCCGGCACTCATGTTCCAATGACTTTGTTCTCTAAGGTTACGTACATTTGAGAAGTTGCAGTAGCAATACCACTCGCTTACTGTGAAGGAACACATCGGGAGGAAGCGCTTGAAATTGCCAATTCGGGGTAGGCACGCGTAGTGATTAAGCCCATTCTCTCTCTCTATACTACCGAGAAGAAAAGTTCTCACCTGTTCCATCATGGAACTAACCAATGGAACTAGTGGGAACATTCGTATCTCACTCACTCACTCACACACTCACTCACTCACTCACTCCCCCAGAGAAGGTCTGTGCCCTGCAGTGGGACGTAATAGGCTACATGAACATAGAGAAACAGTTTTGATCAGGACTTTTGCCAACCTGCTGAAGAGAATCTAATGATGGAAGGTCAAAACGATAAGGTAAGAATATTCCTTATGTATAGGGAAAAAACTAACACACAATATAAGGTTTTAGCTTTAACGGACAGTAGACCTTTTGAATTTAAGCTCCTTCGATCAGTCTTAATGAAGACTTTGGTGAAACTTGGTGACCAGGGCCTGATATGACAATTTAACTATAAGTCGAAGTACAACAATGTAGAAGGTAGATACTAAAACTTCTCGACGGATAAAAGCAGACTCTTCGAGTTTCACCTTATTTGGTCGAGCTTGATGAGCATTTTGCTGAAAATCGGTGACCAGGATCTGGTACTGGGATTGGAATATGGATATGGAATCTTCTCAACGGACAATATTATTGATAATATCTGTCTAATTTCCTTTTTATGTACAATAAAATGTTCTCTATATATCTATCTAGGACTTTTTTGAAGAATTAAAATAATAATGTACGTTAATTTTCAGTAGAGGGTATTTTCAGAGGGTTTAAAATCGTTTAAATAAAGGACACTTTATTGTACACAAAAAAAAGGAAACCAAGCATTGGAGGTAGTTAGTTACCCATAGTTTTTTCCTGATACTCTTACAATCACACAAACTAAATTTCACGCGGCACTGCTAGTCTTTAACTTAATCGTGTCGTGCGCAGGTGCAGCAGATGTTCCCCCACTACAGCCTGGCGACGCTGGCCGCCGACCTCACCGCCACCCGCTCGGCCGAGCTCACTGTCGACAACATCCTGGCCGGCCGCTTGCCGCCGCCCCGCGCCGTGCCCCCGCCCGGTCAGTACCGCCCCCGCTCGGTCGGTACCGCCCCGGCCCCTGTCGATGCCCCCCCGTTCGAGCCGAGCTGACTGTGAATAACGTCCTGGCCGGCCGCCTGCCGCCGTCACTCTACATCCAAACCTGTCGAGTTTTCTGAGGCTGTTTTTCAGATAGTCAGATTTTAGCGATGTAATTAAAGTAAATAACCGCGTGTGTGTATGTGTGTTGCAGAACCTTCAGCGGGCGCACCGCAACGCGTGGACGCCGCCACGTCGACGGCGCCCGAGCTGGCCGCCGCCGCCGCCGACTCCACCGCCGCCGCCGCCGACTCCGTCTCCGGCACCGCCGCCGCCGCGCCCGAGCTAGACGACTGGTGAGAACACGGCTGATTAATGAATTACTTTTTTATTGTGATAAAAACGCGAGTGTAGTTGCTTAGATCTAGATCTCCACGTTCTACCTTTTCAGGTATATACACATTACGCCGGGTCCTCGTAAACTAACAATAAGTTAACCTATGTACTGTTAACGGCCGTCAGTTGTTTTACTGTATGCACTTTAGCCAACCGTTACTCGTTACTTATTTACTGAGGTTCACTTACTTGCTGCGCGCATTCGCAGGGTGGACCCGAAGTCGCTGTCGTCACCTTTCTCCGCCGACTCGGCCGAGCGCGAGTCGCTGCTGGTGCGCCGCAAGCAGCTGCTGCTGGCCGCCGCGCGCCGCCGCTACGTGCAGCGGACCGCCCCCACCGCCCCTGCCGCCCCCGCGCCGCACAGCTGAGCCGCCCACTCAACATCGACGAGTGTTCTGATGGATGTACTTACGTCGACGGTACTCAATATCAGGGAGACTATATGGATGTGCTTACGGCAGTAGTCTTCGTTCGATCAGTTGTAGCCGCGTTGACACGGTCAAAGTCGACTTTCGTCAGGACAAATTATGGGGGCGCCGGTATCTTATGATTTAAGATTTTAAAAATGTTGAGTACCTAATATGTAATTACAAGAAAAAAAGCCAAACATAAATTTAACTTTTTTAATAGACAAACTTATTCCCAAACAAATATTACATTCTCCAAAACTCATCATTGGCATTCCGTAGGGATACCACATATGAAAAATTTATTAAAAGTGAGTTTTCCTGAATCGCCAAGGGTGCCCATTCCCGACTTTAATTTTTCATATCTTGATCACGATATTTGATTGTGGTAACACCGATTAAAGTTCATTTCGGATGACTGCAACTTGAACTTTCATGAAGGTTACTTTGGCCAAGTATACTTTGACCGTGTAAACACGGCTTAACAGCTTTCCATGCGTTCACATTCTGTTCAAAGTTGTCATCCGGCTATTTGACATACACAAAAAAACGACTGACAACTACCAACAGTTTGTTAACATACGAGAAACTAGTGGTACGGTCTTTTTACTATAATCAGTCCGTCTATAGATAAGATGACCCTACTGACAGTCAAATTTGTTGTGTCAGCTCATTCATTCATGGATTATTTATGTTTAAAAAACAGCCATAAATCTACAGGAAAAACAATCTATGTTGCCCCTTGATATTAACACAGATTTGGAAATATTATTCTTATGCAGTATGTGCTGCTCGAGCGAAAATTATTTATTAATACTAAGTACAACACGTTTGCGAGCTGTTGTCGCAATTGTCAACAATTTTCGTGGAAATTAGACGCCACTTTTCAATAGTTTCCCAAATTACTTAAATGATGTGAAATTTTTGTAAAGCCTTGAAGAGTGGAATACACAGTGGTGTCCGTCACTTGATACTATGTAGCCACTCATCATAATGAAAATTTGTGTTGACAAGGCAACACTATCATTGCAAATTATATTAAAACCACATTATAAAAAAGTCCCACTCTAGTAGTAATTTTTTAAATGTGGTTCATGAAAAGTTCTTTGTACATTTTATAAGGTTAGAAATTAGTGGTATCTTTTTATGTAAAATTGTCCACCAGTGAATGGTCTCATTGATATAAAAAAAAAGTTTGGAGCCTTTGGCCTTTGAGAATTTTGATAAATATGAAGTTTTGTGTACTTACTTTTGCCTTTGTACATAGCACTAGCTTTTCTTATGTTCTTCAATATATGTGTTATTCACTGACAAGATTGTCTGCTGTTCGGGAGGCACTCTGTACAGTGAAACAAAAAGAGTGGTTTAATATGCCTGAATAAACCTCTGGTTAGGTCAGATAATCGGTGAACTATGCTCTGGAATACAAATTTTCCTTCAGCAAAAGCGCTTGCTGCGCTCGCCGATCGGCCTCCTTATGCGTGTTGTTAGTAAAACTAGCGCTTAGTGTGCTTTTGTTGTAGTTACCCTCGTGCCGGGCATGGTACATCGATAGGCCATGCATACTTGTTAAGGCCTCAATTGCTTGGTAGCCATAAATTTATTTTTCTATATATTATGAGAGTATTTTTCTAATAATTCATAGACTATTGTTGTGTCCATATTATTTAGATTTTATTGCTAAGAACTTACTGTTGTTTAAAAACTTGTCAACTAATTGTGTACAGCTAAGAATATTGATGTAAACTTAATCACTATTATGTTCATAATTGAATGCAGTCCCAGAAGCAGCAGTGTTATTATTTTATTTATGGAGCACTTAACATTAATATACTCGTAACAGTACAGCACTGAAGGAGCCCAACACCAACTTTTATTTAGTTTGCTTCTGTCATTTCACAAGTTTCAATCAACCTTTTTCTGTTCCGATCCCTTCACTGCGAGCCCTAGATTTTATTTGCATTAAAATTGTTACTTTAAAATTTATTCTTCTGGACTAGTCAAAATAAATTTGTTATAAGGAAGTGCTTGTTTTATTTCTCAAGCCTTATTAAAAATAATGTAAACAGAACATTTCTAAATTATTCACATTTCAAATACTTAGTCTAACTTTAGTTGAATTTCCTTAACTACACAGTGCTCATTTCAATCTGAAAAGTTGTACATAATTTTGTCCGAATATGGTGTACTCCTGGCTATATGGTTGATTGTAGAAACGTGAAAAAAATTCAGGGTAGTAGCACATAACACAATGAACTTAAAAGGGAAACTATCACGGCTGAGTAGGCTTCACCAATTGAAGAGTAATAGGCGACCAACTTATAAAAGGAAAACTTCGTACAAAATCACTTGAAAATTACATTGATGAAGTTGTTAGTTCCGTAAAGCAGATAAACCCCTCTTTCCCACGGAACCCTACAATACGCGTGGCCCGACACGCACTTGGCCGGTTATTTGTGTTCCCTATCTACATCTATAGATTATGTCCTACTGTAGCATTTATTAACCCCTCAACTGCCCTCGTGGAATGGAACGTATAGATGGCCCATACGAAGTTGGGGTACAGGCTATATTTTTGGTGAGCACCGAAAAAAACAATGAAGTCACGTGTTAGAAAATATATTTACTTACAGATATGGAACCAGTTACAATAATATTAGAATAAACTTCACCAAACCAGATTATCCAATAAAGTTGATAACGACAATGTGGAGCACGAGGTGGGCAAAGATGAAGTCTGCGAAGCCCCGTTCGGCGCTGATGCCCGCGAACTCAGTCTTGTTGTCCGGGTTCACCTGCAGCCGTAGACACACTGCCCAACAAACATTGACTATTAGTACAAGTCTGCACTAGCAGCATTACAATTAATTGGCAAGAGTAGCGATACCCACCAGCGAGGACGAAGCTGCTGACTGTAGAGATAAAGCCGCTGAGGAACGAATTGAAGGGGAACGTGCCGACGAGGCAGCAGTATAAAAACTGTATCACCGCCGTGAGGAAAATGTAAAACAGGTAAGCGTCGATAATCTTGAGCTTTTTGGGCGTTTTGGTGGTGTATTCTTGGTACAGTTTTGGGACTACCGACAGTACAGAAGTCATTTTGCCGTATTGTGTGATTTTAGTTTCGATCGGCTTTTTAGAATTTTGCTTGAACAAACACGTCAGCGCAGCGGCGGACACAGAATTGAGAAATGTCAAATTGGCTTTTTTTTATAAATGGTTAACATCACAGATTCATAAAGTACAACCCATGGAAAAATCATCCAAAATCGATAAAAGACGGTTTGTTCCCCTCCTAGAAGAAAAAAGTAAAATGTCACTGTCACACCGTAAAAATTTCGATTTTTGCATGTCACTCGCGTTTTGTTGTGTTTCCAATAAAATTAGTTATCTCATAATACAAGATGATGGGCCTTCATGAGAACTTCCCTGAGTACACCGTACCTGGCGCCAAGCAGGTGCGCTTCGAGCCGTACGCAGACAACGGCGGCAGCGTCGTCGCCGTCGCCGGCGATGACTACGCGGTTATCGGAGCCGACACTCGGCTCAGCACAGGTTTCTCCATCTACACGCGAGAGCAGAAGAAGCTGTTCAAGCTGTCCGAGCGCACGGTGCTGGGTGCGACGGGCTGCTGGTGCGACACGCTCACGCTGACGCGGCTGCTATCGGCGCGCCTGCAGATGTACCAACACGAGCATAACAAGCCGATGTCCACGCCGGCCGTGGCGCAGATGCTCTCCACGATGCTTTACTACAAGCGCTTCTTTCCCTATTACATTTCTAACATACTCGCGGGTCTGGACGCCGAGGGCAAGGGCTGCGTGTTCAGTTACGATCCCATCGGCCACTGCGAGCGCTCCAACTACCGTGCGGGGGGCTCGGCCGGCGCGCAGCTCCAGCCACTGCTCGACAACCAGATTGGGCTCAAAAACATGCAGAATGTGGACGAGGCACCACTGCCACGGGAAAAGGCTCTTGCACTCATCAAGGATGTGTTCATCAGCGCAGCCGAGAGAGACATCTACACCGGTGACAGCATTTACATTCTCATTATCACTGCCGATGGCATACAGGAAGAGAAGTTTGAGTTACGTAAAGATTAAATTGGGTGTTTTAGATTTGTATTATCAATAAATTTTTCCATAATAATGAGGTATTTTTTTATAAAGAAAAAAATTTGTATTGAGTAACTAATCCCAACAAATAACTGAATTTATTGAAATAATACAAGTAATAATTACATGAATGTATTAGTTACATTGTTCAGTATTTACAATACTATGTTGATTTTAAAACCAAATACTAACATTTGATAGATTTCATTTATTGTACTTAGGCATAACAAATATGTTGTGAGGAAAGTTCTTTTCAAACATATCTTTCACTGTGTCCTGGTAGGTGCTCTCCCCCACTACTGTTGCTTTTAACCTTGGGGGAGTGGTGTTGCCAGCGATCAGGGGGTGAATATTGTAGCAGAGCTCCACCCTGTCATTGGGGGGTACTGTCACAGACAGTTTCTTGTAGCCTGAGAACATGTAGGCATCAGTTCCTTCTACTGACAAACTCAAAGAAATGGGACTTCCAGATTTGCCTATGAGAGTACACTTGAGAGGCACAGAAGTCTGCAGCTCTACCACCTCTGGGTAGTTGACTTCTATGGAAATAGGGCATTCATCTATTGGCAAGCCGGGTAGAGCTGTAGTGCTCATCACAGTGGCTTCTGAACCAGTTTTTCGCTTCCACTTGATGTTATAGAGGCCCACCCTTATTGGAGGATCCTTAGGTTTTAATTTGGCCTGCACACAGATTGCATCCGAGGCTATATTCTTCTCTGCCACTTCTAAATCACTAATGCAAGAGGCAGGAGGGGCTTCATCTCCGTAAGTGTAGCAATCTGCTACTTCTAGCTCTGTGTCTACTATCACTAAGTCCCAAGGGCTTAAAATCTTGATCTGAGGCATCACAATAAAAGGATCATCCACAAAACATTTGGTAATTGGCTTGAAGTTCATTGCAACAAAGTTGGCAGTCACCTCAAAGGGTTTCACCACAGTTATCTTCATTGTGAAGTCTTTGGTACATTCCAGTGCTGACACCTCAGGCAGGTCTACAATATAGGAGACTTTAATCTGTACTGTGATAGTGGCGGTCCTATTTGACTTGAGGTAGAACTTGCTGGTGCTGCTGGCCTGGCTTGCGACTTGTGAGTTCTCAAGAGGAATCTGCAGCGGCTGAGCCTGTACAACCCCGGCTGCTAGAGCAAGCTCTGTGACTGATTCCGGGTTTGGGTTGTCTGGTGAACTCAGCAGTGCCAGAGAAAGTTTTAAATTTCTGATAGGACTGTTCTCATTGTTGGTCACAGTGAAGGTGGTCGGAAACCACTCCCCCTGCAGGGCTGGGCTGTCATTCTCCACATTAATGGACATCCTGCAGTCTCTAGCTGTGATCTGTGCTGTTGTGGAGGGGACAATGCAGTCAAACTCATAATCTGACTTTGGGCTGAGGATGAAGTGGAGCAACTCTGGGTGCAGTGCCGATACAGCGGTGTTGTCATCAATCTTGAAGTTCAAGGAGACTTTTCTTCTACTTCCTGTATCCAAAACAAATGAAATATTTTTTATATGTATCTCAGAGCCACTGTCATGTGGATCAGACTTGAAATTACAAAGAAACCTCCTCACTTTGCCTCCTTCCAGTGTAATTGCTGGTGAGTCTCCATCAGTGACTGGTATCTCAATGGTTTCTGTTTGACTAGATATTGTAATTAACGCCTTTTTCACTTCAAGCTCTGCAGCATAGGATAGTCTCACATAGAGTTCAATCTCAATTTGCTCATCCATTCTGTATTTTTGTTGCTTGAATTTGGGCTTTACTTCCAAAAAGCTGGAGATATTGGTCATGTCTACTGCCACACTGAGTGGTTCCTTCTCGATGGCAGCCTGCCACAGCTCTAGTGCCTTCCCTTGCGAGTTGACTGGCAGGTCAGGCTCATGCCCCGGTATGTTCATGTTCAATACTGCCATGATGTTCCTAAAAATCCTGTCCTTGTCATTGTTGGGCACCTGGATATACTTGGAGAGTGCCTCGATGGACAACTGCAGGTAATCCTGGATTTTTGCAGACAAATAAGCACATTGCAGGGCTCTGTTTAACACGTAGGAGGCGAGGAACCACCACTTCTCCTTTCTGTAATCCCACAGCATATGGGTGAGGAGGGTCAGGGCCTTGCCATAGTCAGCACAGAAGTAGTACTCATTAGCCATCTCCACCACTAGCTGTTTCCTCATCCTCGGAGAGTGGAATGTCTTGAACTGGGAAATAGCGCTACCCAGAAAGCTTATTATCACTGCAGAGTGATTGAAGTTCTTTTCATTGCACTGTAGAGCTGTGACAGCTGCTTGCTCTTTCTGTGGATCATGAGGATCAGCACTGAGGCGCCCTGGCCTCCAAGGTCTTTGACCGTAAAACTCTATAATTCCCTCCAGGGGATCAGGGGCCGGAGGGTACTGAGTGACTTCACTGCAGACAGACCGCATAGCTTGCCTTCTCTTTACAGTAAATTGGGCAGCCAGCTGGAAAAAGAAGCCCGGGTGTTGCGACTGGATTGCTGGAAGCCCGGCACGGATTGCCTCATCAAACAACTCTCCAAAGGCACTGTATTGTCTTGCAATCCATGCATAATGCTCGAACAAAAGCTCAGTAGCTCCCACTCTGCTCTTGTACCTCTCAATGTGCGACTTTAGCTGAGCTATTGCATCTCTCGGCATGTTCAGAGCAAACAGCAGCTTGCACAGTTTGTAGTTGATAAAGCCGGCCACAACTCTCACTTCGTTGATGTTGGTATCAACAGTTCGGGTCTCCAGCAGGTTATTGTAAGCATGCATGTAGTGTTTGTGGGCAGTGCTGAGATCCTGCTTTAATTCATTCAAGAAGCCAAGTTTGAACTGATGCCGCACAAACAGGTACTGATGTGTGGTCTTATTCAGATGGTCTCTGTGCTGTTTTATGTTTTTAGTTTCGTGGTGGTAGTAGTTTTGAGCAATATCATAGAAGGCGTTCTCAAGGCGCACAATGTAGCCCAGGAGGTGGTCACTGTGCGGCAGAACAAACAGCGACTTGGACTGTATCTCGCAGGCGGCACAGAGAGCCTGAGCGCGCTCGGCGCCCAGCAGGTACTCGGAGGGCGGCGGCGCCAATCCGCTCTGTACCACCACCACGGCAACGCGCGTAGCGTGTCCCTCCACCGCCGCGCGGATCGACTGCACGCGCGACGCGCACTCAATAATCTTCTCGTTCCACTGAGGGTCATTCCACTCCATGTCGTAAAATATCACGACCACCGCGGGTATCAGGCCGACGCGCTTGTTAATCCAGTTCTTCTTCAGAATCCCCTTAGGAATGTACCACTCGTATGAATTGCGTTTGGGCTTGACGACAGGGAACTCGAAAGTGTTGGGCAGTAGTTTGAAGCGCACGGGCGCGCGCTCGGGCCGTCGGCCACCGGAGAAGGCCTCCCACACGGCGCGGTGCACGGCGTTGTTCACGGCGTCCAGCCCCGACAGACCCACCAGCGCCAGGGGCTTCGCGATAATCTCGCCAGGAAACTCCGTATAGTCACTCGGTTGCGTGGCCATGTTTGCAACGTCAGCTACTTGATTAAGATTAACTATAAACACTTTAGAACTGACTACATATCACAGCGAAATTGATTGTCTTTTTGAGTCATTGAAATATTTGGAAAATCATTTTTCATCATCATCAATTCAACTCCCCCATATTTTTTCATCAAGTTGACATGACAAGAGACAAGACAAGCGATTGGTTGGATGGATGTTCCGTTGTAAGAAATTGTTTAGTTTCACTTTATAAAAAGATGCTGCGAAATTCGTAATTTAATTTTTTTGAACTTATGTTTGGAAATTAATTACATATACATACATGATAATTATATGTAATTACTTTCTAAGAAATAATGTATATACACACCCGATAACAACCAAAAATAAAATAAAATTATTGTCTCTTCTTTTAGTTTTCAAAACGGAACGTTCTTTGAGCTAACGATAGATCTCGACCGGAAAAGAATGGTTTTTGTTTAGTCAAAGTATTCTGTGTTAAAAAGCTCCTTGCTAAAAATGTAGGTTTTTACATATTTTTAATCTGTAATTTCTGTCAATTCAGTGATTTTGTTTGACGCTGTGGTTTGACGTTTGCGAAAGTTGTAGTATCTCTTTATCGTCTGTGGAAAGTTGTAAAGGGAGTTAAAAGGATTTTTATTATTTTGATTCTAAAAATCGTCGAAAGCTTTTTTGGGTCGTCGAGTGATTAATCTAATACAACTGTACCATGGCTTCCCAAGCGTTAGCGTCACTCACCGCGACATATACTGATTCCGAAGGCGAAGAGGAGATGGAAGATGGACAACAAACACCCGAAAAAGACGAGCCTAAAGTCACACATTCTGAGCCAACGAGTCCCAAAAAGGGTGACGACTCCACAAGGGCCTCTTCAGCGCCCACCTCGCCCAAGCGCCGGCTTGTGTCGTACGTCGACGACACGATAGTGTCGGACGAAGAGGAAGCCGTTTCACCGGTGAATGAGGGCCAGGATGATATGCGGCGACTCTCCATGGAGGTAGACACGGACGAGGTGGCGCGGTCTGACCTCGACGATTCGCAAGACGGTGTGTCCATCCCGCCCGAGCCCGCCGGCAAGTGCCCCAAGGAACTCCAAGACACCATCACCAAATTCTACAACAAAATGATAAACGAAGGCATCGACATGAACAAAATCATCCAAGACAGAAAGAACTTCCGCAACCCCAGCATCTATGAGAAACTCATTCAGTTCTGCGATATCAATGAGCTTGATACAAATTACCCTCCTGAGATTTATGACCCCCTCAAATGGGGCAAAGAGTCTTATTACGAAGAGTTGGGCAGAGTCCAGAAGGTGGAGATGGACAGACGGGAAAAAGAAAAGAAGGAGAAGCTAGCCAAGATCGACTTCATAACCGGAGTGGTGAAGAAGTCAGAGAGTGACGATGAGAAGAAGAGGAAGTCGAAGTGGGACCAGGCAGCACCCAACACGGGCAGCAGCAAGCCAGCGGTGAAGCAGCCCGGCCTGCTGCAGCAGCCTCTCACCACTAATGTCACTGGCACCAAGGGTACCATCATATCCGCCTTCGGCTCCTTGCCTAAAAAGCCCAAGGTATGAGACAGACTGAAGAGGAAGCGTGGTGATATAAAGTGATGAACAATTGTTAAAACTTCTTCTGCATGTTGCCGGAAGATGTTTAAAGATCTTTTCTTTGCATTGAACTATGTATAGTGAACTGATGTGTCTAAATAAATAAATAAATAAATAATCTAGTGAATGAATAGAAATAAGTAAATAGAAAATAATATTGAAATACTACAATCCAGAACTTTTGTTATTCTTTGCTTACAATATTAGGTGAAATTATAAGTTGTTATTTGTAAAAACATGATTCCTTTAAAACACTCCATAAATACAGTATAAATAATATGTCATAGTCCTTCCCATTGTAAAGTCTCTATCTATCTATATATCTTACAGGCCATGAAACACACCCACTGTTGTGCTTTGGCCTCTGCCTAAAGTAAAGTCTCTGCCGCAGACTATTTATGTTGTGTTTACGGGGTGTTTTTATAAAGATAAAGATTATTTATTTGTCAAACATGAGATATAAGGTTGTTACATTGAAATACGTCCTGTACATGTTTCGCCCATCGGGACTTACAAAATATAAATAACAATAGCTTTAAATATTTACTTCTCATAAGAACCAATTTACATTTCATCCACTTAAAATGAGAAAAAGAGGGCTTTACCCTAATAATAATTGTGTTATTTATAAAAACATGATTCCTTAAAACACTGCTAAGCAGTTTAAATCGTCTTTGAAACTCTTCTCAGAGAGTTTTTTTTATTGTGTTTTGGCACTCCTTGAGTGTTTTAAGCATGATTCCTGTTCCAGCATAAATAGGCTGTCATAATGGGAAAGAACTTAAACTACATTCCATGCGGGTAAGCTTTGGGTGTATTTCCATATTTGTGAAGCCTCATGCATTCATTTAATGCGTTTTAAGCTTTCTATTAATCAAATCCATTTGTTGGGAACTTGGCACCTTTTCCTTTTGGGACCCTTTTGGAGAGAGTAAAGATGTGATGTGGCCAAGGGCACTTGTGGCAGACTGTGCAAGCAAAGTGAGAAAGAGAAAGAACCTATCTCTGTCTGATTGGCATAATTACGCTCCGTTTCCTTAACTCTAGCTGTGATGGTAAAAGCCGAAAAACGAATTTCAGTTTTAAATGGAGGATCTTGTTATAAATTCTTCAATGATAAAATGAAGATTAGAAGTGATAGAACATTATTAGTGGCTAGTGTAGAGGCTGCTGGTCAGAGGAGAGGTCATCGTCAATCTAATCGAAAAACCGGTAACAAACGGTTTTTTTTTTCACTTCAATCGGAGCTGCGTATATTACTTTATATAATCTGTGGGTGGCTGGCTGCGTGCGCAAAAAAACCCGAAGACTGGCCGCGGAGGACAGCTGCGTACGAAAACAAACAACACAACAAAGCTTTGTTCTCGAGAGTGCGCTCGCGTCCGCGTCTCTCTTGCTTGCCGTACACCTGCGCCTCACACGATGGCCGAGTCCGCGGAGACGGAGCCGGTCCCGTCGTCGAGCGACGCGGAGCTGGCGGCCCAGGCCAATGAGGATGAGGGCCCGTCGCCCGAGAAGCGGCGGCGGCTGGACGAGGGCGGCCAGGAGAAACTCGAGCACCGCCTCGGCGGCATCCTGTGCTGCGCCGTTTGCCTCGACTTGCCGCCCGCCGCTGTCTACCAGGTGAGTCCCCACTCTAACCACCAGCTCACTTACCAAACACCTACCCCTAGTAGAAATTGTTTTGATATTACGTAAGCATCCTATGCGCGAACTTCGTGACGCCCACACGGCGCCCATTCTAATTTTGTAATTTAGTTGACCCTAAACTGCGTCGTAACTTACTGGCCCCTTTGTTAAATGATAGTGGTAGTTTCTTTGTCTGCTAATTGTATTAGTAGTAGGTAATAATAAGAACTCACAACTGTTGTGCGGCGACATTTGACCTATTTATTGTAATTGTTCTTCATAAGATAAGTTTAATCAATGTAACTGAGCTGTGTTAGTGGCTTGTAACTTTAAGTGTTTGGTAGCTGCTAGTTGTACATTGTTTCTTTGTAACATTTCAATAAAGAAATTTTTCCAAGATTTTGTTTGTCTTTCTTCGGTGCACCCCTTAGGGATCCCTTGCCTTGCCCCTGCCTTTGCTACTTCCTCTAATGTAATAAAAAAAGGATAAAAACAAATATCTTTTCATTCTACACATCATAGTCAGATGTTTTGTTATTGTAGCCTTTGATTTTTAATGAATATATTTTTCTAAATTCAGACTATGTTTAATAACATTATTTAGAATATTTTTTTGTGGATAACTAGAAAATATTTTGTTGTCATTAGCAAATGGCAGTCATTATTTATCACCAATGCTTAGCAAACATAAATTATTTAAATATAAAATCAATAAACATCTCTAAATTCCTAGCCTGCCTCCCAGTTTCTTTCACTAAAGTAGTATTTTTCTGTCTCAGATTTCTTAAAAAAAGAACAGACTAGTATGTATTTGAGTGGTCTAATATGGAAACCTGCTTGTGAATTTTTATATTAGACCCCTCATTTACTAAATTGTCAGTAAAGCAACTGGCGGTGAATATTTTGCAATACTTAACTTTTCTTTCAGATCTTTCCACTGAGGCCAACAACAGAGGGGTATTTAGATCACCTGTCTGCACTGATTTTATATCATTTATCATTAGGTGCATTCAAAAGCATGTATGAAGTTATAGTAGCAATACCACTCGCTAAAGGTAAACATCGTGAGGAAACCAGAGTGTCTGAGCTATTCACATACCTCAGCTCTTGAAATCTGCAGTGGGTACTCGTGGTCAGTAAGCCCATACTCTCTCCCTGAGAGAAGGCCTGTGCCCTACAGTGGGACAAATATAGGCTGCTTATGAAAGGCACATCATACATACATATATGCTATACTCAGTTATGTTATGCAACATTGCAACAAAAATTTATTATATATGGCTGTCAACTACTTAAACTTTTAAGATAATGAAGTATTACTAATCAGTTCACACAGGCAATCACCATCGCACACTCGGTGTAGCTGCTAAGCTTTGCCATCCTGTCAAAAAATTTTACCAGCTACACCGAGAGCTGAACAGCACCCCTTCTTACACTGACACCACACTCCCACCCCAGTGCAGCAACGGGCACCTGATGTGCGCCCCGTGCTTCACGCATCTCCTGGCGGACGCCCGGCTGCGTGATGAGGCAGCGACGTGCCCCAACTGCCGCGTGGAGATTAGCAAGATCTCCGCCTCGCGCAACCTCGCCGTCGAGAAGACAGTCTCCGAGCTGCCTTCCGAGTGCAAGTACTGCGCGCGCGTCTTCCCACGCCACTCGCTGCAGCACCACGAGGAGCAGAAGTGCGACGAGAGGTTGGTGCCCGCTTTCAATCCAATCCATCATCCCCTATTCGCCCACTGCTGGACACAGGTCCTCTTCAAGGTACGCAACTTCCTTTAACGGCCATCCCCATCCAGCCACTACCACAAGTCTGCCTCAGATCGTCGGGCCAGCGTGCTGGCGGGCGTCCTACGCTGCGGTTGCCAGTTCAACGTTTCCTCTTGAGAAATCGTGGTGCTAACTTGCGTTTACTCAACTTAGGGGTATAGGTAATTTTGTAACGATAAAAATGTATCGAGCTGTCGAATCAGCAGTATCTTTGAAAGTAGTTTTTCACTTAGCTTTCAGTCCGCACACAGATTTGTATTTCTTGTGCTAAACGTGGAGGTAATACGTCCGTGTGGCTCGCTACTGGTTTTGTACACTTTTATTTTATTTATTCGTATGGAGTTCTCTCGCGCTAGCATAGACAGAAGCCGAGTCTACGCCCGCTAGGGAGACTAGAGCTGTGCTATTGTAAGACGAGTGAGACGGATCTGTAACGCTGGATTCTAGGAATGTTTCAAAAATGTATACTGCGATATTCTGAGGACAAACTCAACAATCTCGAGTCCTACCCTTTTTCAATTGGAACACACATAATTATTCCAACTTCCTTGAGACAAGCTAATCTTCTTTACGCCTTTATTAATTTATAGGGCGTCAACACTTGGCATTGTTTCATGGCGGCGTTTACTTTACTCTGGACTAGGCTTTTAGGTCACGCCCACCGTAATAGGGTACGAGTAATAGGGTAGGTCGAGATAGTCAGAGCGCCGCTGAAACCTCCGGTTTGGTCTGCCCGCAGAAAGTTCAAGTTCAGTCAGTTGGTGGTCGAGAGTGGTAAGCCGGTGGGGTGGTCGGCGTTGGACGGGCTGGTGCGGATCCTGGCGGGGCTGTATCGGCTGCTGGCGGCAGCGCTGCGCCCCCCCCGCTCCGCGCCGCTTGCCCCGCGCCGCCGCGCGCTCCGCAGGTGGGCCCCACCGCTACCACTCGGAGAAACCCCCCCCCCCCCGCCTAGATTCTCTTTTAACGCAAAACGTTGTCTGGGCACTGTCTTTGCAGATGCTTATTTACCAGCTGCTTCAATTTGGTATCTCCGCACAATTTCTCATTTCTTTGAGGCGTCACTGTAATAAAAATACCAGTCAAAGTTAGTGGGTTTAAACTGGTGAAATTCTGGTCGAAAAATTCTGGAGTTTACTTTGTTTAGACGTGTGCAAGTGTCGTGGTCATTTAACGTTTCAGCGTTTCATCAGATAACGGCTGGGGCGGGGCTTTCCATAATTTTTTCTTGCGGACCGCGGTTGAAACGCGGTCCCACTAACCTAGTCTAGCGAGGCCATTGCCTAAAAGTGAACCGGTAACGTGGCGACTTTCTGCGGGCAGAGGTCAACTTAAGGTGAACTTCTTCTACAAACATGCTTGATGTGCACTGTGCTTTCCTTGTTGTTATAACTCTTGTTGGTATGCTAACATGTAAATTTAATTAATTAACAACTGGTGGAGTCAGCTAGGCTCCTAAGAAATTAACAGCGACGTACGAGCGCAATTTTACAGATTTCGTGCTAAGATTATTACGCACAATTGTTGATGGACATTGTCGCTAATTTCCTACTGTTGCCATAACTTGAAGCCGGCTTCCTAGCCTATATTACGCGTACCAAAATTCTGAACGATTCCAATCGTTTAACTGTAAAATTCCATACTAATTGCTATCGTTAATGTCAGAATTCAGACATTGGTGCGCATAATTAGGCCTTTGTTTCCTGCAGGCTGCCGGGCAACGCCTAACCTCTCCTAACCTAACCACCTCGGCCGCAGGCTGACGGGCTGTCGCTACGCGGTGATCGGCTGCCCGTGGCGCGGGCCGCACCACGAGGCGGGGGCGCACGAGGCGGCTTGTGCTCACCCCAACAAGTCGGCCGCCGAGGTCGTGGGGGTGTTGGCCGATCGCGAGCGCCAGGCCAAGGAGGAGGCGCGGGTGCTCTCTCACATAATTGATTTGCTGTCCTACGAGAAGATCACCTTCAATGGTAGGCGTTACGTTCACAATAGCGCTTTCCAGCTCGATCACGTGGACCGCGACAAGCCCGCGGCTAAAGTCGTGGGACACTGGTCGAGAAAGAAGCCGGGTGCTCGGATAAACGATCCATGGCCCATAAGCCTACAACATTTTACAATTCTTTCGTACAACTTATGTCGTATATTGATAGTGACCACACCTCCAATCCCCATTCAACTGGCTTATGTCTCCACAAATCGATCACAGGACCCTCTTGAAGCCACCTTAAAAGGAAAAAATGGATCCTTTTCGGCACAAGATTTAGTCTCTATAAACACAATTGACTGTTACAGATCTGCAGCTAAAGCCATACCGTACAGAGGAATTCGTCCACAAGCTCTACTACGAAACGTCGCGTTTCAGCGCGTTTGGCCAACAGTG
The DNA here is from genome assembly GCA_947310995.1 of Yponomeuta cagnagella. Lineage (NCBI taxonomy): Eukaryota > Metazoa > Arthropoda > Insecta > Lepidoptera > Yponomeutidae > Yponomeuta > Yponomeuta cagnagella. The sequence goes on along the minus strand of OX371286.1, from coordinate 18,165,133 downwards.
GGTGGTGAAGGCCTTCGTCAATAAGAACCAGCGCGACCCCACACAGAGCTATGAGCGGGAGCTCGAGTACCAGGTGCGTTCTGTAGGTCCTGCTCCGTCATGTATATCCTGTTGTCCTGTTAATCCTGTGTCTTCATACGGGTAGCAGTCGGTCCCAGGGTTCACACGATTTCCTTTCTTTCCAGCGATTACCAGACTGATGATTCCTTCTCAGCAGACTCACGATTTTCTCTCTCCAGCGATCATTGAACTGACGATTTCTGTTCTTCCCGCTGCAGTGCCTGGCTACACCCTCGATTCTCTCTACACGATTAAGGCTGTTCTTACGTGGAGCATACTGTCTCGCTCGCAGAAATTAACATTGTTAGTGATTGTAAAAAAATGAGTCAACTTGATTAATGCGGTCTGAGGTTTGATGGATAATTAAATTGCGGATATTCAAGGCATGTTTTTCTTATCCTGTAGGTACTAAGTTTTTGATTGAGAAAATTTGATTCCAAAGTTAATAATTTTGGAACCAAAATTTATTTATTAAAAGCTACGTAGAGGAAAACAAATTTTATTATGCATCAAACCCTCAGACCACGTTTATGAGAATTTTACTCATTTTATAACAATAATTAAAAATGTTTTATCGTGCGTGCGGGACGGCGCGCTCCACGTAACGGCAGGCCGAAGCGATCCCGTCTCCTCGGGCGACCTCGTGTAGTTTCTGACCGAACGGTGCCCCCAGCTGATCCTGAAGAGCAAGAGCGCGTCCCCGCTGGCGCTGCAGTGGGTGGCGCTGCGCGGGCCGTACGGCGAGGCGGCGGTGCGGCCGCGCGTGGCCGAGCACGCGTTCGCCGAGGACGCGGCCGACGCGCCCCCCGCGCCCCTGCCGCTCGCGCTCCCCGCCGACACCAACCGGCTGCTCGCCAACAAGGCCATACACTTCCGGTGAGACCTCTTCCGCGTTACGCTTTTCAGAAGCTTAACCGCTCGTCTGCCGCGACACAGATCTGTGTCCAACTTAGTATGGGCCACCTATACGTTGCGTTCCGCGAGGGCAGTTCAGGAGTTAAGTCGATAATCGTGATGAGAACGTGGCACGGGATGTGTTTTCTGGGCCTCAGCCGGAATCTGACTCACGCTCGGCCGGTATTTTATTGTCCAATTTGAGGGTCGAAACGGCATTATCATGCCGAGTTTGAAACTTGTACCGTAAAATGGAGTGAACGGGGATGGTTTTCAACTTTGAATGCCCTTTTGTAATGAATTTTGCATTAACAACTTTTAGTTTACTACATTAAAAGTTTAGTCTATTATGTAATACTTGCATGCGAAAACCATTGATGATCAGCTCCTTTTGTGTAAATACATAAAATATATGCTATCCCTATTCATACACGTATAAGGGTTAATAGGGACGGCTCAATCCCTATTAACAATCATCATCATCATCATCATTCAGCCACAAGAAGTCCACTGCTGGACATAGGCCTCCTCCATGGATTTCCAAAAAGACCGGTTGGTAGCGGCCTGCATCCAGCGCTTTCCTGCCACTTGGATGAGGTCATCTGTCCATCTTGTGGCTGGCGTCCTACGCTGCGCTTGCCGATATGTGGTCTCCATTCGAGAACCTTTCGGCCCCATCGGCCATCAGTTTGCGTGATGTATGCCCCTCCCACTGCCACTTCAACTTACTAATCCGCTGGGCTATGTCGACGACTTTCGTTCGTCTACGGATCTCATCATTTCTGATTCGATCTTGTAGAGAAATTCCGAGCATAGCCCTTTCCATAGCTCGTTGCGTGACCTTGAGCCTTCTTATGAGGCCCATAGTGAGAGACCACGTTTCAGTGCCATAAGTCGATCACTGGTAACACACACTGGTTGTATAATTAATAACAATAGAGAATATAATCAGGGTTGTCACAAACATCTAAATAATATTGTTCAGTGATATTTAGTAAAAATGCAACATACATTATACCTATTATATTCTTTTTGTTGCACTGACCCGTGCTGAGGACAATTTTAGAAACCTATTTAGAGGCTAAAAATTCCTAAATAGAAATAGCCTTTAAATAGGTTTTTAATACATTATACCTCTATAGACTTCATTGCTTTCTTAGTTACAACTTTTGAATCGAGTGGAGCTGAGTCAAATAGTAGATTGTACAACAAGTGCATAAAACGCACCATTTTACTCGAGACGTTTATCCATCCGAGCGAGCTTGCGAGCGAGGATAGATATAAAGTCGAGTGTAAAATGGGTTTTATGGACGAGTTGTACACTCTACTTTTCACTTCGATTGCGAGGAAATGAAACAGCAACATGTAAAAATTATTATGGTTCCCGCCAATTAACTTTTTTTTTTCTGTAGGGACGTGACACCTGACTTAAGGTCGTTACATACTGCTCAGTTATAAAAACATTTTCTTTTTATAACTATGATAAGTTGTTGTTATGGCTTAAATACTATACTGATCTACTAAATTGAAAAATAAACAAATATAAAAAATAATAAATGAGACGAAATACAAATTATAAGTTTATTTCATGAAGTTTTATTGTGTACTTTGGCTGTTGGTATCTTTGCCTTGGTCTTAGAATACGAACGAAACGAAATAAAATAAAGAGGTTGTTGTATGAAGTTAAAGATGTTCGTGTGGCTGTTGCAGCGATTGCCTTGGTCTTCGACGAAGATTTTACTTTATGCTCTAGAGCATAAAAAGCGACTTTATGTCGCCTACGCACGACATAAAGACGAACTTTTAGAGCATGAGAAGTGAAAAGATTATTAAGTACAGAAAGTAAATTTTTGAGAAACAAAATACCTACTCAAACCTACTAACCTATACCTACTGGACCCCCCTGTCATAATCAGGATAAAAGAGAGAATAGAAAATAAAAATCTTTGTTTTATTTATTGGAAAACAAAGTTACAACAGTTATATGAATTGCTATGCATAAATGATACAAATAATTTATTACACGTATTATGATTATTAATTTATTACGTCTTTGAGTGCGTTGTTTATTACTTGAGGGTCATATTTTTTCCTTCGGCTGAGATTATATATTCGTAGCATTGTACCTGCAAAAAGCAAAAGTCCCTAAATAAATAATAAATAAGCCTACCTAAACCACCCACCATTAGGTAATAAAGAAATAATTTTATTATTATAGACACATACTAGCGATATTAGTGAGTGACAACCCTGTCCCTATACATGCTTTAGTGTCCCATTTCATATAACTACGTCCCTATTTTGTGGGTCTCTTGTCCCGATTCACCCCACACACATCCCGATGACATCCTGTAGGCGTCTCTATTATCCTCTTTTTTTGCGAAATTTACCGGCACTTATTAATTTAAATTAAAACTAAAATGAAACAATAAAATTGTAGTAACTTATTTGATTTGGATGGAGAACACACTAACTTTTGTTACTCAACACGATTTATTCAATATAAATAACTTTTAACTGCTTTTTTGCCAAAGTTTCCGAGGAACAAAATCTCGAGCTTCATTCCGAACGGCGAACTTCAGATGTTTTTTTTCTGACTTGTAACCTTCACGTCAAAAAATTGTTACCAGTATAAAAATCACTTTCCTACCACCACCACCTATACATTCCATTCCGCGAGGGCAGTCGAGGGATTAAAAATCATAAAAAATCTGACGATTATAAGTTGATCCGATGTGAGAGACAAAGCCCGTTTTATACGTCAGACAGACCGACCGATAAACATTGTGGGCATATTAAAAAGGCCCGGTTGACAGCCTTCAGATATATGGATGTAGTTGTACAACCATAATGTAATTGGCAGACTCATCATGTTCCTGGCGTCGAAGTGATGTTGCGGAGTCGAAGAGCTCCCCGCGGACTCGTAGACCGGACTGCACACTCGCAGAGCCAGCTGTTCACACTGCGCTAACGCTTCCCGTCGGTAAGAGCCCACACACTGCACTTCAGCGAAGCCTTCAGTAAATCAAAATCACAGAGAATGCACTACTATCGAGATAAGTGTACAACTGATGGGATTTTCAATAGAAATAGTTTTATTTAAAAAATACGATGCTTTAAAAAACTTCTCAAATGCAGTTTACATAGTCTGTGGTCAAATTGCAGACTATTACAACTGCATTTCAGATGTGTTTGAGGAGCTTTTTAGAGGTATCGTGTATCTACAATGACACAGGTAGACTATGTGGGCAGTAGTGTTCCATTCCATCAATTATATAATTTAGGTGTTGTGGTGATAATGATTGAAATCGAGTACGATTTTCCGTTGTTTTTGTCCTCGTGAAAGCTGGATGTGCGCCTTTGTCCAACTGCTTTCGTGAGCTCAAACCAACGGGAACTTTTGCAAAATGTCTGTGAATCTACATAAATAGTTCCGAGGTCTTCGCTGGAGGTGCCTTTATAATCACACACTCCAAGAGTTTAATTATAGTAGCGGAAACCAGTCTGGTGATTGTGTGTGCACTGTACAAATGGCAAAATTAGATGAGCCAAGTATGCAGCCATCACAGAATTCTAGCTCACAATAGACCAAATTGGAGTGGATGATAAGTGACCACCTAACACTGCTAGACATTTGAAAATCCATTTGACCTTAAAGTTTAAGCGCTGTTGCCCCTTCGCTTCCCAATGTAATCGACAGTTATATCGAAATTAAGACTGTTCTGTTTGAACCATGTGAAATAACTTGTGATGTTGAAAATATCAATACTCTAAAGGTGTAAGCACTCTGATCGAAGTTTTCGAATAATCATGATGAATGGGCAATATTACTCCACTGTTGCAATACTTTGATGATCTCAGGAGAGGATGCTGCGATTAGAGTGTGCTCTATAAAGCGCCGTAGCTATCGCGTGCGAAGAATTAAGTATGTAGTAAAAGCTTAGCTCAGGAAACTGTAACTGCGCTACATTTACGTGTTATAGACTGATTTACTGACACGAGGACTACAGAGATTCAATACGACGAGTACAAAATTTAGTCGAATTTTAGTCTTAACTTTACATACCTAATGTATCGCAGCCTTTTTTCTTTGCCGCGGTACTTTATTTTACTTTAGTTGTAATTTTATTTAATTTTACTATCGTCTTTTGGTGTTGAATTTACTTTAAAACATTTACTTTTATGGCGTGTCATATTTTATTATTTAAAAGTTTAGTACTTATGAATGATTTGTGTAACTCTAAATATAACTGACATGTTTAGCATAACAGTAACATAAAGTGGTGTGATGTGAAATGTGGTGTGATTTAAAGTGTCTTTTATTTACTAAACATTTTTGTACTTGACGGTGTACGTCTCTAAAGGAGAGTTTTAATATTAATCAATTTATTTCTTCTATTTTGCATTGGCCAACTATTGCGCCATCCTTAAAGATAAATAGAAATTTTTATTTTGGTCTTTAATTAATAAAGAGCTAAGTTGATATTACCTCCTTTGTGTTTCACTTGGGATTCTTGGGACTGACTAATATGCGTCATCTTTAAATAGAAAACCACTTGAACAGCATCTAGGGCCAGCATTTTACACAAGTTTTGTTGAATAATGTTTGTCTTATCTATCATCTACCGTTTGGCTGGGACGTTTGTTAAATCTAGACAGCTCAAGTTTTATAAAATCTAAATACACACATCAAAAAAAGTTTGCGATCACTTTGAAAAACTGAAGTCTTTTTTGTTACTGTAAATTATATTATGATTTTTTCTTCTTTTTAGATTCTTTATTTAAAAATAAAGAATTAGAACACAAAACAATGACACCGTTCAGTTGTTTTTTCATATTAAAAGGCTTTCAGTCCTAGCTTACGCTCATTCAGAAATCTGATTTAGTCAATTATAACCGATTCAAGATATTTTTTGCGGAATGTTGTGATTGAAAAAATGCCAAGAGGATTATCAGAGGTTTTACGAGCAAGAATAGTAACTTTGAGGGAAGAAGGATACACCACGAGAGTACTAGCACGCAGACTTGCTATATCCCAATCCTGTGTCGTGGCTACGTTGCAGAGGTACCACGGAATGGGGAATTTAGCTGACCGACCCCGCAGCGGTGGCCCAACTGTTTTGACAGCTGCCCAAAAGCGCTATATTAGATTGCTGGCAGCCCGTGATCCAACAATCAACGCCACTAAAATAAAAGCAGAAGTCCCGCCTCTGGGCTTGAAGTTAGCACGCAGACCGTTCGCAATTGCTTGCACCACGCTGGATTACGAGCACGGAGGTCTTGGCGAGCTCCGCTCAATTCCCGGCAACGTCAACAACGAAGATTACAGTGGGCTAGACTTCGGCAAAATGAAGAAGGTGAGGAAGAAAACATTTGGCAAAACTGTCTCTTCGTTAACGAATCCCGAATCAGCACTCATCCAGATAACCGACGTGTCCGTGTCTGGAGAAGACCAGGCGACCGTGAAAGACAAAGGACTGCCACTGGAACAGTTCAGCAAGGCGGAAAATCGGTGTCCTTTTGGGGTGGCATTATGATTGGAGCTAGAACGCCTTTGATCCCGTATCGGGGCTACATGACAGCAGACATGTACGAAGCAGTTGTTATTGATGATATCTTCGGACCATTCCGAGTAAACCATGGGCACCAATTTGTACTGGCCGATGATAATGCGCCCGCACATCGAGCTCAACGAGTCAATGCTGCTCTTCAAGAATACGATATCACACGTTTAGACTGGCCTGCCGGCTCGCCCGACTTAAACCCAATAGAGCACGCGTGGGATGCTCTTAAACGAGCTGTATGGAACCGTGAGCCACGTCCCCAGACAGTTCCAGAGCTCAGGGAAGCCGCTATTGAAGCATGGGATAGGTTACACCAGGAAATGCTGGATAACTTGATCCTCAGCATGCCCAGGAGGATCTCCGCATGTGTTCGAGCCAGGGGAGGAGTTATTTTATATTGAATTTAACCTTTTAATAATAAATTGTTGTTTAAGTTTAATTAAACAGTATTTTTCTTTCTATGAAATTTCTATCACAATTACATTATGATTAATGGCTCAATTTTTTTTTAATAAATAATAAAAAATAGTTTTATATTTTAATTTAAAACAGGGTATTCCTATTTAAAGAAAGCATACAACATAGATTTTTTCTTGATAAAGTTAAATTTAAAGAATTATAGGAGCTTATGCTATTGATCACAAACTTTTTTTGATGTGTGTATATGATTACAGACAAATCAATGCACTTTCCGAGAATTCTTCAAACTCGACTCCTGAAGGGGTAGTAAATAAAAGTTAAGTCTGTCTTCGTCTAGTCTGTATTCAGTAAGGTTTATGTCGGTTTACGTGCAGTTTCTTCAAGTTGGAGCTGAGCTTGGCGGCCGCGGCGCCGGCGCGCAGGGCCCCGCGGGTCCACACGCTGATGATACCCGACTCGCCCGTCGTCACCAACAAGTCCATCTAGAGAGACAGTTGGCCATCACTGAATGTGCAAATTATGACAAGTTACATCATCTCACACTCCTAGGTCCACTCCTGGACTTAGGTCTCCCTGAGGCACACCATTTCTTCCTGTTTGAGAAGTTAAATATAGATCATTCCTGGTTATGAGGATTATTAGAGGACAGGCCTTTTGTCAGAGAGATAGTAATAATATTATACTGGTGGTAGAGCCACTGCTGTGACTATTACAATAATTATACAATGTACCCAAACATTCCTAGGCTATCACAATTTGTGCTCGACCTTGGTGGGTGGCCACTGCATCTGTTTTAGTTATAATTGCAAAAAGGCAGGCTGGTAACAGAGCTTGGCCAAGGGCTGGTTAACGTTAGGCTGAGATACTATCAAAACATACTTGTGTATGTAGGTACTACAGTCAAGACTGAAAGCAATCTCTAGATGTCAGGATAAGATTTTATCAACTTCATACAAAGAGACAAACGACGTAAAATGGCGTTAATTGGGACTGGATTGGCTGAAAACTTACATCTTGCTCGTACCAGCAACGCCTGACCACTTGTTTGTTCTCGGAGAAGTTGGTACACGGCTGCAGTTTCTTATCACCTATCGTCACTGATCGCAGACAGTCACTGCAAGAAACGGTACAAATTCATTATTACACATCTTACACACACTGAAAATACCTTCAGTACCTATAATTTATGAAGTGCATTGTTCTGGATTTTTATTCTCAGGTCTTTCCAGTTACATCAGCATAAAAAGTAATTAAAAAAATGGTCGGCGCCAGCTATCCAAATTGTTCTTTCACTTGCTTACGCATGTTGGACGATGGATCCCTGAATATTTAATTTTAAAGAAAAGATTAACTTTCATTTGAGATTACAGTTTTGAACATTTACAAAAATTATATACCATTTCTTTTAAGTCATCAACATTATTCACTTAATTATTTCTAACTATGCATTTGAAATTATTAGAAATATTTTAAGTGAACGTTGTTTTCGTCGTGATAAGCGATGTAGTTAGGTCACAGATATTATAGTTGATGGTTCAATGAGCTTTCTATTTGTGGACTAGTTACAAAATATAATTTGTAATACTGCAATAATTTTCAGTGGTTTGTAAGACTAAGGGCCGGTTTCTGAATTGAGAATTTCACGAAGTAAATACTTAAGTAATGTTCTGTCACGCTATTTTCTGAGAAATTCGAAGTAGTGCTGTCTGCACTACAGTTAACTATTTAATTAGCGTAAGTAATTATTAATTCAGAAATTGGCCATTAATGAATGTACCTGACAATAGCTATCGAATACGCTAGTTTGTTTTTTAAAAACGCACTTCAATAATATCTCGTTACAAACTCGAATCTATCAGAACAGCTGCGGTGCGTGCGTGCCGCGGGTCCGCGGTTCCTTGTTCTGTTGGACGGAGCGGTACTAATTGTTGGCGCATTTTTTTAAACAAGATTTCTCAACCAGTTTTTGTTACGTCTGTAATAGTCTAAAAAAATACCATTTTCAATTACTAATTACATAACCGCGACTTTTAAACCACCCAGAAATGAGCGTGTACATTAGGGGATTGCTGAATAGGTTGTCACTTCAAAACTTTTATCCTGACGACCTGGTTACGGTGGCGGGAAGTCGCTGGATGCGGGCGCCACAACACCGGGAAGCTTGGAAAACCATCAGGGAGGCCTATGTCCTGCAGTGGGCGTCAAATGGCTGATCATGATGATGATGATTCTTAAATACTTGCTTACCCATTGCCTCCGTGGGAGCCAGCCAGTAAGGTCTGTGTGTTGTCTTTGGTCACGAAGCAGTCTACGAGGTAGCAATCATCTGGTTTACTCCTCTGAAATGAAAATAATTAATATATTTAGTTGAGGCACATACATACATAAGCTGCCTATATACGTATACGTTCCACTCTAGGGCACAGGCCTTCTCTCAGGGAGAGTATGGGCTTAATCACCACGCGTGCCCACCGCGGATTGGCGATTTTAAGCGCTGAGGTATGTGAATAGCTCAGACACTCAGGTTTCCTCACGATGTTTTCCTTCACCGTTAGCGAGTGATATTGCTACTATAACTTCACAAATGTACATAACTTAGAAAACAACGTCATAGGTACATGCCTGGACTGGTAATCGAACCTGGGTCTCTCGCTTGCGAGTCCAATGTTCTACCCACTAGGCTATCACCGCACAATTGTAGTATTTGAGGCACAATACTATAAAAATTGAGGTTAATAAAAATAGATTATAATGAGTAGGGGTATATTTGACCGCGCGCAACTCACTTAATGCGAGTCAACAATTCGGCTTGTTTCGATAGGCATTCACAACTTATAAGGGAAACGTAAACAAAAGCAGTTTCTACGCCTTTTAAAGATGACCTATATATCCATTTACATCGAACAAGATTTTATTAAGGTGGCAGATAGAGCGAGGCACTGTAAGTAATCAGCGGTCAAATCGCGAGAAGCGTTAAATACTACCGGACCCGGAAAACGCTGTATACCTTGATGCTTTTAGCAACTTTGTCGCGGCTGTAGCTCTTCAGCATATCCCCTGAATCAGTGTCCCAGAGCTGCAGGTCGCTGGACTGCGTGACCGCGGCCACCGTCCCGCCTGCCAGCCAGCTGAGCCGCTCCACGGAGTTCTCCACGTTCAGGGAGTACAGCAGCGCATCATCCTCAGTCTGCTCCGTGATGTCGAACACATTGACGAGACCGTCCACAGAGCCCGTGGCTAGCGTCTCGCGTTTCTCTTTGTGGAATCGCACCTGGGAATTGGTACATGCCAATAATGTGCTGTGCCAATTGATGTAACGTGGTCAGATATATTCGCAATATACCGGGGCAAGAATGCAATACCAACGAAACCGAGCGCTGTGCTAGGTGAGCGGAAGCCTCCAATGCGCTTCTTTAATTTAAATAAATATCTTCTTTCTTTCTTTCTTTAATGTTGCTTTTATAATAGCATTGAATTGTAATAACATTTGATGATATGTATTGGCTGTATTGCCATACTGGGCACCATACATCAATTGGTGACATATTGGCGCGTGTCTGGTGACGCTACAGCTGACAAGCATGGAACGTAGACCTTGTCTTCACTAAGCAGCCGGCGAGACTGATGCGAAGTCATACTTAAAACGAAAGGCCAAGCCAATAAAATTACTAGAAAATTGTTGATATTCACCCACATTGTACGAGTAATCTAACTCTTAAATACAGATTGTATTACTTAAAACACTAAAAGGAATGTGAAGTGAAACAAATGCGTCTTTTCTAAGCCCTCATAGTATGTATGGTTTATGTTAGCGTAAGTACCTGCCAATAGTGTCTAATTAATAGTATTATAGGGAAGAGCGGGTGATCGTGCTCTTCCACTATAAAGGGAAATTTCCCGCCAGGCAGATCGTGTGCCCTGGGGACGGCCGGTCCGACTGATGTTCGTCGGACGTTATATTTATGGTATGTCATGTGAAACATTTTTGCTTGCGCGATGCAGGAATGTTGGTGTTTATGGTGCGCGTGCAGAGTTGACATGTGCTCGCCTTCAGTACCTACTGGCGAAATGTCTAAGCTTGAATAATTAACATTGACTGTGTCAATGCTAGTTGCACCAATTTGATTATGATTTATCATCGAAATATTATTATCGAAAGTTAACTTTAGAGTACCCCGGAAACTTCCTCGTAAACCAATAACTCCCCTGTGCCCTCCGCTACGCAGAACCGTTCTTGGAGCCAACTCAGCTATTCCTCGTCTATGCCGCCTCCTAAATCATTATAGTGAGGTGGTAGACATACACAAAGACCCGCTACATAAAATTAAATATGTTTTGAGCCACAGTCCCTAATCAGAGATCCCCCGCACGTATCGATATTTTTGCTTATTCTTCTCTCTTTGTACTCAGTTGCAACTTTTATATCAATAACATGATTTTTGTTTTAATTACTTAAGCACGTAAAATTGTCTACATAACTTAGCAACTAATAAAGCATGCTGTGTTTCACTATAATTAGTTAAGGTACCTTAATCAATTTTATCATTACCTTGAGTTTGATGTATCTATCAGTACTATTAACTGTTGTGGAACCTAATAAATAAAATAAAAATAAAAATCACTAGAAAGATGGGAAAATCTACCTACCTACATAGAAAGACGGTGGACAGTCAAATGACTCCTTACGCACTTTTATTATATTTTGAGATTTCGTTTAAGTCAAAAGAGTCGCTAAGTAACTTTTTAAAAGTATCGCATACCTTATTACTTTTATTTTTGTCCTTTGGTGTATAACTAAACAAAAATAAATTAAATATATTCTCGCCTTTTTCGAATTATCCTAATTTGGTTCGGAGGATCGTGTAGAAGTAAAAAATACAGGCTTTACAGACAGGGGTTCAGTGACAAAAGTTTTATCTCCAAGTTCAATATGGCCGCTTAGTTCACTTGCTAGACTGAGTTCCTCCATTATGTTTTTGCCTAATATATTACTATACAAAATTAAAGATTTTATTTCTGCTTGGTCTAATATGAATACATTATCCAACATCCAGTGTACAAGAAAACATGTAGAGGAGATCTTCGCGACCACCTTGACACTGTAGTTCTTCACCATCTGATCAGACACGGCCAAACTTAGTAGCATTATAGAAAGTCTCTGACCATTTCTGAGGGTCTTCATATTCGCACGGCTTCCTTCACGACGACGGCTACGGCCTCGGCCACAGCCCTGTAAACTCAAGCTGTCAACGTTTTGCAATGTTGCAAAAGGTACTTGATCTTCCAGTTCACTTTCCTACGATGAGGGACCTAACCTAACCAGTGATAGATTGTGTTCTACACTTTCACTGTCATAATCTGATTCATCCACGAAAAAATGTCCAACATTGAATGTATTTGCTCAACCTGAAGCCATCAAACATTTTTTAAACAGTATGTACACGATGCAAGCAAAGCTGCGTGCATGAGCTATGTCGAGTGAATAAAGTTTGAGAGATGCTGTGTCGTTGTTTACCTTTAGTCGTTCGCTTCAATATCTAGGGTATACAAGTCACAGAGGCTCAGTAAGTTAAATAGTTATTGAATTATTCCAAATTAAAATCGGGTCAAGTGACTGATCCCGTTGTTCTAGTGTTAAATAAAGGAATTTGAAATGACAATAAAATTACGTTTTTTTTTGGGGAAGTTATTATTTCGTTGTTCATGCCAAAATAATAATTTCGCCATTCAATCCAATCAGTTGGCCCCTCAATACTCAGCATTGTAGCGGCTATGATCGGGATGGGTGTAGAGTGCTCTCCATCTGGACTTGTCGTAATTTCGCCACATGGCTCCCGACATTTCGTATTGAGGTTGTGCCACCATCTCTGCACTGGTTGGCCACATTTGCAGTATCGTTTGATGCAGCCAGTCGCTTCCAGTGCTCAGTTCCCGGCCCAATCCCAACTTAGCTGTCACAGCTCCAACATCAGAGATTTTGGTTTCAATTTGTGAAAGATACAAGTAAGAAAAAGTCTAATTAAATCTAACGATGCACGTTTTTGAAAGTATATTAAGCTGAAGGAGTATGTACCTGTGTTATATCATCAGTGTGAGAGCTCCAGTAACCGCCGAGTGACACCGGCTGTCGTTGGTCCCAGAACACAATATATGCATCTTCCTTCACCAGCAGACTGCCCGCACAGATAATGCGACCATTACAGGATACATCCATGCAGTCAAATGGTTTTATGGCATTGTCTTCTTCAACTGAAATCAGAATAAGGTTTCATCACCTTTCTGGATTTTTTCTGGACTCTGAAGTACAAGATATTTTGTTTTTTTCTTTTGGATAGGATTTTCAGTCATAATGGGAAATGCTCACAAAATGCTGCAATGATCTGCAATATGTAAAGGCCCTTAATTGATTATGATTCTTGTGTTGCTGAGCTATAATTGTCATTTGTTCCTTTTTGTACTGTGCCTAGGTAGGAGGACATTTTCTGAGAAAAGTAATTTATTAATTTACATAAGGATCAAAAGAATCCTTTCGTAAGGCAGGAAGGTAATTGTCTAAAAAAAGATGGGGTCTTAACATTTTAGACCCATCTTCTCTCCTCCCATCTCCTCAAAACTTCCTTATTTTATAAAAGTTACAAACTTTTATACTCCTGGGCACAAGTCCCCTTATCTCTGAGGTCCCACAGTTTCACTGCCCCATCCTGACCAGAGCTGTACAGCAAATGATCCTCTTTGGGACTGAACACCACATCGCCCACAGTCTTGCCATGGCCGCTGAGGTGACACACACGCGATAGCGAGGACCCATTCAGCTGGTACACTTCTATGCTGTTGTCTGATAGGCTTACAGCGATCTTTAGTGACCTGCAACCCAAACAAATGTCAATCAAATGCTAAACCTCAATTTCTACAATATCACACCAAGCATCGCAAGAGAATTAACATACCTACTTGAGTTTGTTCTGGCTCAAGCAACCTTTTTTGCTCAAATTCAGTATGGAACATATTGCCAGAACAATTAAACGAATTAGTCACTAAGCGGAGTATACTAATCCAATAGGAAAAAAACGATGTAGGTAAGCCATAGTGGTGTTTGGAGGATAATAAAAGTAAGCGATCTTATGGTCTTTTAGGGGATTGTGTTTCAATAAATAAGAAATATACTTACTTTGTTCCGCTCAGCTTATTGACGTAAGATTTTTTTAAAGAAACCGCCTTTTCTGCACCTAAAATGTAACTCGTGCTGAAATGTTTTTCTAACTCTTCAGAATCTACGGTATCTTTATCGAGCTCTTCATTGTCGATAATATCAGCCATTTTAACAATATCCCTAAGTCGCCTTATTTTTCCAGAGATTTCGCGAACAATTTAGCGCCAACTCAGACTTTGTTAAAATTTAGCACAAACCATACCAAATAATAAATACAAAATAACGTGCTCGACATCGCGCATGTGAATGAGATTTGTCCACAGAACTCATGATTTGTCAACCATTTGTCAATGTCAATCACCACCACAGACTATACATTTCGTCAAAGTGACAATTAAAGAGATGAACTACTACGAAAAAAACCGTAATTTCCCGATCCGCAAACACCACACGCCAAACAAAACACAAAAGTTGCCTTCGACTGCGATGTCCTTTTTTTTTAGTAAAAACCAAGGAGTGACCTGGGAAACAGTGTTGCCGTTTTATCGCTCTTCTCGCTAGATCTAGCGCTTTTCTACGCATTTCAGCGCTTCTTTTCCAACAATAAAGCGCTAAAAAAAATTTTGTGGATTCTGGTGGAAAAATGAAAAAGATATCGCCAGCCTTCAATTAGGCCAAAAAGTTGGTATTCAGAGCCGCAAAACAAAAAAAAAACAAAGAAAAACCTACAAGATCATTCGGGGAATCCCCAAGATTGAAAGATAATGTTCAGTCTAGTTTATTGTTTTGTCTCTTTTTACAGTAAACGATTTTACTATCGCTGTCTTACTCACAGTGTAAACAGAAAAGAACTGGTTTGTCTTACTTACTACGTACTAAAGCGGCGCGTGGTTAATTTCTTGTTAGAATTTTAGTTTGTAGTTCGTGAAAAATCTTAAATGGAAGTTCCTCTGAAGAAGAAGGCTTCATTCATTATAGGCAAAATTTAACCAACATTTTACCCATGCTAAAATCTAGTGGAATTTTGCGCTTTTTTCAGCCCCGTTTTTTACCAAAAACTAGCGCTTTTTTGACAAGCGTTTGGTGGTTTTATTTTCTTCCGAACGGCAACACTGAACACGAATTACTCATGTTCTTTTTCAAAGCAAAAAAGTTTCCTATTGAATTCAATGGTGATTTCGTGTCAGTGAGCTAATGATAATAATCATATCTCACTCTTTATTTTCACTGTGTATTACCTAAATATTATTTCTTTTATACACTCACTGTACATTAATGAATACTAGTTTGTAATCTAATATTACGGCGCTTGGTACCCTTATATCTTGGCCCAACTCGTTCGATGTCACCAGCAGCCAACCGCAATGCCAAAGCTCGCAGTGGTAATGGACTGATGCTCTTGAGATCTGAAGTTTTATCACAGAATGCCCAACGAATATTCCTTTCCATTCTAATATGATCTGAAATAAGAACTTTAAGTTAGTATCGTCAAAAAATCCTAAACATTGGCCACACTCACAAGCAACGAAATACCTAGTTAATACAGTTTATAACATAACTCAGTTCATAGAGCCTGTCATAGATTACAATGCACAGGCTGAATAAGGTTGTTGGTCTGGTCATTATGACACAAGTGTGCTGAGTTGGTCATCAGACACGACTTCACACGAGGCATTATTGTAAGCGCGAGACGTAAGCGAGCGCGGTAAGGAAGCTGAGTGTTTTTGTGAACAATGTTTTTCAACACAATTGCGAGGACAGAAATAAACTTGCTACTAACAATTAGTAACTTGAAGTAGACCTTTTTTATAGTAATTAACCACACAGCAGCAACTTTTTCAAATATTTACGGAAAATGCCGCATAAATTTTGTTTTTTCGTGTGCCGCAGTTTCGATGCGCGCGCAGGTTCAATAAAGCACAGCACAGGTAAAACCGGCTGTTCAGCCGGAGCAGCACCAAATTTAAAAAAAAACTATAAATTAATGTTTCAAAATACGATAGTTAAGTTAATTTGTGTTTATAAATAGACAATTTGATAAAATGAAATGTTTATTTGTCATCTTAACGCTAAAATAATTTAATATACGAAAAATATTCAATCTTTTTAGATATAAACTTTTGCTGAATTTTAAAAAAAGTTTATATTACAGCAAAAGTATGGTAATATGCTGAATTATGAAACTAAAAACGGTGTAATAAGAGTAAATTTACTAGCAACTGTGTTGAAAAATCCATTAAAAATTTCATCCATATGACGAATTCCTCGCTCATTAAATTGAGAACATAGCATAAGCTATAGACTAAAACATTTTTAAGAGAATTTTGAATGTTACATACATACATAAGCAGCCGATACACGTCCCACTGTAGGGCACAGCCCTTCTCTCAGGGAGAGAGATGTAAGTATCTATTGTAATTTAACCTTGACTTGTAAGGAATATTGTCAATAAATGTTGTCTATATCTATGTACATGCATAGCTTACCAATAGCAGGATCTACAATCGCAAAAGCGCGCTTCAAATTTTCAATACTGATCATTTTGTTTGCCGCGTTTTTTCCGCCCAATTCAGCCATTATCTCCCGTATGTACTTGTCTTGATAAATTTGCCTTTGACGATACAATTCACGCGCTAGCTCGATGCGTTCGAAACCTTCCTCATTCTAAAAAAAATTTTTGTTTATGATTTTTATCTGGGCACCTACTCTAGTTAATTATCCACCTACCTCTTGTAATAGCTTATCTAGATTAACTTCGTTACAGTTTATTTTGATTTTTAACTGTTTCTTTATGACATCAGACATGTTTTTGATGTCCACCTCAGTTTTGAGCGGGAAAGTCGTCTTTGCTATCTTTTCGAAATCATCTAATGTCATTGTCTGCAAGAAAATTAAGGAACATAAGCTAAATGTTTATTTTAAACAGCAGCCTAGCAGCCTGATGGTTGATGAAAAGGAAAATAGATCAGGGAGCCAGGAGTGGTCAGTATTATCGGGAATTATAGTCCGCACAAATCTTTTTGGCGGTAATGTGAACATATTCACGGATCGTTTACACGTCGCTTACTTTCTTTACAGTGTATGCGTGAGTTATTAACGTAGTGTGATGCGTAGTAAATTACTATTAGTCAATTACCTACACATACACTGTAACGACAGTAAGCGATGTGCAAACGATCTGTGACTATGTTCACGTTACCGCCAAGAAGATCTGTGCGGACTATAGTGTACATTACCTCGCCGTCCTTGCTGTGCTTGTACAAATTTTCTTTAAGAGTCTGCCACTCGGTACGTAGCCCCCAGTAAATATCTTCACTGAGGTGACCGTGTAACACACCCCAGAACAGCTTTACTTGAGGCTCATCCAGCATCTGTTCAGCACTTGAGCACAGGTTGTATGCCCATTCTGCACGCACACTCGCTTGCTGATATCTGGAGACAAGTATTGTTTAGGACGGACTTAAATTAAGGCCGACTTGCACCACTTTCTTAAATGTGGCTTAAGCAGCATTTAACTAAAATTCTTCATACAAAAGTAAATTTAAATGGTAACTTAAGTGCCATTTAAGAAGTGGTGCAAGTCGACCTAAAATATTTGTAGAATGAAGCGCCTATCAAAACAATTCACCACAAATTATTAAGGTACCGATCATTAAAGTAGTTGGTGAGATAATCTTGCATGCTTATAGACCCTCCATTCTCTAGTTTTCCGAGCCAGACGTCGTTGATGATAACACTGATCTCGCGTCGTGACAAACGCAGATTTCGCACTTTGCCCTCGTATCTCAAGTACGGGGGAATCATCGGATCTTTACCCTGCAAAAATAATTCAGGTGGGAGTTTCTTACATCAGTAAAAATATTTTGTCCCGAAATTTTGTATGAGAGCTTACAAGTCCATCAAAGTGCTCTAAATGATCGCTCTCTGCAGCTGGACCTAATTCTTTAAGCAGAACACGTAAAGTGTCTCTTGAAGATAGGCCACTTGCCAACTGCCACCATCTGAAAATTTATTTAAGAAAGCTTTTATATCTATGATCCTCAGCTAGCATTGATTATAACGAAATTGAAAGAATACCTATCACGACCACCCCCAATAAAGTCTGCACAAAGTTCCCATCGAGGTCTTGGGGTCCCAGCACGCTCTAGTTCACTACATCGATCTTTCAAGTCGATTAACTCAATTTCTGTGCTTTTCTTCTGAGCTAAAAGGAATAAGAGATTATACTTACAAAGTAAAGGAGGCTACCTGCTTTACTTTGTAAGTATAATCTGACTAACTTTGCAACTTTATGTATTTTTGCTTCAAATCTTCATGTTCTTTTTGTAACAATTGGAGTGTTTTGTTGAAGGCGAGGTATTTTGATTCTAGTGTCTCGTAATCTCTCCTTGGAACCGTCTCAGCGTACTCGTCAGTCATCTTCGCTAGTTTCGTTTGTGTTATTGTTAATTGTTTCCTGAATAATTAAATCTCAATGAGTTCGATTGCTCATTAGGATTTAGGTAGTATTATTTATTATAGCTGTACTGACCGACAGCGATCAAGGGCTATGCTCAAGACCACAGGGTCGCCGCACGAATCATCGGCCGAGCTTGATCCATCGAGTTGTTTCAGTTTCATGTGCAGACTTAAATTCTCGAAGTATAGGGTGTAGCGAGCGTCGCGCTCTCTCATCAGCGCTACATAATCGGAGAATTGTTCATCTTTTGTCTGAAAGAAAAACCGATATTTATCGATAACACTGTGATCAACACTAGGGACAAGGGTAAAAAACGCGCGAAATTTCAAAGGGATCGATCAAAGTTCCGCTTTAACCTCGCAATATAAATTAAATTTTAGTTTCCTGCGAGCGAGTTTGATAAAACCTTGTTTGACGTGTGTTTGACTGACCTTCCCCATCTCTTTCTTAGCTTTTGATACCTCCAATACTAATTTATTGTTTTGTTCTTGGAGATCTTCGTTTTGTTTCAGTATGTTCTTCAGTTTATTGTCATTATCATTCTTCTTTGCAGATATACCAAATACTCGCTAAAATAAAATAAGAATGATTAATTTACGAATAGAAACAATGATGCATAAACAAAAATTTAATATTAATACAGTAACAAACAGTATAATAATTTCTTACAAAGACTTAATTTTACATCACACAAAAACACTAATTTCATTTCATTTCATTTCAAAGGCTTAATGAAGTAAACTTATTGATAAACATACAAACAGCCAAATAACAATAAGTATAAACAAACATTATGTTTGTATTGTAAACTTTATCACATTTAGACAATTCAGTGTACATAGTATCTCCATAGTAATCCATCTTATCTGTTAGAACTATGCAACATGTTGAGATCTCTCCTCCCTCCAACTGATTACTTGGGATCTGATAGCTGTTATGTCTTCAGCATAAGTTCTGCAGCACCCTCCCACATATCTCACTCCAAGATCCAGCCATTTATGGACAAATGTGGCTAAACTCTCACATTTGTCTTTCTCTGTCCACCCTAAAGTTTCATTATACTTCTCTCCAGAGTTAGGATAGACCACAAATGGTATAGGTGACTCTTTCCTGTCGTCGTTGATGCCTTTCAACAGATTCTCAATGTTATAGGGGCTGCAACAGTTTACCCCAATGGCCACTAATTGCCCTGCGCTGGCCTTCCAGCACTTCTTGAGGACTGTTTGGAAATCTTCTCCATGAGCTAGGCTCTTGTTATCTTTGCAGCTGAAAGACATCCAGGCCTTCATGTCAGGATACTCCTTGAGCAGTTCAAGTAGAGCCTCAGCTTCTTTCTGGCAGGGGACTGTCTCAAGAGCCAGTAAATCCACTCCACCTTCAACTAAAGCTTGGATACGAGGCCTGTGCCATTCTAACATGGTCTCCTTAGGAGTAATATCAGCATAGTTGCCACTGTACTCAGATCCGTCGTGTAGATGTGCCCCATAGGGTCCTACGGAGCCTACAATCAATGGTTTGAAACTGAGTTGAGATTCTTTGACATGTGCATCCCTAGCATCTTTGGCCAGGTCGACAGCCAGGCTGATGAGCTTGAAGGCGTCTTCGGCGGTGAGACCGAGGTGCTTGACGAAACCGCCTATTGAGGCCTGGTAAGTGTTGGTCATGATGAGGTGGGCGCCAGCGCGCAGGAAGTCGCGGTGCGTGTGCGCGATGTCTGCCGGGTGGGTTCGAATGAAGCGCGCCGTCCACAGCGGGTCGCCATCCACGCGGTCGCCAACGTGGCGCGACAGCTGCGAAGAGAAGCCTCCATCCAATACGAACACTACAGGAGCCTCCGTGCCGGCATCATCGCGCTGCGACGGTGACGACATTCCTTATACTACCTTGAGAGGATTCGGTGTAGGGCAGAACTTCCGTGGATGAAGCGTGACTATCTTCAACTGAATTCCTATGCCACCGTCGCAAGTATGATATGATCATGCGACGATAAGGTAATATAAAATTCAGATCAAACGTCAAAATCAAAACAATATCAGAGTCACAGATTAATGGCATTGATATTGATTGACATTGGCTTGCGGAAGTAGATATTTGTAAAGAACGCTATAGGTGTATAATATGTTAAAGTAGGGTAAACATGGAATTCATGAAAAAAAAATTATGTTTATAATGAATATACCTAAGTATTTTTCAAATTTTGAATTATTTATGTTGAACTTGTACTTACGTCATGGATGATAAATTGAGATATTCTCTGATCCCGTATCTCCAAAGCATTGTCGTATGCGTTCTTAACCGATTTTAGCAAATTTGAACAAGTTACAGTTTTATCAATCAAAGAACAGAAAGCTTCTTGATAAACCTGCAAGAAAAAAAAAAACAAATTATCTTAATCTAGAGGCTCTCTTTTTGCACTTTAATCTATTATGAAAATTACCTTTAACACTTGATCGAAATAAATCTGTTGATTTTCATACAGTTCACTTGAAGTTCTTTTGATGACTTTGAGTTTACTTTCAGTACTGTGTTCAATTTCTTTTATATGTTTGGGCGTATGATTCGCCTGCATAGCGATGAACAGTTTAGTGGAATATGGATTTTAACATTCAACAAGTTTTTATAAAGTTAAGTGCTTTTTGTTTCTGTAGTGATTATCACTAAAGATAACATTTTTTTAATCGCTGAGATAAGCATCCGCAGTCGCATTATTTTCACCGGTTGGTTACGGTTTTCTGTGGTCGCGCGTCTCGTTGCAGGGGCGCCACCTATCCGTGGATCGTGAAAGTAGTGGATGTGACGTCACTCACTCACTGAACTGACATGCATGAAATTCAGAAATTAGAAATGGCTGCAATGGGTAGTGGACGAGGAACGATGGATTCCCAAAATCAAGTGCAAAGTGATACTGTAGATCGTTTAAAACTGCTTTATCCTAATGTGAATGAAGATGAGACCCCTTTGCCACGTTCCTGGAGCACCAAGGACAAATTCAGCTACATCGGGCTGTCGCAAAATAATCTCCGAGTTCACTACAAAGGTAAGAACTTTCAAGGTTTGTTTATGGATTATTTATTCGCGCAATTCTTTATCATTTTACTTCAGAATGGTTCAGAATTCAGAAACCTAATTGAATTTCCGACGAAAGTGGCTCGTTTTTGACGTGTCGTAACAGCTTGTATGGGGCTGTCGCATCACTCAAACAAAGAAATCAGCTGATCGTATATTTTGTAACAACACCAAAATATATCACGACGACGCGTCTATCGCTTTTCTAAGACTGACCACCTCGAGGATTATAGTTTTATTTCCTCTACAGAGAGTAGTTTAAGCTATAAATAATATTCAGTAGACATTTGTATGGCTGTGTCTCTATGTGTAACATATAACTGTATTATTTGCTCTCTATGTGAATCGCCCGAAGCTAAAATCGTTGCTATTAGCTGCTGAATATTGCGCAATAAATTTACGTAGTTAGTACCTTTATCAGTTGCAACTATTACACATATGTCAGATAATAAAATAGACCCTATCCTTTGTTTATTGGGTACTAATGTTAACAGTCAAAATTATAAATTCTAAACACATTACAAGCAGTTTTGTTGCAAAACTTCTTGGTACCTAGTTGGTAACAATAACTCTGGCTTCGCTCAAAGTTATATGTTCTGCTACATGTAGCCAATCACTAAAATTAATTTAGAAACCTAATTACCTGTAACAGTTGACAGAGTTGTTATTATCAAATGTTAGATAAAAAAAATCACTACAATATTTATTCATACAACTGTAACTTGTTTTCTACTCACATTTAACATGACTAATTCCTTACCTTTTGGGGAGTCCATAGTCCACAAACGTAATAACCTTGTACACTCAGAGTAATTAACAGATAACCTATTTTAAAAACCTATAGATATCCTATTGTTAGGTCATGGCAGGATACTATTTATTTAGCCAACTTTTTAGTGATTGTAGGCTGTTTTCAAAATTAATTGGCACCATGAAGTAATACTCAATGTATTGAGTCATGTACAATGTGCAATATTTTGACACTTTTTTAGGGTTCCGTACCCGAATGGTGCCAAACAGGACCCTATTACTAAGTCTTCATTGTCTGTCTGCCTGTCTGTCGGCTAGATGCAGGAACCAGGCTTAGTCAGCATATACATATATTACATTGCATAAACTCACGCCTGTGATCCCGGAGGGGTAGGAGACCAGAGTTTGCCACTTGCCACGATCCTGACAGACCTGTGTTTCGCTTCATCAACATTCATTAATCTAACAACAAATACTAAAACAGAATAAAATAAATATTTAAGGGGGGCTCCCGTACAACAAACGTAATTTTTTTTCCGTTTTTTTCGCGATATTGATAACAGCAACAGATAGACACTTGAAATATTCACAGAATATTTAGTTCTATATTTGCTTCAAAAATAGATATAATTAAAATAAAATAAATATCTAAGGGCGGTTCCCATACAACAAACGTGATTTTGTGCCGTTTTTTGATCTCGGGCGCCAGGCCAGCACTAAAAGATACCGTGGATAGTCAGAGGAAAAGCGCTTGGGTTTTAATCGCAAGGCGGGTATGATAACGGAGTCTGCAGTGGGAGATTAAAGAAACGAAGTAAATTTAATTCTAATTATTATTATTTATTTTTCCATTAGAAATATACATTTGGGCTGAAGGCCGTCAAACCTGGTTTTGTTTTAGAAAGTTTTAATTAAATTAGGTAAATTGACTAGTATTAGCAGTCTGTAGTTAGGTCTCAGTGTCCCCAAAAAAGTCACAGTACATGGTTTCAGAAAATAAGAAATCCTAACCACTGGCCGCTTGCCAGAAAAGAATTTATGGAAAAAAATGCACTTAGAAAATCTAAAGTAATATTATTATTACAATTTAGCTTGGAAACAATAGGTAAATGAGTTTTAATCGCACAGTAGAAAGTTGGAAAATTGCTACTTGGAAAATTTGCAAAATAGAATGTTGGAAACTTAAGTCTTGGAAACTTGAGATTATCGCTTGAAAATATGTTAGGCTGGTGAGAGTATCGTGACCACAAAATGCCTCTCCAAAAAAAGGAAACATACCGAAAATCATCCAGGTAAATTAAATAAATTATCAGCGGGAAACCTGGGGCCGTCCATCTTGTTGTCTTCAGGAAGCAACCACCTCTCCGCACCAAGGTAGAACCCCGAGGAATATTGGAGTTTTTGAATGAAAGTTGAAAATTGGAAATATGGAAAAAGGAAAGAAAGAAAGAAAGAAACCCGACCAACAGTTGAGTTTCTTTTAAATGTAAATAATTACGACGTCTGCATTGTGTCGCAATTTAAGCGAAAGGTATAGAAAATATAAATGTGAAATTGATGACAAATCCCGTCTTTTATATCCTCAGGGACATGCCGAAAATTTAGTTAAGAAAATCAAAATGGAAAATAAACGAATTATTTCACTGTCGATTGACATGATATTCGCGGCCATGCCGCAGAAAAGAAAATGTTACATGATGGAGGCTTTGGTCTGAAGACCCCGGAAAAAGAATGAGTCATTGACAAGGACTTTTTTTTTAATCAAGGAGACAACCAGACAAAAAGGAGCGACAGACAATCTACCTCCGCTTTCGTCCGTGCAAAAACCAATAAATAACGTTGTGATATGACCACACCGTCAAATGAAGAAAGTAGGACATCCTTAGGGAAAAAAACAACTGTCAAGTTCAAAATGTAAACAAAAGGTTCCCAAAAAGAAAGAAATTATGCAAATTTAGGTTAATTATGGCTGTAAGCCAATGGAGCGAAATTCCAACGCTACATGTTACGAAAGATAATGGTACGGAACCCTTCGTGCGCGAGTCCGGCTCGCAATTGGCCGGTTTTTTACCTATTATCTACCAACTAGTGATGTTTTGCAATTACTTTGCAGTACTAGGCTATAGCTTTGTGATATGGAAGTAGATACTCACATTAACACATTATGACTCTGCAATTTATGCAGGTAATTTGGCTCACTTCAATACAAGTTTATTGTTAGGGTTCCGTACCCGAAGGGTGCCAAACGGGACCCTATTAAGGCTATTACTAAGACTTCACTGTCCATCTGTCTGTAGATAGACATCTGTCACCAGGCTTTATCTCATGAACCGTGGTAGCTCGGCAGTTGAAATTTTCACAGATGATGTATTTCTGTTGCGGCTATAACAAAAATACTAAAAACAAGATAAAAAAATATTCAAGGGGGGCTCCCATACATATTTTTTCCCCGTTTTTTGCTCCATATTAATAACGGCAGTTATCTTCTAAAATAAATAATTAAATTAAAATAAAATAAATATTTACGGGGGCCCCCATACTACAAACGTGATTTTTTGTCGTTGCTGTTTTTTTTAAGATCGCGACAGACTAGGCTATATATTATAATATATTGCGCGATGTCTTGTTCTATACTAAATCCGACCACAGTCGTGTGTGGACGCGGGTTGCGCGTTGGATATTGTGTGGAAAAAATATAGTATATGTTAACGCCGTCGTCTGTGACGGCCATAAATTTAAAGTTCCAATGAAATCTATGTCAATAAAACACTCTGTTAACGAAACAAAAATAAATATACAATAAAAATTTCCATGTTGCATTTACTCATGTTGACGCGAAATTACAGGAGAACACGGGAAACAAAGTTCGCGTAACCAAGATAATACGGAATTTTTTAAAATAAATTACGTCTTCATGAATGTGCCAAACCTCAAACCCAAGGTTATCAATCAATCAATATATTTATTTCGGAACAAGTCCATAGTGTTAGTAATAATATTAATATTACAGAGATTTCTTAAAGTGGTTTTAGTCAACATCCAAGTGTTGCCAATACGTAAAAAACAAATCCCATTTTACTTCCAAATATAAATTGTGTGAGCTGCGTTACAGTTTTTTCATTATTTTTATTTTATGAGTAACTAAATATTAATGTCTGATGCAATAAGTTTTGGTCACACGAGTCTACTTTATTACAGTAAAAAGAATATCTACCGAGTATTATGATATATTTTATAATGGTAACACTGCATCTTTTTTTGCATCGGATTAAAAAACACTAGTCTAAGCTAAATTTTTTTTTTTCAAAATAAAATCAAAATATATTTTAAGGGGTAGGCAGACATTTTTTTAAAAGGTTTTAAAGCAAATCTAATATATCTTAACAATCTTATCATAGAACCTTATATGGTGTCCCATAACTAACTTATTAACTTTGCAAGTGAAAATGGTGGAAATAAAAATTTGTGTTTATTTCTAGTATTTACATTATCATGGCTACAGTACAAATGATCTTGTCATAAAAGTTACACAGAGCAGAACATACAAATGAATGAGACATACTGAACATATAATGTATATCTTCTGAATTATAGAACTGCAAAAGGCTTGTACATAGTTTGGGTCCTGTGTGCTTGAAAACTAGGATATCCGATCTGTTATATAAAATATAGACAGCAAATAACTTTATTCTGTTTTAGACGCTCACTTCGTGTTAGGATCAATACAAATGACTGTTCTCTACTGATGCAACAATAATGTGACTGACTATTGGCCGTTTCCTACACACAATTCATGGCTACTGATAGTTCAAATTTGACAGTTCTTCCATAAGAAGCTGCTGTGAAAAATATACTGTTGGTGGGCTTATTTTGAATATAGCAAATCAGTAAATACTTAAACTAAACTAATGGGTCCAGGGATTTGGATGAAATCTCTTGGCCACTATAAGGAATGTTAGGGAATTAGCCTATGCCCATCAGTGGGCGTCTTTCATGGGTTGTATAAACAGATGATTAGTATTTAGTACACAAGGGGTACCTACTCAAGGAGTAGTAACCTGAAATTCTACCAAGGAGAAAAGGCATGGTAAAGTTAGTACGAAGAAATCATCATTTACGCGTACGAAGTCGCGGGAATATGCTAGTTTAGTATATTAGTTCCTAAACACTTGTCATGTGTCCTGGTTGTACAGGCAGGCACACAAGTCACATAGATTCGTTGCTATTCTTGCTGTGTGATTGACAGCCTATCAGCATTTCCCACTTACTAAAGCAGCTTCAGTGTTTTTATGAAATAATCTTACTAAGCAATGACATAAACTGATATAAAACACTGATAAAATGGACTACTTTAACATCTTAGTTAGCTATGAATCACTTTACCTTGGCCCACATAGTTGAATGTGTGTTGAGGTAGAGCCAGTGATATGTTAATATGATTTAAGGAAAGATGACCAGAGTGAACTTCTTTCACTGCCCTAACATAGATGTAAATGAACTAACTGTTATAAATAACGTATTAGTATTTTCGTTTATTAGCAGCGCGCATATCTTTAGGATTTTTTCTTGTTACAAAGAGTCCGAACAATAATTAACCACTCGTATGCCGCGACACAGATCTGTGTCCAACTTAGTATGGGCCACCTATACGTTGTGTTCCGCGAGGGCAGTTCAGGAGTTAAGAGATTCATAAAAATCAAAATGATGTTTTTTATTCAAAGTAGCACAGAAACTGCGACTTAATGAACTTGAACTAGGTGTCCATTTCAAAATCTAGATCATTTTGGAGAAAAAATGGACAAAAAAACTCCAAACTTAGTCTTTTCAAGTCCTTAATTTACAGGATTTATACAAATGTTCTAAAACTCATGCATTGAACTGGCTTTAATTCCAGACATCATTGTCATCTAAATAATCTTTAATGTTATAGTAGCTGGCACAAAGTGTGCTTCACACATTTTTTGAACCGCGTTTGGCAAGCTTATGATATCCTCAGGGATCTTATTGTAGAAACGTATACAATGCCCCATAAAGGATGTATTAACCTTTGCCAGCCTAAATTTTGGGAACGAAAGTTTATGTCTATTTCTAGTATTTACATTGTGTTGGCTACCTACAGTTTTAGAGAACAGCTCCTATATTACGCGCATCAAATCCTGAGCAATTCCAATCATCTATCTGTCAAATTAGTATGGAAATTGACAGTGACACGATTGGAGTTACTCAAGATTTGGTAATCCTCGGTCTGATTAGCTGTGTATACTATTACGACTTAATTTTCTGCTAATGTACTAATTTTCATACTATTTCGATGAAAAAACAAAAGTCGTATTTTTTGACATGTGTCATTTTGCAATATGAACGACGCCCTTGTTCATTGTGCACTCAAATAATGTGCATGGTACAAAATAGGTGGTGGTACAACTTTTACAAGAGTTTGAAGTTAGTAAGAACATTAATAAACCGCCACTTTCCTGTATCATGCATTGATGACGCACTGACAGCCTCTTGCTTCCTAACAGTTAATAGGTTATTGCCCGTTTTTTGTCGCCACAGTGCCATAATAAGAATGCATTACAGTTGGTCTGCCTCGTTGGTCTAGCGGTATCGCCTCTGGAATGGTAATCAGAATAAAATTATCATGCCAGTTGGCGAGGAAGCATAACATGGAAACATCAACCAGGTATCGAAGTCTATACGACAGTTCCCGGCTGTGGTATTACGTTGTCTACTCCCCGACTAAGTATTAGGGGTTAAAGTATGAAATTGCCGTTTTATTGCAATAGGTTCTTTGAATTGACATAGAATCTTCATGGTTTGAGGTTTTCGAATGAAACTTTTTTCAAATGGTTTCTATAATGTTCTTTTTTTAAAAAATGTGAAACATTTGAATATCGACTTTCAATTGTTTTTGTTATTCAATTTAGACAAGAAAGATGGATACTGCGAAAATTCGAGTGATTATGAGGCACCCATTTTTCGCATTTTTTTATTTTATTGATTTGACGCAAGTGAGTCAATATTGTGGGTAAGGTAACGTTAAACCATGCCGCTAATTCCTGGGTAGTTTGACTAGGGTCGGCTTCCACTATCTCTCTTAATTCATCGTTATTCACCTGTGTGGGCGGTCTTCCTCGTGGCTCGTTCTTTAAGTCGAAATTTCCATCACGAAAGCGTTTAAACCAAAATCGCACGGTGCGTTCATTAGTAGACCCCTCTCCAAACGCAGCATTGATATTGCGGGCTGTTTATGCCGCGTTAGTTCCGCGTCGGAACTCGTATTCAAAAATCACTCGAATTTTCGCAGTATCCATCTTTCTTGTCTAAATTGAATAACAAAAACAATTGAAAGTCGATATTCAAATGTTTCACATTTTTTAAAAAAAGAACATCATAGAAACTATTTGAAAAAAGTTTCATTCGAAAACCTCAAACCATGAAGATTCTATGTCAATTCAAAGAACCTATTGCAATAAAACGGCAATTTCATACTTTAACCCCTATTATTTGTATTCGGTGTATTCCAATCACTGATATTACGTACAGTTGACAGCACATCAATCATTACACGCTTGATCTCTCGGTTGCGTTAATAATGTGCCAAAAGGTGGATCCCGAATCATGATGTAGGTGGGTATATCTTTAGGAGGATGTTAGTGGCGTGGTTGTACGGCAGGGTTAAAATCCCCGCTTGTAACAGTAATGCTATCTTCTAATTAACATCGCCGCCTTTGTGGGTTTTTAGTAACAACACCATTCGCTTACTTAACGGAAAACCTGGTGAGGAAACCTATATGCTCACATGTAATCGATAAATTCGCGGTGGGCACGCTTGGTTATTATGATATTCATATAAGCCAATAGAGCTGGTTGAGTTTTACTTAAACTAGCTCTATTCGCACTCTACCCTACCTTAGCTCTATCGTAAAATCTGCTTGTATTATCGTAGACAAAACAAGAATTATTCAATTATTCTCGAGAATATTTCTGTAAGAATTACTGCTCTCCGAAATACATTGCTATCGAAAGACCTCATAAAAATGCTGAAGTTGAGGCAACTTTAACATTTTAGGTTTCTTTAGTCAACAAGGGACCCATATATTTACTAATCTTTTGGCATTTAAAGTTATTGATGGCAATCATGGAATCTTATGATATACGCAACTACTGATGTATTAGGTTTAAGATGATTTGAAAAAAGATTGCCAGAGTGGAGTTTTTTTTCCGCTGCCTTTTCTCCACTATAAATACGGCCCGAAGGCAGCGGCTAACATGGTACACTGACATTCAGCAAACTGAATGTAAATTCTTTGTGTTGAAATAAATTTTTGATTTCTTCATTTCTATAGTTTCGCCGTGTCCGTCCGTCTGTCTGTCTGTCCGCGGCTTAGTTCAGAAACGATTAGTACTAGAGAGCTGAAATTTGGCACAAATGTACATATTAGTCACACCGACAAAACGGTAGAACAGAACTTTGCTCGAAGAAATCTCTTACAGAGATAAGACAAAGATAAAGATAAAGAGATTTATTTGTCAAACATGTGTACAGAAAGGTGGTATTAACATATTTAGTTCAGCTCGCCTTTGTACATGTAATTTCTTATGTTATGTCCTGTTAAATTTCTTGTGTGCAATAAAGTATAATAATAGAACCTTAAAACAAATTCTTCTAGGGTACATACCCTACACCTAAATTAGGCATGCGTTTTTTTTTTCTCCCCTACACCAATGTGTAGGTATCGTTGGATTTGTAGTTTAAAAATATTGTGGGTGCCATTTTTAGATTTAGAGATCCGTTTGTGAAATAATTAGCTTTAAACGGCAAGTTTTCGTTAGAGTAGGACGTTCCCATCCCTCTCCCGGCTAAACGGTTGATTGTAGAAACGTGAAAAACATCAGGTCAGTAGCACATATAAAAATACAAATAGTTTATTTATAAATGTATTAGAATTATGTCTTACTGTTACACATGTATAACGACTTAATGCGCTAGGATACCTTTTTAAACTTACTTCGCAAAGTATAACTCTTGTTGAACATTCCAGGGTAGGTACATATTTTGCAAAGTCTTACAATAAGCGGCAACAGTCTAACATCAGCAACTACCCTCCGCGCTAGTTAAAAAACTGTATTCACAATTGAATTCACATTCTGTAGGCTGAGGCTGGTGGGTAAGCTCATGCTCTCCGAGAGCTCCACGTGTCTTAACTCATACTCTCTGAGAGCCAATTTTTAAGAGCTCAGCATCTCTTAACCACATACTCTCTGAGAGCTCTACATGTTAACTGTGGGCCGGCTTGGGGGCAAACAATGGGCTTTGTCGTCTGAGGGTGGTCTCGCCGGGGCACGAACCCGGTATCGACCGCGGCTGCACTCCACCAGAGCAGAGTCAATGCACCGAATCTATCTAATTCGCCGTCTAGACGTGACGCTGTCAGAAGCCACCGCTGCGAGCTCGAAATTGATATAGTGGAACTAGCAGGATATCCTCGGCTTATATGTAGACGCGATTCAGCAACTAAAGTTTGTAAAAAAATAAAAATATTCGTAATATCTTGCACCTAACTAGGTGCAATAAAGTGTTATCTATCTATGACTCGGCTTGTTTTCTAAATAATTTTGTTAGATGACCTCTATGGGTCCGAGTCTCCGGACTTAACATATTGTACTGTCACATATCCGACGTACGTAACGCACGATTGTTCTCCAATCGACCCGACCGAGGAACCGAACTCCCACATAAGTATAATTATGTGGTAGTTCGGATCCTCCTGTCAACTCCTGTGTTCGATTTCGACTCGCACTTGGGTGGGTTTAAATTATTAGTCCACGCAAGCGCGCCCTAAAATAGTTTGATATTGTAATAATATCTCTATTTAGTTTGCAAACTTAAAAGTTACGAAAAAACAAAAAAACCGGCCAAGTGCCAGTCGGACGTGCGCACGAAGTATACATCATTAGACACAAAGATAAAAAAAAACAGCAAACAATCACGTTTGTTGTATGAGAGCACACCTTAAATATTTATTATATTTTAATTTAATTATTGTTTTTTATTTATATTTCAAGCTTCTACCTGCTGCCGTTGTTAATATCGAGCAAAAAACGGCAAAAAAATTACGTCTGTCGTATGGGAGCCCCCCTTAAATACTTATTTTATTCTGTTTTCAGTATTTGTTGTTATAGCGGGAACAGAAATACATCATTTGTGAAAATTTCAACTGCTTAGCCACCACGGTTCATGAGATACAGCCTGGTGACAGACAGACGGACAGTGATTTCTTAGTAATAGGGTCCCGTTTGGCACTCTTCAGGTATGGAACCCTAAAAAAGGTCCGTCAAAACGGAGTGCATTTCCAACCTCTCTGGCGGCCCCGCTGAGTGACGTTGAAGACTCGCCCTGCCCCTTCCATCCGAGCGGGGAGGCGTTGCACCCGCCTCGACTGGAAATAAGTGGTACAGACCTCGTATTATGGGGCTGATCTATCTTGCTCGCTGCTTGTATGAAGCGGCCTTGTAGTAGGGATGGTTTTGATTTTCTTTTAGACATATTATGTTTGTAGAAAAATATCGTGAATACACTCCGTGTCTGAGGTATACTTGAAACCTGAGTGTCTGAGGTATAGGTACATACATGGCATACCTACATAAACAATTCACGCTTGTATCCCGGAGGGTAGTCAGAAATTAGGATTTGCCACGATCCTGACAAAGCTGTTTCGCTTCACGAACATTCATTAGCCGCTGCGTGCACGCACCCGGGTGCTTTTTATCTCGCCCTTAGCTCATACATTGGTACCCGTAGAACAGGGAATCCTAGTTTGAGAGCTAGTAAGCATTTTTTGTAACCGTTTTACAATAAAGTTTTTTTATTTCATTTCTTCCTTCATCCTCTCCATATGTCCAAGCCAACGCAACATTAAATAAAGTAAAGTATAAATTATAAAAGTTTTTTATTATCAATAGAGTAGGGTAAGTAACAACATAAGTAACAAATAATAATTTTCATCTTATAAAATTTAAATTAACAGCTCATTCCTTTTTCAGTTCTGGTCACTAAATACTCTTTCAGTCTACGTGGCTCAGCGTTTATATCCCCAATCCGCTGTGCGCATGTGATGAAGATAGTTCCCTTTTTCTGAGACAAGGCTTGCGGGATATGTCCCACTACAAGTGGTGTACTATAGTGGACGCATCCCACTGCTGCTTTGCTGGTTACTTATGCTGATCTGTCTCCCTATTTTGTAACAACAATGACCGTAGTGGTTTATGGGAAACACAAATGTTCTTATGCCCGGACGAGCGACCCATTTATCTGTAGCAAGCTTATACTTCGGTTTGCAACCATGATTGCAAATATGGTTAACGAATAGGTCCTCATATAGGTGATATTATGACAATATTTTCGCAATATTTTATGACTGCCTTGTTGGTCGGTATCCCGTCTGATTACCATGCCGGAGGACGTAGGTTCGATTCCCACTGGGGGCCGCCGTACAAGTGTACTCATGGTCTCAGTCTGGGTGTATTTCTATGTTTGTGATGCACTTGCCTGGTTACCGTAGTACAGGGTATCCTAGTTTGGGATCAGGACAAGTGATTGTGTTGTGTGGAAGTTAAGTTATCCTTACCGTATGGATGGATGTTTGTTACTGTTTGATTAGCACTTTGGGTTTTTTTTATCCCGGAAAAATACACATCAAAATTACCACACAAACGAAGTCGCGGGCAACAGCTAGTTATACATATTTTCACTTTTATTTAGTATACCTCGTGGGGGTAAAAAAACGAAATCACCATTATGCAACTAACAAAGAGTGCATTCTATACATACAATAACGGTATTAAAAGGTGGCCAGTGTTCCAGCAAGGGCTCTCGAGTGCATATTGTCATATAAAAGGTACCGAGTTGCAACTAAAGGACAATGCCCCAGGTAACCTGTTTTAATGGATATTGGCAATTCCTTTTTATCAGTTTTCCGATCAGACGTAGAGATGGGCCGAGGAGAATTTTCTCCGAGACTGTTCTCGCGTGATGAGACGTTATACATTGAAAAATTATGTCTTTGTTCAATGAATTCCGATCATTTAGATTAAATTTAAACTCTCTATTGCCCACCATACATAATAAAAGTACATGAAATACACGCACATCGCAGAACAGTAGAGTTATTTCACTGTAATCCAAAAATATATTACTGTAAATTATTACAATAACGATAGTTCAGACTTTTTTTAGGGTTCCGTACCCGAAGGGTGCCAAACGGGACCGTATTACTAAGACTTCACTGTCCGTCGGTCGGTCTGTCTGTCTGTCACCAGGGCCTAGATTCTGTTAATGCATTGTAGTAACATGACAACTGCATGAACATGGCGGTTTTCATTTCATGGCTGCTTTAAGTCTACGCGGGCACACCCATCAAACCTTCTAGGCGTCAATGGTACGAAAAAACACGTCACGTGACCCGACAGTGTACCTGTCATTATACTACAATGCACTAACAGAATCGAGGCCCAGGTTGTATCTCATGAACCGTGATAGCTAGGCAGTTGAAATTTTCAATGATGATGTATTTCTGTTGCCGCTATAACAACAAATACTAAAAACAGAATAAAATAAGTATTTAAAGGGGGCTCCCTTAAAACAAACGTATTTTTTTGCCGTTTTTTCTCGATCTTTGTGTCTAATGTTGTATAGGTAATGGTACGGAACCCTTCGTGCGCGAGTCCGACTGGCACTTGGTCGGTAAACTTTCTCCGGATATATAAACAAACTAGAATTTGAAGCCTGAATTTTTATTCACCGTCCAAATCGAAATTCAATTGTGGTCGGTGAAAACACTTTCTAAGGGAAGGCTTGTGCCCTGTAGTGGGACGTCTTTGTATAGGCAGCTTATGGTGAAAATAAAGACACGACAAATTTATTTTTGCATAATTTAGTACAAACAGCCTAATGTAATTCCTGGCGTACAATAAAGTCAATAAAGAATATTATAATTTATAACTGCTTGTACAAAGTTGCCTAAAAAACTACGGTAATGGTCACCACGTGCCAAAAGGGATCACCGCCTCTTTTAATTTTTTATGCACATTTAACTCGATAACAATGTTTTTTTGATAATACATTAGGTAAAGTATTTTAATCCCAAATATTCAACCTAGGCTCAATTTTTTTATTTAAGCCTATAACCAAGTCCAACCTAAAGTTATCAAAGGAGATCTCCTTTTGCTTCTTTTTTAAAATTAATGTCAATTCGTGATTATTGACATTAAGCTAATTATACTCGGGAAAATTATTGCGTAGGAACGCATTGGGCGTTGGGCCTTAGGTCCATATTACACTATCATATATTGCATGATCAAAGTTTCTTCTTTCTTGTTACCAAACGTTTGAAGTGCTTCATTTCTCTTTTGTTAGTAAAATCCGGGGCTGTACTCTGTTGGCTGTAGTTGTTGCTTTCATTAGCCTTTATTAACGAATTTTCTCACTCAGAGAATAGACATAAAACGGAAAGGCGTTCATCTCTAGAAGATGCGGACCAAAAACGGACGAATGAAATCACAAATGACAAAAGTTCTAAGATGAACATGAAACACGGTAATAGTCCTTACACGTGCTGCATAAATCATTCTAATTAGACGCACGAGGTCCGTTTTTTTGCTCCTGATCATGATCGAAGCTTAAAGACTTAAATGGAGGATTATAGTCTTACAGTAATCGATCTTATAATAACTCCCACGTTAACCATTCCAAGTGTACTTTAATTAGCGAGTAAACACCATAATAACGTAGACCGTCCCCGAAATACAGGCGAGGCTCAACATGACCTACATAAAGAGTGTAGGTAGGATTGTGATATTGATTGCTCCTGGGAAACGCACATGCATATTCTTTTGTCAATTTAATTCACTTCTATCGTGAATTAGTAATACTTTCCAGCAATAGATTAAAAAAAACCAGGAGCCTGCACCAAGAATTCCGTTTTGTTCGAATTTTGCAGTTATGTGGTGCGAAATAAAAGCTAGAGTACTATGCAATTCAAATAATTGTCAGGAACCTTAATTAAAGGCAGGACGGCACAAATTAGTCTCTAAATAAATAAACAGAAATGCCTTTATTCAAACAAAACATGCACATACAGAACATTACAGAAGCCTTCTTTTAAGTAAATATTAGGGGTTAAAATATGAAATTGCCGATTTGTACTGAAAATCTAAATTGTTTATTTTTAAAATCTCTTAATTCATCGTTATTCACCTGTGTGGGCGGTCTTCCTCGTGGCTCGTTCTTTAAGTCGAAATTTCCATCACGAAAGCGTTTAAACCAAAATCGCACGGTCCGTTTATTAGTAGACCCCTCTCCAAACGCAGCATTGATATTGCGGGCTGTTTCTGCCGCGTTAGTTCCGCGTCGGAACTCGTATTAAAAAATCACTCAAATTTTCGCAGTATCCATCTTTCTTGTCTAAATTGAATAACAAAAACAATTGAAAGTCGATATTCAAATGTTTCACATTTTTTAAAAAAAGAACATGAAGCCAGAAAACCTCAAACCATGAAGATTCTATGTCAATTCAAAGAACCTATTGCAATAAAACGGCAATTTTATACTTTAACCTCTATTATTTACCTGTACTGGGAGGCTCCGCTCTTTCTACAGGTCTACAGTTACACTATAATCTATTAGTGTGCTTATTAAACAACTATGTTACATTATTTAAGGTACATTTAAATACACGGTCGACGAAAGAGTTCTGCTCGTACATCTGTTCTCTTACCCATACTGTATTTTCATATAGGGATAAGGCACGTAGACCCGAGTTCCGTGGGCTAAAAAGAGACACAAGACTGTGAGCGTAGACAAAGCGCAGTCTACGCCTGTCAGCCCGCCTGGAGTCACAACAAAGGATATCGAGGTGACTTCGTCCATACATGGAAACAAAGTGTCCTTTAGGCACCGCTGTACTGCTGAATAATTTGCAAAGATTCCAAAGCTTTGCTATTGATTTTTCCCTTTATAGATAAGGTATCTGTAACCTACTTTCCAAACATCAGGCTTACGTGAATAAGCTAATCGACTCTTATCAATATGCAGAATCACGCGTGACTCAAGGACGAGTCTTGCCGGCCTAACACGGCAGGAGTTTTGTCTGCGCTTGCCGCAGAAATTACACCACATTATTTGTATGAAATCCTCTTGGGAAACCGCAGATATAAGTCCTGTTAGGAGGACAGGTCGAGCCTGCCACCCAGTTTCCTAGTTAACTCTAGCACCCCGGTGTCCGTGGCTGCAATCCTATCTTAATGTAGTCATGGTAGTTTGTTGGCCCCCCACAACCTATTTCACGTCACTCTTTTAAGATTTGATGTGTCTGCCCTTTGAACTTCTAATCGTAAACCTTTTAATCGAACCTTTGATGCTGGGATCCGTTATGGAATATTCTATTTTTGTATTGGTGCCTGTAAGATAGTAATTTTGAATCAAGGATTAGTAACATCCTCCGTCTAGAGTGCCATTCTTTAGACGTACAGTCAACAGCACATTAACTTTTAAATCCGCGACTTGGCAACTAACATATAATATAAGTTGCTGAAGTGCGGTCGTCTGTACATTGAATATCTCAATCAACCCGGAAGCAACGTATCTAATACTAGTAGCTAATAAACCCGCTGGTAGCAAACGATGTACATATCAATTAATTGTGGACAGAATTGATATTTCTATATGGTCATACAAATATCAATATTCGCTAGTCCGCCATCAGTCACTGATTACTGTCAGCGAATGG
This sequence comes from Yponomeuta cagnagella, assembly GCA_947310995.1. Classification (NCBI taxonomy): domain Eukaryota; kingdom Metazoa; phylum Arthropoda; class Insecta; order Lepidoptera; family Yponomeutidae; genus Yponomeuta; species Yponomeuta cagnagella. The sequence continues at coordinate 18,127,981 of OX371286.1, read as the reverse complement.
CAGATCGATGGCCGCGGCATGCGGCATGCGGCATGCGGCACGGCCGGCCGGCCGGCACGCGACTCCGCGGAAGCAATCAGCGCCTGCACGGATCAGGCTCGTGGAAAAGTTTCAAAAAACAGTATATTTACACGAATCTAGCTACGTTTGTGCTGTTGCAGCCAATGGTCATCATCTAATGACAAAAATTTTAATCTGTGCTGGTTTAAAGTTTGCTTAACGGGTTTTTCTGTGTGAAACCTTCAGACATGAAGTAACGTCTCAATTTCGTCTCAAACGATTCGATTGATATAAATATAAAATATATCTTCATTCCTACTTTATTATTATTATTAATACGTTTATTGCACATAAGTAAAAAATAAAATTTCAATGTGGCGGACTTAATGCTATAATAATTTTCTACCGGTCAACCACAGCTGGTGCAAGAAATTAGCTGGTAGGCATACGAAATAAACGGATAAAACGAATTACTTTAACTAAAATTACATAAGAAGACGAATACTCAACAATAAATAAGTAAATATTTATACTATAAACTTATAATACATAATATATATTTATTTCTATTATGTATTATAAGTTTATAGTATAAATATTTACTTATTTATTGTTGAGTATTCGTCTTCTTATGTAATTTTAGTTAAAGTAATTCGTTTTATCCGTTTTATAATATATATATATATATACTTTACAGCTATATGTACATTTATTAATTCCGTGTGGCGCCGGATTATGGCAAAACCCTTCATGGTTAAAAACCACGATGGAGGCCTATGTCCTGCAGTGGGCGTCGAATGGCTGATGATGATGATGATACATTTATTATTCCTGTTCTCTTATTGAAATTCTTGCTGCTGGTTTGAAATCTTATAACCTTTGTATCTGGAAGTACAAGAAGTTCTTTGTTGAGCTTTCACAAAGTATTAACCATTATCAATAGACCGTCTCTTTGAACCGTTCGATACATTTAACAAGCTAAATACACCTCAATGTAACAAGTAAATTCCACCAGAGTCCGTAACTTTATTGTATTCTATTGTCCTTAGAGTGTAATATAGACCGGCGGCTTCTAAAGTTTAAGGTTATGGAACACTAATAAACCTCTTATTTTACGGAACCCCATATCAAAACATATAATTCAAGATTTGACATTACTTCAAGGTTCTGAGGGTACCGCCGCTCTCTCATTATATTAATCCAACATAAATAGCTGAGTAATCATTTAACAATCAAAATCATCGAAGGATCCAGTGAAAAATTTAATTCATGGAGCCCATGTGAACCTACGGACCCCACTTTAGCAATAGCTGATATTGACTGTAAAGTGTGGGTATTAATTTGCCATTAATCAGATTTTGGTTTGAGCTATTGATATTCTGTTCTTTTCTTACGATACTTGAGTAAGTCTGAACACAGGTCACAACCGAGCTATATTCCAGCTGTCTCGTAATAGTTAAGCAACAACTTTGTCTCGGTCATTTTGTCGACAAGTGTGTATGAATCACGGCGCTGATTTATTTAATCTACAAACCTGTTTTCCAAGTTGATATTTGCATCTTCCTACAATTTTCTGTCGTTGCGATCAAGCTCTCCGTATCGGTTTACAATCGCAATTTGCCACGACCGACCTAAGGATTCAACTTACGTATTTTTAAGAAAAAACAGTGGTTAAGCTAGGATTTCAGACTTTCTTACAGTGACTAATGGTTGGCATTACAAGAATAGGTCTATTCGAAATTTAAGCTTTTTAAGCTTCTGGTAGATGAAATATGCTCCTTGTCCCTCTATCAACAGCAAACTGTTGCGAATAGGAGGAGAGATGCCTGCTGCAGCTCTCATACAGTCATTAGTCCCAATAGGGCTTCCCGTTAACGCGTCCGTATACCGGTTCGAGATGATGCCTCACCGGGTGAGCTGGCGCCGTGTTACGGCTTGTCAGTCGAACGGAGTTAGGTCGACGATCTCAACGTTGCTCTTTATAGCGTACCTCAGTACTAGTCCAGACTAATAAGACCACTGCAGGAAACAATCTTCTTCCAGGGAGCAATATCTCTCATAAGCTATAGCTTTCATCGACTACGGTACTTTGTCCAGCGATTTAGAAAGTTACAAAGCGGTCAATTGTGCTAGAGCTTCGTCTGTTATCGGCAGGCTGCACCCAACGTGCATTAAGATCGGCGGTTCGACTCGTTAGATGTGATTGCGCCGCAATATGGCAATACACTATAGAACGACTGTACAGTTATGAACAATAACTCTCTTATCTAGGAGTCTAGTTGTCTGTCTTTAGTTACGTGGCCGTCTCATGTAGCTTTGAGTCTGAGAAGCGCCACTTACACGCCGATAAATGAGTTCAATAGGAGACGAGTAGCGTAAACGTGCTCGATTTAAACTGGTTCGCGCTTCTGCAAAGGGCTTCTCGGTTGCGAAATTGGACGAGTTGAAGTGCGCGACTATATTGCAACTATTTATCGAGGTAAGCAGTCACCTTGTTACGGTTCATTCTTATTTAGTATTTTTTATAGGAACCAAATGGACTGAGATGATGCCTATAGCAGCATACCATCAGCGAAGGCACTTGATAAACACTTCAACTGTTTGCTTAGTCACGTCCATATTTGACTAAACTAGTTTGGCTCTAGGCAATGCGCGCTTGGATGGGTTCTAAAAACCTGATCTTTTTTTTGTTCTATACCTACTACTAATTTAATTTGTTCCATTGATGAACTGTCATTTCATCATAATGAAGGGGTTTCTTTTCATCACGTAACAAGGGCAGCATTTCGCGTCAAATCCATCGTGTAAAGAGAAGAAAGAATCCGATCGCAGGACCCGATTGGCATCAGCTAGTCGCCGATGCTTTCACATCAAAAGGGCACTGACTCCTGCAGGGTCCCGCCTTGAAATATAGGGACGTAGAAGGTTAACTGCTTAAGGGGATCCATGCATAGAGCCCCTTAAAAGCAAAACCGTAATATTGGTATCTCGTAATAAATTGCCTTTCATTTCATACAATTTTCTCTAGACTGCGGTGTATAATGTAATTACCTACGGCTGTTGATATTTCTGCGTATCTGCTGTCTAAACTATATTGGCGAGACGTACATTACTGCGTTTGTAAGTCAATGAGAGTAATGCAACTTAAAATGCCCTGTGCAGGGCAGCGGCCCTCGCGCCTCCCTTTCCACCTGGTCGGTCGTAGCGTGTGTCCGTGAATAAACAGGATGTGACGTACTCGCGGCCGCTATTGTCGATTCCCACTGAAATAATTTAATTAACAACGCTCTTACACGCTTTAGCAAGCGAGTCTTATCGCGTCGAATATACTGTTTGTTTACTGCCCCGCTTGGCTTGGTTTATGCATAGTGGACTAGTATAGTCTGTTGATTGTTTTCAGTCGATGAACTCTGTCGTCTGCCTACTCCAGTTATAACACAGCACGCCCTGCTCCTATTTCCAACTTGTGTTGAACGGTGCACGGCAACGTTCTATTTCGAATCTGCATTCGCATTCCTACAAAATTGGTGACCTAAGATCTGAAGATTATCATCATCATCATCATCGTCATCATCAGCCTATGCTTGTCCACTGCTGGACATAGGTCTCTCCTGTTGCACGCCACTGAGCACGGTCCTCGGCTTCTCTCATCCAGCTCTACCTGAAGATGAGTCTATTAAATTGGTTTTGACGGCTGGGAAGCACCGAAGGCCACACTCAAGGTCGGCAGGGACTGGATAGATAGATAGATAAAAATATTCTTTAATGTACACAAAGATTACATTAATAGAAATTCAGTAAATTGTGTTAAATTCAAAGGACAGTGTTTTATGCTATCTTTATGGTCTCAAATCGGATATCCTCACTTTGCAAAACAAACATGTAAGCTTCTGTCGTTGAGACGCTCACAGCAATCGGCGGGGGCTGTTGCGAATTCGTTGTTAACTTCTTTCTTCGTAGTGAATCTATTGGCTATTTGTTCTTTTGAATTTAGTGTGGTGTAACTACACCACGAATGAAAAGTTGCTGAGTGTCATATCAGCAGATAAGATTAATCGTAACTATAAATATATCTATATTAGACGGTAGGACGCGGCTGCACGGCAATGTGCCAGGCGACGAGTTTAGATCTCACTCAATCTCTACACGTGTTTACATTTAACTCCTAAGATATAAGGAAGTGGCTTCTATGTGATACACCTTTAATGAAGACTAACACGAGGCTTGCTGCAAACACAGTATCTCATTGTTAGTCTTAGAAAGTAAATACCTTTCAAGAAGAATAGACCAAAACTGAGACCTACACCGTATTCAATTATGCTTCTCAGGCGCTACAACATTGGTTAGCATTGAGAGGATACACGCATCGTTTGGGTTGGGTTTCCCTCTAGGAGGTTTTTAACGGGTATTGTTGAAGCTTTCCGAGATACTATAACTGTTTCCCGCGCAATGTGTTTTGAAGCACCTACCGTTGTTTAGAAATTTCCAGACAGATGTTAGTCTAGATATTATCCGAATCAAACCATTCAGTGGCTTTGTCCCGGAGCTCAAGCAGGGCCGTATCCGTACAATAGACAGACTAGATGGCGATGTATTCTGTGCCGGTGACAAAGGGCTATCAGCGATGTGGAGACAAAGAAGCGCAGCCCGAAATGCACCATCCGGCAAACTGGGTCAAGCTTACTAACGCTGGGTCGGTCGACCGCCACGTGCGTCGCCTCCCACCTCTGGCTCTCCCCTTGCGTTGAATCTCATAGAGAAATAAACTGTATAACAGGACTCTTAAGGCGCATTGTTGAGCGACTGCCACCGAAGCCATCGGCCTTGTCGACTAGTGATTCGCCGTTATTTATTATCGACTTAGCGCTTTTGCGATAAAGTCCCTTTTCCTATAGAACAGCTCTTGTATGAGCCGTATGATTTGACATTGTCTTTTCGTTTTAAATATTAACGAGGCGGAACGGTGTGTTCAGTGTTATGTTGAGCTAGCAAATTTTTGCTAGAATGTAAATAGTCTTGTTTGCTCGCAAAGAGCAGATGGTGCTCTCTTGAACTATGTATCAAGTTGTTGAGAGAAACAGTTTTGACGCTAACTTCAGGCAAATATTACATTTTTATACAATATTCAGCAATGTTTTAATTATTAAAAACAATGACAATACATTCCTTACACTTTAATATTTAGGCTACAAGTGCGTATATGTACCTACATTACAAGAAAAACGATGATATCTCCACTAATGATAAACACTATCACAATGCCAACGCCATTTTCATGTAACATGCGTTAATTAATGAATTAAGGTACACAACCCAGTGAATTGTACCTAATTTTAAAGAAAAAATATATGAAGGTAAGAATATTCTTATCTTAATTTTGAATGTTGGACTAAACTAGAGAATATAGTGTTAGCGCGATCATCTAGGTTCCATTCAGAGTGATGGTCCTGCTTCTACATTGAAACATTGTTTTCGTAAGGTACCCAATAGCTTGTGAAAAATTTTTGGGGCAAGCCTTGCAACGCAAGTTTACATTAGAAAGAAGAACACCTCAACAAATCGTGTTGACGCGAGAGTGAAAGTTGTTTGCAGCGCTTGTCCCAGAACACCGTTAGATGCTTGTTTACACTTTTTACCTACGGTTTCTACAGCCATTTGCTATCTCAATCCGACCATAAAAAGATCGGACCGATTGCAGACTTACATCTGTTGTAGCCTTGTAGGTGAAATAAACATTGATTGCACTTTGATCCACATTCGATGTAAACGGGTAAGAATATGCCTTATTCTCGACCTCTGAGATTTGTGTGTCCGACAAGAGCCCATAATGGAGGATAAGATTGTACCTGTTTATGTAGGCAGTAAACGTAAACAAAAAATTAACGATTACAGTTATATCATCTGCATTATTCCAATACTTGGGCAGCTTGTTCAATTAAATTCAATTCAATTCAATTCAAATATTTTTATTAATTGTAAAAACAGAATGTTTACTTAATGAACGTCAAAGTTGTTAGTTTCACAATTAATGGATTATGTGGAGAAGAAACTAACAAAGAAACTCCACATTTATTCTTTTCAAAACACGTTTTAACTTAATTAACAGAGTTTTCAACTTAAAATATTAGTCATGAATGTGTTGAACACTAGTCACAATCGTCCTTTAAATAATATTAATCTACTGTTTAATGCCAAACATCTTTGTCTTCTAAATAATCCTTGATGTTATAGTAAGCCTTTTTGCACAGAATGTGCTTAACACATTTTTTAAATCGCGTTGGAGGTAACTCTAATATATCTTGAGGAATTTTGTTGTAGAACCTTATACAGTGCCCCATAAAGGATGTGTTAACTTTTGCAAGTCTAAATAGTGGAAATGACAATTTATGTTTTAATTTATGTTAAGTGTTTCTTACGATAAAAGATTTTCTTCGGGCTAAATCCCCCACGTTCGGTTGAAACCATCAAATGTGCTCATTTGCTGTAAATGTCGCATATTGAGCGTGTGTATATTTCAACATACGTAAAGTTTCTTCCGGACTACACCCCAAACTTGGGAATGTGTCGGTAGCTACTGTAATATCATTGCTATTCACCGTCCTTTTCCCTCCCGTTATATCTGGCTTTGTGATACGTATCCTTTGCTTTTCGCCCACAGTAACTTCAGTTTCCTCTTAATATTCAGTCTGCCTCTTATCCCTCCTCGCAAGTCGTTTGTTTTGTCTAATACCGTAGTTGTTAACAAAAAACGGCTCCCAGAATTGGAAGTACATTCAGCGAAAAATATGCTTAGAACGGGCGCCCGAGATAAATAAGTTAGCAGCAGTTGCCATGGGGGCGAATGTAGGCCGCAGCCGATCGCGGGTCAAGACCATTCTGCTTACGACACCATGGGTTGCTGACGTAGCTTACAAAATTGCCCTTAAGTGCTGGCAATAAAAATCGCAGGAAGTAGCGAGATAAATGGCAATTGAAAACTTTGCGTTTACTGCTCTAGCACGGTGTTGGCACAAGGCAGCAAATATGTTGGAGTCACCACACCACGCTATTCGCAAGGATGAGATCAGTTGTAGGTGGGTTCCTGGCTTCTTCTGTCTATCTAGCTCATAAAAATCCACTGCTGGTTATACGTATAGTGTCGTCGATAGTCGTCATCAATAATGATCTGTTCTAATTGCGATACACACAAACTGCAAAGCTTTTGTGACACCAACTGTAGATAATCATGAAATGGATCAAAGGTAAATATTATGTGAAGGTTGCCATTTTCCAGATAGCTTTTATAAAAACCCAAGAAAAATCTTTTCAAATTGATTGAAGAATGTTTTTGTGATATCTCGTCAGCCTTTAGCTGCTTGGCATTCTTTTGGATTCTTGGAGAGCTTCGCGACGCCCTACTCCGAAAAAAAATTTGCACTTTAAAGCTTAATATTTCACAAACGGAATAATAAATTAAAAAATGGTTTTCCTCCACCCACACTATGGTGTAAACGAGAAAAAAAAAATTGCATCTCTAATTTAGGTGTAGGTTAGGAACCGTAAAAAAATTACCCTTTTATCGGCGTTATAAATATGTATATCTATGCCAAATTTCGGCTCTCTAGTACTTATCGTCTTTGTGCTAAGCCGCGGAAAGACAGACGGTCGGACATGGCGAAACAATAAGGGTTCCTTGTTGACTACGAAATGCTAAAAAGGGATACTACTGGATACTACTATAATTTCAAACGCTGAGATATTGTCATCCACCCAAACCAACTTACCCAAATAAAACTCTGAAACTTAATTGCTAAGATAATGCCTCCTCTCTATCCAGGGTCTTCAAGTTCCTCGTATATAATAAACCTTTGAGATTGATTAGTATAATCCTGTAATCCTAAGGCTAACAGGCCACTTGATAGCGACTCCCGCTAGCGAAATTTGCTCCCGATTAGTCCTAAAGGGGCCAATCGGCCGGTTTCGCGATTCGGTCCCGATTCGCTTGATCTTGACGCTGAAGTCAATTTCACTTACCTCTCCAAGGCAGCAGTCGTGTAATCGTATTGTTTGTAACTTAAAAGTCAGTAGTAGTCTTAACAAAGTATCTAAAACATCTGACTTGTTATATTTCAGAGTCATACGAGATTCAAATTATAAAGTAGGTATTTAAATTTAAACATCATCTAGTTTTCCTCTCCACTATTGCAGATTGGCCTTAAGCACTACATTATATCAAGGATGTTATTGCATTATATGTACTCCTGATTAGAGTCTATTCTAGACCCAGGCTAATCTAGCACAGTCGTGCTTTAGGATTGTATTATTGTAATGTAACACGCTACCAGTTTCCTTGACTCAGGTCTTGCGTTCCGACTAGGATTGCTAGGCGTCCAAATACAATGCCGGACATTTCAACTTAGGACCCAGACACTTTTAAGAACACAAAAAACATAATTTAAGTACATTAGCTCGCTGCAACTATTTGGTATATTCCGCATGTCCAATATCCTAGGCATTGAGTTGCATGCCCATCATAACCCACCTCTACTACAGGCGGGCGTACCGTTCAGCTGTGACCGCCTTGGAGGCTCTTCGGACTTGTAAATATTTAGCCAAATGGCGCCTATACACGGGCGGCACGTGTACCAACTGCAGCCGTCACTCGTCGACGGCAGGCGTCGACGCGCTGACGCGGATATTTGACGCTGACGGGTCGGCGACTGCCGTCGGCACACGTCGACCGCTGCAATTGGCGCACGTGCCGCTCGTGTATAAGCGCCCTAACGTAAAAAGCCTAACATGACCGGCCGTATCCGGACGCCTGGCAACCCTACTCGTAGGTCCGACACCGATATTGCCGCAGTGTATTTATAACGACGCGATCCATTCATCGATAATACTCGTGACAAACAAAGCCCATTGGGAAAGGTCGCAGAGAGACCCTGGCTGGCCTGACCAAAGCAGAGGTCGTGGTTTCGTTTCCCACTGAAGGCCGCCGTACTTGATTTGTACAAATGGTCTCAGACTGGGTGTATTTCTATGTTTGCGATGTCCTTGCCTGGTTACCACAGCACAGGGTATCCTAGTTTGGGACCAGGACAAGTGACTATGTTATTATTTATTAATACAATGTAGCTAAGCATTCAACAGCTTGGCCCGGGTTTCTTCGCGGTGTTTTTCTTTTCAGTTAACCCGGTACACTTCTGTGGCTCCTGTTTTTCGAGTGGATAGCATAATAATGTTAGACATTTTCCTTGAGTGTATAAGTTTGAACACCGCGGGGATTTTGTTGGAGCCCTTATCGTTGAAACTGAAAGGGTAAGCCTCGCCTCGGGTAATGGAAAAGTTGCGGCAATCATATTACCGATACTCGACAAGTTACCGAATATTATGCTGGTAACAAAATTGTATAATGTAATTGTCTCAAGCTAGGAGATTTGCGACGGGATTGGGATCATACGTTCAGAAACAATACATTGGGAAATTGCTTTATTATGTAGAAGGGACCACAATTTGTCGGTTCTTCCAGCAAATGCACAATTATTTTGCCCTTGATTTTAACCTCTTTAAAACTTATTATTAACTTAACACCGGATAATCTTGGTCTGAAGAGTCCGATCAGGTTAAAAGTTTTTTACTCAACCACAACCTTCACGCACTCATCTGGCATTCAAAATACGTATTTGTGTTCTGAGGTAGTATCGCTAAAACCGTCTGCATTTCTTCTTGAACATTTACCTACTTACCGAGCAATCAATCCACTCGAGGGTAATTTTTTTTCTCTCTGAACATAGAAAAAGCCTAAACGCGTCCAGAGTACAGAGATAATTATGTATATGAAGACAGTTAAATATTTACAGAAGTCGATGCACATCCGAAAAAAATCGCCATAACCCACTTATCGTGATGTCATATCATAAGCAGCCTATATACGTCCCATTGTAGGGCACAGGCCTTCTCTCAGGGAGAGAGTAATGTACGTGATGTACGCAGCGTAAATTGGAATGAACCCCGTTCCATGCGCTCTCGTACAAATTGGTAGGCCAACAAGCAAGTTAACTGTGGTTGTAAACTACAACCACAGTTATCTTTCTTGTTGTTGTGGTATATCGCTTTTTTTCGGAAAACATCACTTGTTTCTATTATCTCGACCTGTTCCTGAACTTAATAAAACTTTCTCCTAAACTATTTTTTGTCTAATGTTCCGATGAGTTTGAATACGACAATTGACGGGTCAATGAGCGCCCGCCTATGTCGCTATAGTCGCCATGCTTGGATGTGCAAAGAGCGGATCCCAGCACTCGTTCGTAGTGAATAATATTCATCATTTATTGTTTGTTTTTTCTTTGACTTCCGCGTTCGTTACAGTCATCAGTGAAACATTGATCTTTTACGATGCCATAATTATAATACGCACTTGTTAGATTCTCTTGTCATATAATATAGATCTTATTTCGAAAACGTTAGGTGTGTGTTTTTATTTTTATTCATGTTCATTCCGGCCTTTAGTTACGACATTGGCGTCCTGAGAGTCGTCATTTCACTAAAAATACAAGCATTTGAAAGTTTTCCACTGTGGAATTGGCCATAAATATGCACGTTTTACGTCCTTAAAGACTTTGCAGATATCTTTGGGCAGTATTTAGAGACCTTAAAAGCGAATTGTGTGTTAAATAAAATAAGCATTGCAAGTGGAAGTGTAATTGAATTTGAAGCTAATCGCTACTGCGGGGCAAGGTCGCGGCGGCTTGGCAACACGGCTCTACAGTTCCAGTGCGTCATTAGTCTAGAGACTTCCATGCTCAAACAATTACATGGTCGTAGAGACCACCAGGACTCTAATCTTTCGTTATTGTTTCTTACCTTTGTAATAAAGCGTTTGTGTAATAACTGTCGTTGCATTTATTATCTTCGTTAGTATCGATTTGAACCATTTTGCTTCCTGGGATTGTTTATTTATTCTTCTCTTGCTTTTATGAGTTCTCTTGAGGATGGTATTTTAGAAATGTTAGGCAATCCTATTCAATATGATTTAAATTCCAAGCAAGGTAGCTGGTTGGCTGGTATTTAAGATCTGACCTAAGTGGTAAGACCCTGGTTTCTCAGTCTCCGGGATACCGTGGTGAGTTTATGTTATGTTTATGCTAGCTGGTCCCATCTTCCATCTAGTGTAGTTGGAAGTGTCTAAATCATGTTTAATAGTGGTACTGAGTTTTTGTGTGTCACATTCAGGCGACTCTGGCCGAGGTTATGCGGGGGTGTAGTCAGTGACACGAGGTGAAGGCGCGTTCGAACGGAAACCATCGGCATAGTATGGATAATATAGCAGCCAGCCTCCATCCCCACTGACATGACTTATTACTGCCCCACACTTAAATGCAGTGTTTTAGCAACACAGTTGCCAGTCGGCCATCTCTCTTCAGAAAGAGTTACTGCGTTTAGTTCAACCGTTAGCATGACCTTTTCATAATTTGTGTAAAGTTGTAGTAACGGTTGATCAATTGCACAGATAACCTGCAAATGGCCGTACTTGAATTCGGCCAGTGACGAACTTTCTACATCTTAACATTTTCGTGCCATCGGTCGATGAATTATGTGTGTCGATACTTCACCTTTCTTCGAGACTGACGTTTTACGACTCTGTTTTTCGCAGTCGAATGGCAAAACACGAACTTTTATTAGTCTCCTTCAAATATCAAATATTTAAATATGTTTAGGGCGTCACTTTTTAGGGTTCCGTAGTCCGACAAGGAGCCCTTATAGTTTCGCCATGTTCGTCTGTCTGTCTGTCTGTCCGTCTGCGGCCTAGCGCAAAGACCGGTGGTACTACAAAAGCTGTAATTTGGTATTTGTATACATATTTATCACGCCGACAAAGTTAAAGAATGTTGAAAGAAATTTTTTTTTTACTGTACCCCACTAGAAAAGTGGGGATGATTTTTTTTCTCGTCTATCCTATCATGTGGGGCATCGTTGGATTGATCGTTGAAAAATATTGTGGGTGTAGGAGACCATTTTTTAATATGGATTAAGCCATATTAAAAAATGGTCTATGTATTAAGCTTTAAAGCGCAAATATTTGTCCGAGTAGGGCGTCCCCCCCTCTCCTGGCTAAACGGTTGATTGTAGAAACGTGAAAAAATTCAGGGTAGTAGACATATAATGAACTTAAAAGGAAAAGTATCACGGCTAAGTAGGCTTTACTAGCTAACGAGTAATAGGCAAACAACTTATAAACGTAAAATTTCGTACAAAATCCATCCAAGCTGATAAAAAAACCCTTTTTCTAGGGAACTCTACATTGCGCTTGGCTTGACACGCACTTGACCCGTTTTTTACGACTCAATACAAGCCACAAAAGAAGTCTAGGTATCTTAATCAGGACAACGTTGTTTCTGCTTTGATTCAGTCCTTTAAAAATTACCCACCTGAAGGTGGGTAATATTTATTATATTCATGTAAATAATTATGTACTGAAGGTTTTAAGAACTCAGTTGGAGTGAGAGAGAGAGAGAGAAAATACAAATTAAAACAGCTTCGGGCTCTTTGTTGCTCTACGCGTCGTTTTGTCAGCCTTTTCGCTCTTTAGTTCTGTCTGAGTCTGAGCTAGACTGACTTTTGTTGCATTTGTTTTGTGCCGACACACGTCGACGGCTGCAGTTGGCACACGACGTGCCCCCTTGTATAAGCGCCCTAACTTTTACGAAGATATTTTACAACACACCGGTATATATATATTTTTTTATTTTTTTTTATTTTGTCTTTCACCAGACATTTGAATTTTTAAATTCAGGTAAGATGTGTTAAAAATTAATTGTACTAATATGCTCGCGCTCAAGTGTCCTTATACGAACCTATGCATTTCCTCTGAAAACTTTCGATCAAAATAGCATTGAACAATTATTTATGTCTCCGAAACCACGTTTAGTTTGAATCAGCTCTGACTTTAACGTTCATTTGTAAATTACTTTTGTATGATGCACGACGCTTCATATATAATTTTATATGAAGCGATATTTTTTTTAACATTACAGTGCACTGCTGCGTTGGCCGTACTCTGATACTCTGATAAGCAGAGCGGTCTATGATCTTACCTAGCTCGGTGCCTCTGTCACTGGATGGATTGCGCTCTATACCGCCGCTCCGTAACCATGGGTGATCGAGCTTCGAGTACCATTTTGACCGTGACTCTCGTTGGTTATACTTAGGATGCAGTTTAACGATGTAACCTGGATAGAAATAATAATAATTTGAAAGTGAAAATATTTTATTTACCACACAAAAATAATAAATAATAATAATTCTTTCGTTCACAATGTTTGTGGTAAAAAGGAATGGGCTCAGCTTTATTGCCGAGACTGGATGCGTAGTCTCGGCGCTGGTTTTCCAGCCCGTCCCTTTTAATAACTTTTTAAAATTATAGATATTACATATGCGCCATTACGATTATGCTAGAAAGAACACAACACTAATTAAAAGAACACTAATTAATAGATAATTCAAAATTAATCACACACAAAACAACTAACGACAGGACACAAATAATAATTATTTACAGAAAAATAAATTATAATAATAAAAATGTTCCATTTCAAATTAAAATTGGCAAATTAAAATTGTTTAAATATAGAGCTAATAAATTGATTACAATACACATTACAATTATCATTAAAATTTCATTGAATATAGATTTAAATGTCATTGAATTAACCCTTTTACACCGGCGTGCGTGACTGGTATGGAATTTCCCCATTAAAAATAAAATGTCATTCTTGATTCTGACCGAAATAGACTTGTGTCAGTTTTAGAAGTTCTAGAAGCTAGCAGCTACAAAGCCCTTTGTTGTTCTATCAATTTGCATTTTAGGGTTTTCTTAAAACTTACGTTTGTCATAAATTTCCGGAGGGATAATAATAATAAATAATTTTATTCCAGCCAAAGCCTTAATAAATAACATAACAAGTTAATGAATTAAATTATATTTTCTAATTTATATAAAAATCTCGTATCACACTGTTTGTTATCGAAGTCGTCCGAAACGGCTTCACCAATTTTAATGAATTTCTTTGTATATATTTGGTAGGTCTGAGAATAGGTCATAGGCTAATTAATATGGAAAACAGCGTTTGCCTGGACAGCTGATAGTAGAATTATAGAAATGTCATGCTGCATCTCTAAATACTCGTATGTGTCTCAAGCAGCCAGAAGTTTTAAGTGGAGGGTTGGGGCGCCCCAGCGCTTGTGACTAATAAAGGTGATACCAGACTGTTCACTTTCGTTCATTTGTCACTTTCATTCCCCATCTTTCACTCGGAATGAATCATCAAAATACAGAATGAACGTCAAATCCCGAAAGAATCTATTATTAAACAGATCCAATTGTATTGGTTCATTCAGCATCTTTAATTTTTCCATAATTAAGTAATTTAATTTTGCTCCCGTATTTGTACAACACGGTCAATTAAAGAAATTGATTGAGGAACTATTTGCACGGCAATATGTGTGAGTGAGAGGCAAATCGTTGTTTAAACCCTTTTTTACTTTACTGGGTGAACGTTAATTTTGACCACATCATGTGACCGAAGAATCAAAGAAAACAATGAAGGTTCATCCGAGTGAAAGATTTCGAATCGTCTGATTGCGCCTTAATGGATATGGATTTTTTTCTATTTGTTGTGAAGGTGGCACGGGCCCCGGCCGCCGCCCGCACCTGCCCTACCTCCACTTGCGCCTCTGGATGTATCGTACGTCTGCTCTAGTGTAGTTGTGCCCTTCGCTAACCAATGTAACCTAGTCTATGTAACGCAATCCTAGACGCTTAAGACTATGGAACACTAACACACCTCGGTTATTTCGCGGAACCACATATCAAATCCACATTTTACTCGTACATTGTCCCATTACACTTTTTTTTAAATAATATTTGTAGCCGAGGATTTATTTATCAGTCAAAATAATCCAACGATTCAGCGACACATGTCATTCGTGGAATCCCTATGACTTTTCCAAGGAACACTTGGATGCTGTAGTGATTCTTAACCCGCATTTTCACGATCTTAGAGGCTCGGAGAGGGTGATTAATCTTAGTAGCTATACTGTAGACTACTCGGATGATGGTGTACACACATTTTAGTGAATTCATATTTTTGCTTCTGTTTGTAGGTGTTTTGTTGCTAAAGGTGTCGCTCATCGTGCTAAAAGTGACCAAAAAGTTACTGCTTCGATGAATAAATCAAATTATCGTCGAACTTAAACAATAAAAGTACAAAAAGAAAAGGGAACGAATAGTTTGGTCACGGCAATGGAAACCTTACGTCTCACAACACTTCCACAGCTCCATAAAAATCCACAAACATCAACATTTCACTGCCACTTCACTTTTTCTTTACGAAAATCAGGATTACTATTGGCGCAAGCTAAGACGACAAAAAATGGCCCGTTTTCATATGAGTGGCATTTGTTTTTACTAAGATGGCCGGTGTACACGATACGAGTAGCTTCCGAGCAGCAAACATTGGTCACTCGGTCCGAGCCTACTAAGATCGTGAAAACGCGGCTTTAACCTTCTGGACGAGGTTGAGGTATAAAATGCATGATTTAGGAGAGGCCTATGTCTACCAGTAGACCATTGAAATGAAACAAGAACAGTCCAAAATAAATATATCCCTCTATTGGGCAGATGCCTTTCCGTATTAAAGTGATTCGTGGCAGAATGTTCAAAACATCCATAATAACAATAATAATAAAATTGTTTATTTTCATTCAAGGACTTCAAATATTTTACATTACGTTAACTTAATAAGAAACAATAAGAAGAACTATTGTCAAGAAGTTGAACATCCCCATCGACCACCTTGTGGGATTGCCTCTATTACTAATAGGGAAAATTGATCCTTCCAAATCTGATGATGTTGATAAGAAAAACAATTCAAATAGGGTTGCAAAGGGGTTGCGTTTAGAGTAGTGATAGTCCTTCGGGTAGGTTCCTAAGTTCACTGATAAATTGTCGTAAGCATTGGGACAATCGCGTAAAAATTTACTCGCCATTTGAGATAATATTATAACTTTGAGCGCAATTAGTGTTATCTACTGCTTATGCAATACTCCTATGTGTAAGTATATGTTTGTAAATAATTCAAGTTATTTCCTCATACACCCGCCCTGTTTTCATAACTTCTGTACTTTGCTACTGTGATTAGCTCTATCTCGCTTTGTCTTGCTACGTAGACCAAGATGGAGCAACTACTTTCATTGCCTTGACTGTGCGTATAGAGGTAATATCCTTCGACTTCATACTGAGAAGCCTCGAGCAACTCTACATCAGAACGGCCGTGTGCGGTGCGTTTCTGTAAAAATAACCGGCCATCACGACGGCGCGGGCGCCGCCGTGCGTGCATCGACCGATGAATGGTGATGAAGCGAAAGTGATATCGCAGGATCGTGGCAAGTGGGAGTCCCTGATCTCTGCCTACCCCTACAGGCTTGACTTTATGTTATGTTATGTGAACATCGTACATCTCAATAACTGTGATAGCTATGTTTAAAACCTACAGCATGTCGTGGGTTCGATCCCCACTGGGGCCGCAGTACATTTGTTACAAATGGTCTCAGTCTGGGTGTATTTTCATGTTTGTGACGTCCTTGTCTGGTTACCATAGCACAGGGTATCCTAGTTTGGTACTAGAACAAGTGATTGTATCGCGTGGAAGTTATTATTATTACACTCGAACAACCTAGATAATTATAATAATCTCGACTTCACAATATTGCAATGCGACAATCGTCGTTTCCTCCATAATATTCAAAGTAATACACTGAGGCCTACTTTATGCAACTACAGTTCATAGTTTACTATGACAATTCGATGTACATTACAAATTTTATTAACCTACAGAGCAAAATGTAGGAAGACTCGGCTACGCAACGTACATCGAATTGTCATAGTAAACTATGAATTGGTAGTTGTGCCAGAAGGTTATAGTAGATAACATCAAAGATTATTTAGATGACAAAGATGTCTGGAATTTAAGCCAGTTCAGTGAATGAGTTCCAGGTTTTAGAATAATATGTAAACTCTATTAGTTAAGGAACAGATTTGAAAACACTAATTTTTCTCCAAAATGATCTAGATTTTGAAATAGATACCTAGTTTTACTTGTAACGTTCATTAAGCCACAGTTTCTATGTTATTTTGAGTGACAATACATGATTTGATATGAAAAGCGGCCCTGCCCGGGGGGGCATGACCACTGTACCGAGCGCGACAACGTGATATAACGACGTCATCTCGCTCTGACTCGCCACATAAAGCAAGATGGCGCTGCGCTGCTATATCGCCCGCTATGTAGGTACTCGTATCTTACTGGATACAGTGCAGCGGCCTCAGCAATGTTGTCGTTTAGTTTCGAGAATAAACACCCAGTTATAGAGATGTTATCTTGAGCAGCAAAAATGTTCTCCAAAGGATATTTACGAGGATTAGGATTGCCTTTCATGGTACCAGTTTGTCTTGCAGCGGCATACTTCTGCTACATAAAAGTTTCTTAATTAAAAAGTGTTCGGGTCAGTTCACGAGCTCTCCTGCTTGTGTTATCGATAGAAGCACTGAAGGAACAATTTTGAGTTCGTTTGTTCAGTGAGGTTTACTCAACCGATTGCCATGTATTTTTGTCCCAAGTCAAAATAAATTTCCAAATCTATGAATGTAATAATTTATGCGAATAAGACCGAGGTTACATACAAATGTAGGTATTGTAGAACTATAGTTTGGAGCCGATGCCAAGTTACATGACCTGGACCACCTGGGTAATCTACCCTTTCAAACAAAAAAAAAAATTCCAAATCGGTCTAGGCGTCTTCCTGTAATCTGGGAGCAAACATAAATTGAATTGAGAAACTCCTTTTTTGAAGTCGCTTAATGATAGGTTCAGATCCAGTCATTGTTAGAATTGTGATCTTTTTTCTCATATGAAATTATTTTTCTTTAACTACTTTTTGAAGTTAACAGTAAACTTTCCTGATGTTGTTTGGAAAATCAGAAAACTTTGGTTTGATGTTGATAAAAACGAATAAAAATTCTGAAATGTTTAAATAATAATTTGTATAATAATAACTTGTACAATAACAGACAATCAAGAAATAACGTTGACATACGTTTGTGATCGAATTCGCCTCATTCGCGAAAAGTCGCCCTATTATTTTGATCCGCATTTACACTGAAGAAACCTGATCTACTTTTGGAATACACGAGGCCGGGACAATCCAGCGCCCACCTAGGCTGCGGCGATCGTCCTCATCCATCACCCGCGGGTGTGAAGGTATGTTCTCCCCACCGCTTACCAACGAGCACCCTCCTGGTGTTGTCCATTGTTCGCCAATACAGTCTACCCAGTTGCCGCTCCCGCAGCACCAACATTAGATAATAGAGGGTTATACTCAGTATCCTGACAAGTTACTTTCCACCCAACACAACCACTGCTTGTTGTGTTCTGTATAAGTAATTTTTATTATTGTACGAATTTTACTACGGGCAAACTTAAAAATGCCGAAAATAATATCACCTGTCCCATACATTTAATCCAGCAGGTTTATTATAGTGCATTGTATACAATTCAATGAATACAGAAATCTCGAGTAGTGTTTTTTAAAAATATTTAATGTTCTATTTTTTGTTGTACAGACGTTCTTAATTTCTTAATTTAAGGACTTTCTCAAGATGAAGCGTCTTGCCCTCTATGCGCCCCCGGAACACAAACAGTGGCTTTCAGTTTCAGTTTGCAGGCGGATGACGACCTCGCGCACGCTTGTCTTTTGTCAAATATTTGACGTGGCCAAAGGTTAGAGTGGCTCCAAGGTAAATAAGAAAAAAAATTGCCATTTCGTGTCAAGACGTGACTTTGGCAGAATTTGTCGACATCGGCTGGTTGCCATTTCAATAAGAAATAGAAGAAATAGTTTTGCTTCGTTCACATTACGCCCGCTGTGACCTGGAGTATCTAGGTTTGTTTTCCAAGAGTTGACCTTGAAAAGTAATAGTCTATCACATCGATTTCCAAATTACGTATGCAGTAAGCCAACATCCTAGGGTGGTCCTAAACATTGTGGGTTGCAGAATAGCTACCACTTCAGAACGGAAGTCGGTCATACTTTCACAGCAATTATTTGCGGCGATATTTGTTCGAGATTTCAAAGTTGACTGTGGTTATATTAATCATGGTCGACAGGAGCTATCTGTTGAAATATGTAGAAATGAGTGAAGTGAGCAGCGACCGCAGCGCGAGTGATGGCGTGTAAATGGGGAAGAGGGAAGGTCTCGGAGTGCATCGTGTGCCGAAAGTTTGACGTGTGCGCCGCGTTGGCCGCTGGCCAAGCGTGGTGCAAGGAAGCTCTCACTGTGATCAGTTGCATGCGCTGCCTTGTTGTAAGTCTTGTGAGCACTAGAAGGTCTCTTCGTGCTTTACAATTTAGAGGTCTATCTCAGCGCTCTCACATTGTAATCTGTACAATTGTAAATGACCCGATCGGGCCACCATAACAATGGGTTTTTAATTGTTCTTTTCGAGGTCATAATCTAACAGGGTATCTAATGAGTACGTACTGACTGCAGGTTGGAAAAATCTTTTTTTTTAAAACATGACATAAACCCACGGATGTATCCCGGAGGGCTAGGCAGAGTCCAATCTTTGCCACTTGCAAAAAATCATAATTCATTAGAATTTTTTATTTTATCTATTTATCACACAATTTAACTATATTTTTGAGGAAAACTAGATTTTGTTTAAATATTATAATCAATCAACCAGCCCGTACTCGTCCGCTACTGTACATAGACCTCCCCCAAGGCACGCTACGTTCTTTGTCCTCTGAAGTATTATAATAATGATACCGATTCAATTTCTGTGAAGTATTATTTATAATATTAATAATAAATTGATTTCTTAGCCTATACCTGGTGTACCGATTAGGAATTTTAACGTTATTCATGTAGTTATGATCTTCGTCCATGTAGTTAATTATACTCTTTATTTTTGAAATTACCTGGTAAATGCCTGGAAGCGAGGCATACTATGACGGTAAATTATCTATGAGGTTTGCACTCAATACGTGCTTTCTCGTCTCTGTTGTCAATACAGCTGTACATCAGAACAGTTGCGGTACATTCCCTTCTGCTGAAGTTCTCAGAGCGCTCGCCTGTATCATCCAATTTTAGAATTAACGGCGCGAAGCTGTTCGCTTTGTAGCGCACAATGTAGATTCTTAGCGCGGGCCATTAAGCTCATGAAACAAATTAACTTGGTGTTTTTGTTCTTTTATGGCGTGCGCAGTCTATGCGGACAGCTGGCTCCTACTTCATAAAATTGCAATTCATTGTTATCTATGACAATTTCATAGACGATTAATCCTTTAATATGTGGGAAGCCTAATTATATTAATCGGCTACGTTATGTACATCGAATTGTCATAATAAACTATGGCTTGTAGTTTTATGAAACCCTAGGCCCTAGGCGTAGATTAGAACCTCTGGTGGGACTAAGTCGGGGCAAGATTAGTCTGCCTAGAAAATCTCTAAAGTCGCCACGCAATTGTGATATATCGTAGACTCATGTGAATAAATTCACGTGTGAGCGACACCGCCTGTGTAAATATTTTTGAAAGGTTTCACCATGGTGACATGACACCCTCAGCTGACCGATCACCTTCCCATATGAGGACCAATAGTGTCTACACTATATATCATCATCATCAGCCATTTGACGCCCACTGCAGGACATAGGCCTCCTTTGTGGTTTTCATAACCATAATTGCCAGGCGGGTAGGCGATCGCAGTATGCGGTTGGAATGTCAGGAAGACGCTACTGCTCGTCTCCTGGTAATGAATTTTCTTAGTCGCCATCTACGACATCCACGGAAGGAAATGGAGTAACGCTATTCTTAATCCGGCGCCACACGGAACGGATACATATAAACCAGATTTAAAAAATGTGACGTTCAATGAATGTCGTACAGGGCCGAGTTTCATAGAACTAGAATTCGTAGTTTATTATGACAATTCGACGTACATTGCGTAGCAGAGTCTTCCTACTTGTTAATCTGTGGGTAATTCGACTTTGCAATGTACATCGACTTGTCATAGTAAACCATGTTTCATGTAGTTCTATGAAACAGGCCCCTAGAAGCCATAGCAGCTGCTTGATGCATCTGACATAAATCTCGCTCGCACATTCTTAACATGTTTAATGATGGGAAAATAATTTCATGATCAAATGATGTCGGTTTGAGGTGGTGTTAAAAAGTAAAATGAGAAACGTTTTACAAGTATTTTCATTATCTTGTACTTACTTTTTAGCAAACAGTTGGTCACGTTTCCATGGCTGTATCTCTTTATTTCTCTATCAGAAACGAAAGTATATGAGAGTTAAAACATATCTAATATCTCGGTAATTTGGTGTGATCTAGTGACTCGCCCTTTGCCACATACATTTGCCAAAAGTATAGTCGGTCTTAATTATTGTAATCATTGTTTAATACTCCGTGAGGTACTGTTTAGAAACCTCACTGACCATTATTTGTAACGACCCCGCTTCCACCGCTACGCTATGTCCATCCGTACCAAATTACCAATACCTACTGTCCTTTCACAATATTGCTCTATTCAAATCAAATCAAATCAAATCAAAATGCTTTTATTCAAAATAGCACACAAACTGTGACTTAATGAACGTTACAAGTAGAACTAGGTGTCCCTCAGAACACAAGGTGTCCATTTCAAAGTACATACATACATAAAGTTACGCCTGTATCCCAGAGGGGTAGGATTGCCACTAGCCATTTCAAAGACTAGATCATCTTGGAGAAAAAATGGAAAAAAACTCTAAACTTAGTCTTTTCAAATATGTTCCTTAATTAACAGAGTTTATATATTTATACTTAAACTTTTAACATCCTCAGTCCTGACCTTGAAAATAACAATGGTTTTTAATTGTTATTTTCAAGGTCAGGACTGACGAGGATAAGGTAGAGACATAAGCGCTAACGATCGCGACTTTTCTCCTTTCTCCCGTGCGAAGGTCAGACCCTCGTGGCCGCTGAACTTGGGTCACGAGTAGTCTTGAGGTGACAAGGGTCATGAAGATAAATATATGTATAAGAGTTTAGGGCACAAACATTGAATAATTTATTCGTTTATGAATTGTTTATTAATAATTTATTAATTGTAGAAAGAAAGTGCGAAACGTTTCAAACACCCATCCGCCAATTCGATCCAATACATCCAATTCGTTATACTGTACTTGATTTGTACAAATGGTCTCAGTCTGGGTGTATTTCTATGTTTGTGATGTCTCTGCCTGGTTACCGTATCACAGGGTATCCTAGTTTGGGAGCAGGACAAGCGATTCTGTTGTGTGGATGTTATTATTTTTACTCGCCAATCGGCGGTGGGCACTCGTGGAATCTTCATACTCTCTATCTGACAACAGGCCTGTGGCCTGTAATGGGACTTTTATAGGCTGCTTATACTCGTATATGCTGTCTTATAAGGCACATATAGATAAGCAATTACGTACTTTGCATTACACATAGTAACTTGCCTTATGTTATCTTTGTCGAATTTCAAACCTGGAGCTAACCTACTGTACGTCCAAAGCTTTCATTCAAGGGTCGACCACCTCTGCTACATAGCGAGCATTAATCCTTTGGACGTTGAATCCTTTGCACTTCTGTTCATGCAAGTTCAATTAGCACTGCGTGCATTTTCTTGATCCTATTTGAACGAGAAAATATTGTTGAATGAAAACTGTCCCATGTGTGGTGGAGATATTCCGCTTCAACTAGTGAATTGCCTTTGAAATATCTCTGATGGTATCGAATCTACGTTGATGATAAGCCGATTCTATCAAAAATTCCATTCCATTTCAAGAAATTTGCTGAAAAGTCTGATATTTTGCCATCAAATGGTTTTTGGTCTGGTGAGGTAAATTAGGGTCGATGATATTTTTGTGATGACGTATTGTGAACTGTGGTAGAAGAAGCGGAAAAAAGCGTGTGCTTGAAAAAATTCCGGCCAAATATAAAAAAAAAACAAATCCGACTTCAAAACACTACAGCACTAAAAAGTTACAAATAATTTAAAAGAATACCTTTAAATTAGAAGTATGAAGTTGAAGTCGGTTTTTATTTAAAATATTTTATTTTTCAACTTTTAGTGGGGGAGCGGCAGAAAAATAAACAAGTCCCTTATAAACATAATTCGTTGCTTTAAAATTCGAAGTTCTCAATTTTCATGTCCGAAAATCTTCACCAGAACATCACCAAATTACATTGGGACTACTTTTACGCAATTTTATGAAACATACAGCTATTACTAAAGGATGGGCCCCATAAGGCCTTATTTACTACTGTCCATTGAAGAGTTCCGTTCTCCATCTCTGAAAGTCTTCATCAGATCTTCACCAAATTAAAATGGGACCAATAAGGACCATTAGAAATTTTAATATATTTCTCACAAAATACAGTATCAATGGTGTTGTTTTGCAGGAAGTACAACAGATACGGGACTTAGGGGTAATTCTGGATGCAAAACTTACATTTGTGCCGCATATAGATCAGATTATTTCCAAGGCCTCAAAGATGCTAGGTTTCACAATTAGAAATTGCAAGGTGTTCGGGAGGGCTTCGACCAAGATAGCTATTTATTCCTCTCTGGTTCGGAGCATTCTTGAATACTGTAGCGTAGTTTGGTCTCCATTTTATAATGTTCACATCATGCGAATAGAACGAATCCAAAAAAGGTTCTTGTGGCATCTAGCTTACACCAGTGGAATTTCCAGAGACATAAAGGGTTATAAGGATAGACTACTGTATTTCGAAATGGATGGATTACACTCTAGGCGATTATTACTTGATGCAACCTTCCTCTTTAAAATTCTGAGAAATAAAATGGACTGTTCGCAAATACTATCCCAAATTAATCTTAAAGTACCAACCAAATATCCTAGGTATAGAATAAATAAACTGTTCAACCCGCCTTGTTCCAGAACCAACCTTAAACACAACGCTACAATTCCTCGTCTCTTGCGACTGTACAATAAATTATCAGCTTTCTCTGTCGACATCTTCTCTGATAATATGTATACATTTAAGGAACAAATCAAGCATATTTTTAAATCTGGAGTACCTACATAATGTTTTCTTGCATTCAACTTAATTTTGTTTATAGCTTAACCGTAGATTTATAAAATTAGACATAAATTTTAAGTTAACTTAATCACTAGCAAAGGTGCATGCTGTGGCAACCTTAATAGGCTAGGCACTTACCTTATAACCCTTTAATTTCTATAATTTATAATGTATTAGTGTACTAGCTACTGGTTGTCCTAATAAAATAAAAATAAAAATAAAAATAAAATTATATAATATCCTATTCGAACAAAAAAAAAATGTCGAAATCGGTTTAGATTTGACGGTTATGCGAGAACATAGCAAAAAAAAAAACGAGTCGAATAGATAACCTCCTTCTTTGAAGTCGGTTAAAAAAAAGGCTTATTTCTCTCCCTGAGAGAAGGCCTGTGGCCTACAGTGGATGTAGGTCTAATTCCGCAAACGCAGGGCAAATTTCGGAATGTCCTCTTTGACCTACTTCACGCCAGACCTTCTTTCTTCGTTAACCTTTTGCTTTTGGCCATCGCTACCAAATGATGTATGAAGAAATGGAATACTACTCTACGATCTTCCTTGGCTTAGCCCAATAGAGCAAATAATATGCTTTTCGGACACAAGGTCACTCTGAGCCTCGTCCAGCTCAATGTCACGCATGTACTGTACGCTCCCGGCGCAGGCTTCCATTGACGCAATGCGGTTACGCAGTTGTTGCTCGAACGATGACACTCCTGCCACGAAACGAAGTCGCCCAGAATCTTACATTTGGCACTGCATTAGCATTCTGCTTATCGGTACTCTGTAGGCCTATTCATTCAGTTTGTTCTAGATAGATAGAATATTCTTTATTGTACATCAGGAATTAGAGATGTTTTAAAAATGTCATTGCCATTCATTTGTTCCACTCTGTCCTGCTTGGCGGAATTCGTTTGTGAATATATCACTACCAGCTTATGAATAACGTGTGTCTAGAAGAGTTTTGCATCTGACGCTCGGGGCTTGTATCTCTTTGGGTTGGTTTATCTGGTAATGTTAATTTGTGTTTGACGTATGCACTCGCAATTTCTCTTTAATATTATGTATTTCACATCCTTGATTTCGAACTCAAGGGAATCAAAACTCATAGGGTACTTTCCGTTGACCTAGATCTGTGAAATTTGGCAAGTAATATCGTCTTATACAAGTACAGGGAAAAATCTGAAAACATTTGTACTTAAATCATAAAAAAATAGTCTGAAGTTTGGGAAAAGCTCGGAAAAAACTCCGTGACTCCATTCCTGAACTATATATAATATGTAAGTACCTAGAAATTTGTACGGAACGATCGGAGGGGGAGTCCGACTCGCACTTGTCCGGTTTTTCGTTACCATCCCATGTGTACGTGCTGTTTATCGTGTAGACACGTGTCGGTTCGTTAACCTGTTCTTTCCGTGGTTGTTTTGATCGAGATGTAGTGAGTGCGCAGTAGGTAAACATTTGATTCAGGCTGAAATTCAAAGAACGTGTTTAACGTGTCTAACTCCTCGACCATGTCTCCCTGGTTCTACTATAAAGGTATTTACAACACGGTCACATTAACTAGAGACTTGACGTTGATACAATAATGTCCAAAACAAATACCAAAATGATAGAAAACTAAGCAAATTATCGATAGTATGGTCAGTATCTTTGTAACCAATACGTGTGTCGATAATTTGCTTAGTTTTCTATCATTTTGGTATTTGTTTTGGACATTATTGTATCAACGTCAAGTCTCTAGTTAATGTGACCGTGTTGTACCTAACTGCGATGTTGAATAATACTCGATTAAAACCGGCCAAGTGCGTGGCGGACCACGCGAAATGTAGGGTTCCGTAGAAAGAGGGTTATTTTTCTGCTTTACAGAACTAACAACTTCATCGAAGTCATTTTCAATAGATTTTGTACGAAATTTTACTTTTATAAGTTGGTTGCCCATTACTCGTTACCTAGTAAAGCCTACTTAGCTGTGATACTTTTCCTTTAAGTTCATTATAAGTGCTACTAACCTGAATTTTTTCACGTTTTTGTTTTTAGATTTTACTAACGCAGTTCGAAGGTGTATCCAAAATTAGTATTAGTGAGATAAAACGTAACTGGGAGAATAAATTGCATGCTATCACTGTCTAAATTATACAACAAGACAGTGACAACACCAGTTTTATTCTCCAGTTAAGTTTTATTTATCTGACTATTGAAAAATCCGGTCTAAGTCGACAAAACGGTAGAATGAAATTTAGAAAAAAAAACGTGTTCAAAATCAGGTCCCGAATTCTTTTCTATGATGTCATAGAAACGTATTCGGGGCCAGTCGATACGCCAATGTCACATCGTCTCCGGTCTTCTTTTCGTTGTTATATACCTATTTTACTAAAGTTATTTTTCCTATTTCCATATTTTCGCCTTCTATTTGTTCGCCACTCTGCTATGATTGTAATATAATTTATCATGCTGTATGCACAAGCACATGTCTTGGTGTTATTGTTTGATTTGAGTGTTTTTATGTCATTTAATCTTTATAATTTATGTCCGTAACAGTGTTTTGTGTATAATAAATAAAATATGTAAAAATAAATTTATGACTGTTCAGTCAACTGACTGTTCCATCTATTCGTCATGAGATCCGTAAGCGTCTTCATTGTTCCTCGTAATTGCGCAGCGTCTTACCGCCCACGTGTCAGAGTCCAAATTGGCGAGGCAATGGCGAGTTGGGCTACGACTGGCAGATGATGTAGGATTTTCTTTATTTGCGGGATAGCGTAATGTAGAGGCATAGAGTAGAGATGTTAATACTGGCTGTTGAGTAGAAAGGTCCGGATATGGCGCAAGAAGGCAGGGTCGCCACGGTGAGGAGGTTGGCTATTGGTTGGTGGTGTTTTAGGAGACGCGTGCGTGCAACTTGATGTCGTATTAAGTAAAGCAAAAATGCGTTCATTGCGACCAACAATACAGCAAATTTTACTAAAAATAATGGATTAGGTACTAATAAAGAATTTACAGTTGGCAACAAACGGTGTGAGCTCAGCATATTCGACTCTCTTAATATGGATTACGCATGTAGTCATTCTAAATGGGACTAGAAGGTGCCTTCATACTACAATGGTAAGGATAACCATACACTGGGAATGTTATGAAAAAGCACTTCAGCAAAACGTTTACTGGTGTATGACCAGTGTCATTCTTTAACCTTAACCCAAGTAGGGCTCGTTTATCTGAAGTGTGCACTTGGTATTGGTATGGACGATTGGACGTGGCCTGTTAAGCCACAATGAGATGTAACGCTACTTAAGAATAGTCGCACAGTTAGCTTAATTGAAGAAAGTTGCAATCACGTGTTCTAGTAGTCTGAATCACAATCAACCTCGAGTGTTTGTTTTTCAACATGCCTTGTGAATTTCGTGTGTATTAAAGCTATTCGTAAATGTCTGTCGTATGTGAGTCCGTTTCGTATAATTCGCCCAAATGCGTGGCCTTGTTTACTAATGGCTTATTAATTACG
The DNA here is from genome assembly GCA_947310995.1 of Yponomeuta cagnagella. Classification (NCBI taxonomy): domain Eukaryota; kingdom Metazoa; phylum Arthropoda; class Insecta; order Lepidoptera; family Yponomeutidae; genus Yponomeuta; species Yponomeuta cagnagella. The sequence continues at coordinate 18,100,329 of OX371286.1, read as the reverse complement.
TGACGTCCAATTTAAATCAGAACAGTTTCGAGTTTTATTCCGCCGATTTTCACGCCACGTTCATTTTGATGATTTTAAGCATTTGTGCTAAAATAAAAAATAAATACGCTTCGGAGACTATTGTCTGTTAAAAATGCCTCAGAACAGAACTTCAACTGTTTAATATGACGATGCTGTAGATGTGATAACTTTAGTATGTAACACCTGCTACTAACTCGTTGTCTGGTGCACTTGCTAGAAAAATGAAAGAAGGAACCTTAGGCTTATTTAGTTTTAATAATTCTAGTCAGCTCAAACATGCCGTGATATTGACATGAATGCCGCGGTGATAACACATTAGTTACAAGTTATGATTACAATTTTGTGTTAAATATTAAATAAAACTAAGTACCACGCGAAAAATTAATCCTATTTACGCAGTTAACACAAACACATTTTTACAACGAGCCCACTCAAATGATTGTCAGCTTACCTCCTCTCTTGTTAAGGCATCGTTTGCTCCGTAGCAGTTGCCAAGCGAGTTCACAGCCGGTTAATGCGACCTAATTCTATTAGTGATTCTTTCAACGACATGTTATTGTATTACATTTGTTAATTCTACAATATGCTGCTCTTATTATTGCTAAAACAGTTCAATTAATATCGATCTTTTGTTTGAAGGACATTAATAACAACGTCAAGACTCCTCTGGAGTTACTTAGTTTGTAGTTCTTTACTCATCAGACACACACATAGGTGTATTTATCTCATAAAGACGTAGTGTAGTGGCACATTATGGTTTGCACTTTTTTTTATTTTATACTAGCTAGGCCTGCGGATTCTTCCGCGGGGAATTCAGCTATAATAAGTAGCTTATGTCCATCTTGAGAAGGTCTGGTACTCCGAGATGTCGGCGTATAAACTTCCTTAGATTGGAGTTATTTAACTAGGAAATGATATAGATATAATAAAAATACATTCGCATTTGAAATCATCATCATCATCATCAACCCATTATGTCCCCACCGAGGGGCACGGGTCTCTTCCCTGAGGAAGGTATAGGCCATACTCCACCACGGGGGCCAAGTCCGGATTGGTGGAGGCTTGTAGACTAGTGGCTCGTCTACTGTCAGAAGTTGTCAAGCCGCCCTAAGGCCTCTGACTTGGCTTAACGACTACCATCTATCGACGGCAGCCGGCACCAACAGCTTAACGTGCCTTGTGAAGCACGGAACCGCTCGGAAAAATGCCACTAGCGTTAGGCATAGACGGCGACCCATCCATGCACTGAACGCGCCCTGTGTTGCTTAACCTTAGTGATCGTTTAAGATCACTCAGGCAGCCGGGGCTACGAGCGAGCATTTGAAATAATTTCCGTTAAACAGGTCTAAAATAGTTGGTTTCAGGTATTACATAAAGTTTCAATAGTTATTTAATCGCACTTTGTAAAGTTAACAAATGAAATGTCTTGCTTAATTATACTGAAGTCTCATGTCATAGCTCAGTGCTATGTGCTCAGTGTCAAGAACCTGATAAGGAGGATTCGGGATATCATTTTAAAGTTAATAGTAGCAATTTTAAAGACTCCTTGTTTACCTGTAACTATCGTTACTGTCTGTAAACCATTTATTTTATAGATCATATGTTATAGTTCTAGCTAGCTGTGAAGGAAAACATCGTGAAGTGTCTGAGGTGTTCACATGCGTCAGCACTTAAAATTGCCAATTCGCGGTGGGCACGCGTGGTGATTAAGCCCATACTGTCTTTCTCTAAGCGAAGGCTTGTGCCCTATAGTGTGACGCATATAGGCTGTATTATATGGTACAGTCCTCTTAGTAACGTCTCACCAACCCGAACCTTCTCCCACAGGCCATGGCAAGACCCACAAAGACGCCGCCTCAGTCCGGGCCACGCACCCGATCCCCGCTGCGTGCGGCCTCTACTACTTCGAGGTGCGGATCGTGTCCAAAGGCCGCGACGGCTACATGGGCATCGGCCTCTCCGCGCACGGCGTCAACATGAACCGCTTGCCAGGTCAGACAAGTCAGTCTCACGCTTTTTATTACCGTACGTAGCTTAGTGGGGAGGGCTGCGCTTGTACCGGCCAGCGGAACTCTGAGATGAGTGTCACCTATTTTCAAAAGGCTGATTGGATTCTCTATTCGGCCTCAAGGCTGAGAATGTACACGCCGAGCAGTAGTTCCGATTGTTGGCTATTATGACAAGGAGTACGAGATCATCATGACAACTACTACTTAGTCAGCAGGGACCTGAAGTGGAGTTTGGCCTCTGACAAATGGCGTCTTCACTTGTCGCCTGCTTTTAGCCCGCGCTGGTCCTTAGCCACTTCGTCATTCTTTGAATCTTTTTGAGATTTCAACGATTTTACGGGGTTGACATCTCGCCAAAGAGGTTCTAAAAGGATTCTAAAGAAGTCGCCAAATAATGGGCCACACTACTCTCATATTTCTAAACTGATTAATATGAGATGATAGTCAATATGAAATGGGGTAAACATATTAATATTATAGTATAATATAATATTACACTCGCAAGTTTCCGTCATCTACTGAGAACATAACTATGAATTATTGCCATGTGTCTTGTTATTTATTAGTAACTGGATTTTTTGTGCTCCAGAAGTGGCGACACCAAGAAAGAATTTAGTCCGTCCGCCTTCTAGACAGGAACTACTACCTCTACGATGGACAATCAAACACTCGTTCACTCCCATCCAGCATCGTCACCTTCCCTCCGCTGCTGCGAGTACAGAAACTAGCAGTGACTAGCACTCGTAGTGTTACCACAGCGGCGAGCTGCAGACCCTCCTCGAGTAACATCCATTCCTCCAGCTCGCTCCCAAGTATGGTTCCCAACGTCACTTCCCCCCAAAGTTCCCTACTGCGAGGGCAGAAACTAGTATTTAAGTCAGCCCCTCCGCCCCCAGGCTGGGACAAACACTCCTACGGTTACCATGGCGACGACGGGCACTCGTTCTGCTCGTCGGGCACGGGTCAGCCGTACGGGCCGACTTTCACCACTGGCGACGTCATCGGCTGCGGCGTCAACCTCCTAGACAACACCTGCTTCTACACAAAGAATGGTCACCATCTGGGCATTGCCTTCCGCGGTCTACCGGTTAGTTTTCTCCAATTTGTGGAGAACTACATCCCAATCAGTTACGAGTGACCTCGCTTGTATCCTCTGGAGTGAGGGCCCGACTGATTGGATTGGACACGCTTTACCTAGATAGTTAAGTAATATGCTTAAACTCGTTATCATAAGCCTAAATCTAGGTATTTTCCCTTCCTCATCCATTTTAACACAAAACACAAGTAACATTTTCCTCCTTGGGATGAGACATTCTTTTGCGAGCATTCGAAAGTGAGGGTTTTTCCCGACGAGGAAGCATTTATCTGACCTGGGCTATCTTGAACGCATGTGTTATTTGAATGCCTCGAGTTATGACGTTGCAGATCGCAGCTGCACTCATGCGCCGAGTGATGGATCGAGCTAGCGGCAGAGGCGTGCGCTGGCGTTCAATTTTGCGTGCGTTTTCGGGCTGAAGGCTCGTCCGTCACTTGCACTGCGTGCATGCCTGTCACACGTAAAACGACAAAGACTTAGAACCTACTATTATTGGTTATAGTGTTGTTCGATACTGCCGATATTGCTCAGTTAGAACACAATATTTAAAGACCTATTTAGAGGCTAAAAATTCCACCCATGCCGGGACTTGAACCCGCAACCTCTGGCTAACCGTGCCAGAACACGAAGAGCACACTATTTTATGACCCTAATGACAGGTGATAATGACAGACGCAGATAGCTGAGCTTAACAAACTTTAACTCTTCCATACTTTTATCAAACTCGTTGCAAAGTTGCCCGCTGCGTAACTGAATCGAATGCACGCATTTAAAAAAGGTTGATGTCGATGTGCTCTCGATTGTACTAACAGCAGGCCTTATAAAACTCAAGTTCACAAGAAAATTCTGAAATGAACGAAAGCAGCGTTGTAATGTTCCCTTTGATCTGCATTCCAGCCGAACCTATACCCGACGGTGGGGCTGCAGACGCCGGGCGAGGTGGTGGACGCCAACTTCGGCCAGCAGCCCTTCGTGTTCGACATTGAGGACATGCTGCGCGAGCTGCGCGCGCGCACGCGGCTCGCCGTCGACGCCGTGCCGCTGCCGCCCGAGCAGGGGCAGTGGCAGCACGTGCTGCACCGGTGAGTGTCACGAGCGGGGCAGTGGCAGCACGTGCTGCACCGGTGAGTGTGACGAGCGGGGCAGTGGCAGCACGTGCTGCACCGGTGAGTGTGACGAGCGGGGCAGTGGCAGCACGTGCTGCACCGGTGAGTGTGACGAGCGGGGCAGTGGCAGCGCGTGCTGCACCGACAGCGATAATTGGAACTGTTTATGCGCTACTTCTCACACGACAGACCATCTCTCATCATGCCCTGCGTGCACTGACACCTGCACTCAGGAGGACGTAAAGATTGCAAGTGGTAACGCAGTCAGCGTCACAAAGTTCTGGGCCGCAGCAGTTTAATCGGTCAATCAATCAGCCCGTACATGGACGCACTACTGGACATAAACCTCCCCCAAGGAAAGCCACTTCCTTCTGTCCACCGCCACCCTCATATCCTTCGTGGTGGGCGTCATATGCTGCGTTTGCCAGTTCGTGCCCCCCTCTCGAGAGCCCTCGCACCCCATGGGCCGTCGGTTCTTCGACGTATGTGACCAGGCACCTGCTCGCTAATCTTATAGGTTATGTCAGTCACTGTAGTTTTTTGGCGGATTGTCTCGTTGTCCGCAACTGTTTAGTGAAGACTTTGAATAAAATGAGATTAGCCATCGACAGAGAACCATAGCCCACCGAATTAGTACGCTGAAGTGGCAGTGGGCCGGCCATATCATCCGAAGAACTGATAACCGATGGGGTAGACGAGTTCTCGAGTGGAGAACGCGGATCGGTAAACGTAGTGTAGGACGTCCTCGGACTCGGTGGAGCGATGATGAGCGGCTGGCAAGAGCTGGATGAGAGTAGCCGAGGACAATAGGAGAGGCCTATGTCCAGCAGTGGACAAGCGTAGGCCGATGATGATGATGATGATGATGATGGATGAGCCATCGACACGCTAAGAAGAAGAAGCTGTGCTCCCCGCAGGATGGTGTCCAGCTACCTGGTGCAGCACGGCTACTGCGGCGCGGCGCAGGCGTTCTCGCGCGCCACCGGGCAACCCATACAGGAGGACATCGCCTCCATCAAGAACAGACAGAGTACGTACCGCCACGGCCTACATCTGACCTGTCGACGATGTCGATCTCGGTTTTGGACGGTTGTTTTTGTTGCAGCATTCGTTTTCTTATTGCATAATGCGAAATTCAATAATAAATCCAATTTCGCAATAGAGGGAGAAGCGAGAGAAATGTGATAGATAGAATGCACCATGCAAATACACCACGATTTACAAATGAGATTGAAACACTAATAAAGAGATAGGTGGTTTTAGTACTTCACCGTCGATGGATAAAATCAAGTGTTTCTTTGATTTGTAGAATACCTTGTGTCGTGGGAACCAGAAACGACAACATTACAAACATGAAAACATCCAAGACCTGGGGTTTTTTTTGTACCCAGCCGGGATTCGAACCCGGGACCTCTCGCATGGTATGCGCACTACCGGTGCGCCACAAGGTCGTCATTCAAGCAAACTTTCACATTTACGAGTGTAACATTAATTGTATAACGACTGACAGCTGCCTTTCTCCCTTAGGAATATCGAAGCTGGTGTTGGCGGGGCGCATCGGCGAGGCTATAGAGCTGACGCGGCGTCTGCACCCCGGCCTGCTGGAGCGGGAACACGAGCTGCTGTTCCTGCTGCACTGCCGGCAGTTCGTGGAGATGGTCAACGGCTCCGACTGCGAGGTGGGTGCTCGCCGGCAGTTCGTGGAGAGTTCAACCGGAGTCAGTCGGTGTTCACACTTTCTCCGTCGAAAAGAGAGCACGACCGCTGTGCCGCCGCTAGGAGGGTTCAGTTTCGGTACTCGTTCAATGTTGGCCATCGGAGAATGAAGTGAAGTAAAATGAAGTGTTTTGGTGCTGGCAGGTGTGCGGCGGCGAGAAGGCGGCGCTCGGCAACGGCGTGGCCACCTCCGTCATATCGCACACCAGTCGCGCGCCCGCGCCCGCCGCCCGCCGCAAGCATGCCAACGGTACGCACACACACACACACACACACACACACACACACACACACACACACACACACACACACACACACACACACACACACACACACACACACACACCAGTCGCGCGCCCGCGCCCGCCGCCCGCCGCAACCACGCCAACGGTACGCACACACACACACACACACACACACACACCAGTCGCGCGCCCGCGCCCGCCGCCCGCCGCAACCACGCCAACGGTACGCACACACACACACACACACACACACACACACACAGTCGACCTCGAACACACCAACGGTATACGCGCTCCTATATACATACATACATAATGTGGACATAATACACAATCCTATATACATAATACAGGACGCGCATTTCGTCTGCTAATGAGTACAATGAGTGCCTCTCCCAACGCCTCGTGTCTGTAGTCTGTAGTCCGCGCTCAGTGCCGACCACACGGGATACCGTCGGTGGTAGTGGAAAGGGTACTCATCGGCAAACTTCTGCCCGCGGGTCCGCCGAACCGAAAGCCTGGATCGAATCACAAATATACGAATATAGAAAATGACACAAATAATACTTCAAAAATAACAAAAATGTCCCTAATATTACTGTACAACACCGCTTCCAACGGAGTCGGGTAAACACGCGAAAGGAATGCTATTTTTTAATCTAATCTTCGTCACTTCATGGTACCACCGCCCGCATTCCAGGCGTGGCCGACGCCCCGCCCGACGACGACGACGACGGGCCGGGGGCGGGGGAGACGGACGGCGGCAAGGTCGGCGCGCACACGAACGGCGCGGCCGAATCGGCGGCGGGGTCGGCGGCGGCCGACACGGACACCGACGGCGACGGCGACGTCGACATGGAGCCCGAGCCGCGCGCGCACGCCCACGCGCACGCGCACAACGGGACGCACGGTACGTACTGAGATGGATCGTTTGAGGGGACACGCTACTGTCGCTACTGGCTTATGCCAAAGTTTTTAATTTATTTTCCACGTGTGTCCTATGTTATACCTGAATAAATGAAAGAATGCCGATGACAGCCTTAAAAAAATCATAGAATGTTTCCAAAACTTAATCACATTATTTAGCTTATAACAATGATGATTTAGCCTTTATAATGTCCTACTGTTGGGCTTCTTTCATCGAGAAAGTATGTGCTTAGCCAGCTCGCGTGCCCAGCGCGGATTTGCAAATTTCAAGCGCTGAGGTGTGCGACAAACTTACGTGTAATACCTCGGGCACGATTTGTAATACAAACAAAAAAAAATTAGTTTTACTTTCGCATTATTTTTTACAATTGAAATTAAATGTCGTCGGCATTCTTAGGATGATTTCTCTGTAGGCGCTAGTAGAATACAGTAAAGGGGCAGGTTCAAATCCGGCTTCAGCTCGGAATTTTTTCTGTGCGAAATTAGTTGATCTATATCAGCCCTCGAGGTGCGATGCCACTAACAGTTTTATCGTTGTATCGACTAGTGCCGTCTTACTTTATTTCTACTGCCACGATAGTGCTACTCTATCGCGCGATAAAAATGTTTGTCGGCAATGCCCCTCATACAATGTACAATGTAGCTCTGTCGACGTGCCGAGAGCTCATTAGCCAACGAATAGACCACAGTGAAAACTAAGTTAGTTGACCCCACTTTAATGGCAAATATCTTATCTAATGACATTACTATGGCAGCCAATCAGAACTGCCGAATTTTCAGCATTATATATTTTAGCTTCACGTTGCCAATCCCTTTTATTGTTATTTATTTAAAATCTCTATATAATCTTAAGAATAATTCCATAAGTACTGAGAAAACCAATATCTCGTCTATGATTTTACCGAAAATCGTAAGTTATAATCCTCTGTATAGTAATATTTCCCCCTATATTTGAGTAAACCTTGGGTGAATTATGCTTAGTTTATTTTAAAACGTATAATTTTCATATTACATGAAATAAAATTGTATGTATTTCCACATTTTATTGAGTACAATATTATTTTATGTAAACTGTTTACTATTGTTATTATTCCGTTACTTTATCTAAGTTAATTTATTTGCACACCGCCACATCATCATGGTTACATTTTGTTTTTTTATGTATTTTTTGGTAGACACATACACACATTGCCATTTTTTATATTTTATCACAATTATTTATGATTTGCTGAGTGGAGATATTCCTGCTTTCGCTGTTGAAGAAGTAGATCTATAATTTATTTATTGAGTTAAACATTTGATGACCCTGTTCTAAGTATCAGCATCCCAATAGAGATCAGCTTCAGGTAACTAGATAATACTAAAAATCAAAACTAAAAAGCTTGTAACAAAATACGAGCATAAAAACCAAAAGGGAAAATCGTGGCACAGAGCGCCGAGCGGTGCAAAACTTACGAAAAACCTATATACTGTAATAGAATCGGTGAACCAAATTGAAACTTGGTTTACGACAGCGTACAGTATGCTGTAGAGCGTGTACATAACTAAAGCAAGCTGTACCGGTGTGCTGCGTTAACTCGCTTCTTATGTCACGAGTCACTAATCATGCGGGGTCTATCACTGACACTACGCGCCGACACTCACTCGACAAACTGTAGAGATTTTCATACCAACACGATAAGTAATTAGAAAATCATTGACTATGAACTTCGTCTTCAATATCTGGTAAAACGGTGTATCGGAATACAGCCCTTAAGGGGCTCCAGGGAGTGACGCTAGCGCCGCCCAGGAAAATAATTCATATCTATTTCTACAGATCAAATTTGCAAAAAGTGTCTATACATTCTCTCGATCATGTTGATAGTGATTTTTAGAACCCATGGCCCTGAACCTAAGGCAAATAACCTAGGACTAGATAGCATTAACGCCAGAAACGGCCGTTTTTGGCATAAATGCTATCTAGTCCCAGGTTCGTGACCCTAGGTTCTTTGTCGTGGGTCTTAAAAAATCGCTGTTAACATGATTGAGAGATTGTATAGACACTTTTCGCAAATACGATCTGTAAAAGAAGATATGAATTTTTTTTTCATTGGTGGCGCTAGTTAGCTCGTTGGATTCCCTTAACGCATCCCGGGTAAGCTCAAGTTTTGTAAACATCCAACAGAACTTGCTTACTCAGTGAATGCAGCTCAGTGATAGACCTCCGCGCCCGGTAGATCCACATGTCGCTCATCTGCACCTAGTCGCATGACTTCTTTCATTTCAGTTGTATTTTCGTACTCTCAGTTTCGTCTCTCCTTGAGTTGGCGTACGTTGTCGCTCGCATGTACTGCGAGCTATGCAGGTACAAATCGGGACACTAATTAATATTATATTTATCTGAATAAGCGAATGAATCAAGCAGTAGAATTGAACCGAGAGGGTGTATGGTATATCGAAAAATAAAAACCGTTTTTCCATAACGATTTGAGATACGTACCGATTTGTACCTCGGAGCATGCTATGCAAACTGTCGTTGTCACTCACCTGTCAGTGACAGTTTGTAACAGTTCAGGGGTTTGTAGACAGTATTTTGTTCTGTTGGGTTGGCTAGTGCGATTGGGATACAACTGGGATATATAGATAGTTCGCGCAAGATTTAGCGCTCTGTTCAGTGCACTTCGATGCTGAGAAGGTTTGATCTACTTGGACCGTGAAATATTCGTTTTACGAGCGCGTCCTTAATATTTTTTCACTTTTTAAGTTTTTTCTTGTAAAAGATAATCAGTGCAATCAAAAGCAACTTTATAATTCACTTTATGCTGGTAAGGTAGAGATTTTTAACTTCTACTATGAGTTTCATAAGTTTGGCAGTATTTAAAGATTCTGTTATAACGGTGCAAGTAGATAGAACCTTACTACTTCGAACGTGGTCATACCTGAGCACTTGTACTCCGTCTTTGTGAAGTAAATAGTGACAGAATGCGAGACGATACATTTTAACTTGATAGTCAGCCTACATACTCCAACACTCAACTTGAGACACAAGACTAAATTCGTGTTGATACCAGATTACAGTTGTATACATTTGAATGTTTTATACCGGTTTAACTTGTCAATTTTTTACCTGTATACTTTGTAGTGACTCGGTATTTTGCGACATCGGGGATTGCGCATTTCCGTCACAATCCTTGCCAACTACCACGTCGATGATAGTCGATGGGATTATACGGTGAGAAAAACCGTTTGCCTCGCATAAAAACCCTTTTTCTAAGTTAAGCGGCGGCTGTAAACTGGGCGTAAGAAGGATTGATAAAATCCGAAACGTAACACTGCGCTCCCAAACTAAAATTATTCTCTCCGTATCAGAAGGTCTATCAGGGAAAGTGATGATGATGGCAAAACAGCGACATACTGTTTAGTTGAGATAGGGAAGTTGACTTCACGGGCAGAACGACGTACTAGTAAAACGTCGAGAATTTGAGATTGTCTACCTTAGAAATAGTCAGGTACATTCATTGAAAAACCCATAAATACTTGGTTTAAATATTTTTTCAAAATTTTATTTCAACTTATAAGTATATTTTAATTCATTGACGAAAATAAAAGTAAATTCACTCTACACAATTAAACTAAACTTAAACTATTTTCTTACTGCCGGAGTAATAAACATTATCGACCTGTGTTATCTATAAAAATTGATGTCGGAGCTGCGACTGCTCAGCCGAGGCGGAATTGGGCGGGACACGTAAACTGTACAGACAGGTGGGCTGAGATCGCCACGGACTGGGTTCCATGCGACGAGTATCGCAAACGTGGCCGACCGACGCGGAGATGGCGGGACCAACTCACCACCTGTCTACCGGGTTTTCAAGAGGTGGTCACGGCTTGTGAAAGCTCAAGGGGAGGCCTTTGCCCAGCTGTGGCACAATTAAAGCTATTGAAAGCAACGATGACCAGGCCCTATATTCTGTTTATTCAAAAGCGCAGAAATTACTGATGAATTGAAGAAGAAGAAAGTCATTAAGCAGAGAAGTAACATAATATGCACAACAACAGAAAGAAAACTAAATACACAACAGACAAAACGAATAAATAAAACAGGACCATAGATTCGAATACTGCTCTCAGAACAAGCACACAAAATCGCATGGAGACGCTTCAACATAATAAAAACACCTGGCAAAGTAAGTTGTTTTACTTTTATGTTAAGGATCCAGTGGGCTAACTAGCGTCACTAATAAAGAAAAATCAGATCTTCTTTTGCAGATTGTATTTACAAAAAATGTCTGTACAATCTCTCACGTTAATTCTTCAATCTTCATGTTAACGGTGATTCTTAGGACCCACGACGAAGAACCTAGGATCACGAACCTGAGACTGGTTAGCATTTATGCCAAAAAGTTAATTTTTGGCTTCAACGCCTAGCACTTTTGCCTTAGGTTCACGGCTATGGGTTCTTAAAATCATTAATAACGTGATCGAGTGATTGTACAGACACTTTTTGCAAATGCGATCTGAAAAAAAAAAATATAATAATTTGCTATCTGCAAAACTTGACATTGGCAGAATCCTTAGGGTAGCCATTGATTAAGAATTGAAATGCGATCTGTAAAAAAAGATATGATTTTTGTTCTTGGGTGACGCTACCGGTACTCTCTGGAGCCCCTTAAGAGTCCATCTACACGGCTGACAAGAGGTTGGAGTGATACTTTTGAGTCTCGGGGAAGTCTCGTCTCGCAGTGGACGAATGTAGGCTGACAGTCGACTAGTCCGGTCTGTCACTACGTACTGGAGTTTGGCGGGTGCGGGCGCGGAGTGAGCTGGTCGGTTGGTGCGGTTGTAGGTGCGCCGGTGAAGGGCATGCCGGGCGTTACGGCGTGTCTGGACGCGCTACTGCCGCCCTACTACGGTGCGTATACGCCTTGCGACTCGCCGTGCTCTGTGGAACGTAGCGCGAATGTGGGGGCTCTGCTGGACGGGGTTGGCACGTTTCGAAACCCTCTTAGACTGCTTTAAGGCTGTTACGTGTGGCGTGCTGTGTCGCTCGTAGTCTAGACATTTATCAAAAGAAACCTCTGAAGAGACCTAATTTTTCAATCGTTGAAACATAAACTTATGTGTCAACGACGAAGAAATATTGAGTTTAGGCAGCCCCAGAAGAAGCCGTGCTATATTTTACAAGGTACAGCGGTTGTGAAGAGTCGTACTGAGGGGCCGTCCTTTAATCGCGTGAAGTACTTCAATAAAAAGAAAAATCGTCACACACAAAATAGTCACTTTATGTTTTTGTCATATTATTTTACCGAGTAATTACGCAGCTAACTCACACGAGCAGTGGGATCTCACCAAATCTGAACATGTCTTAGCTTCTAAAAACACACCTCACGTAATTACTGGACGAGCCCTTATGTAATACATGTCATCAAAACATCGGCAATCAGCTCTCAGTACTCAGAGCGCGGCTGTAACGGGACACTTTGTCACCTCGCGCTCCGAACGTCTGTGTCGCTGTACAAAATGTGGCGAACGAACATTTATCGTGAAAGGAAAACTGAAAGGGCGCGTGTTTATAAAGTGACTCGTTTCTGTCTGGGCGCAATTTACATTTATCTTCACCCTCGCTTCTCTACTCCACGAGAACGCCTTCTTTCTTCCCTTCGTTATTTCATTAGCGACTTCGATCCATGAAAACGACGAAGTGAAGACGATGGAATCGATATCACTTTAATTTTTACTTCTATAGCGTTAACAATCACGCCTTGGTTTCCTTTATTTATTAAATACTTGAGAGAAAGTAAAAAAATCCTTAATATTTCATCTCCTTTTGTAGAAAAATAACTTTTATTAGCTTAATTACTTTGGTTTTTCTGTCCAATTTGGCTCGCTTCACTGACATCCTGATCTAGCTAGCTGGTAGTAAAAGTAAGTATTATTTTGTGCACTATTTTGCATGTTTTGTTCGTTCGGTTTCCTTTGCACGACTTGGAATACTAACCTTGTACATAATCATTGTATTGGGGTTTTATACCTACACTTTCATATGGTGTTAGTTAGTACATAAGTAAAGTAACTTTACATGACCATTGACGATATGTAGATAGTGAATCATGTAAAATGTGAAACTTTCACAGGTTGCAAAAGAATAAGACAGGAAACAATAACGATTTAGAGCCTGGATAATGGGTTAATCAAAATGTAAAGAAAAGGCGTCATGATTGAAACAAAAAATCGGCATGCTCAGTGTTTCCTTTGAAATCCTTGGCTGCTTATTACAATACCTATTGTATTCCGGACATAATATTTATCTAAATAACTGTATTCATATACACTATTTTAATAATTGTATGCAAGTATGTTTACAGTATTATATTATGATTATGGGGTTATGTACATTTGTGAAGTTATAGTAGCAATACCACTCGCTAACTGTGCAGGAAAACATCGTGTGGAAACCTGAGTATCTGAGCTATTCACATACCTAAGCGCTTGAAATCGCCAATCCCCGGTGGGCACACGTGGTGATTATGCCCATACTCTCTCTCTGAGAGAAGGCCTGTGTGCTACAGTGGATGTATATAGGCTGCTTATGATGGGGTTTCATTGCGTGGTATCGTCCCAGATTCAGATCCAACAAATGTTTGGCAACACCATGCGAAGTCTATACAACGACTGTCAAGTTGGTTTTTGTTGTTTCCCCGCCTTCATTAGATTCCTATTCATGACCTTACAATTATTATAAATTCTGATGTGTGTTTTGTAGATTGTTTCCCTGTTTCAAACCTAAAAATGCTGTAAAACTTCAAATAGCAGTAATACTCCCAGATATGGGGTAGATCAGTACAGACATAATTATGTGTGGATCTGGGAATTAAACATGTTTTTACGCAAACACATACACCGACAATACTACTCTTGCTTGTGGTGTCGAAGAGTGTCTCATTGCTACAACCCTTCTTCTGTTTATACACAATCTTATTTAAGGCACATTCAAATTGTCATACCTATTATGCAGTGCGTAGTGAGAAACTCAGGCTTAAAACACGACATCTGTGACAATAACATAATGTTATTTTATGTACTTTTTGGGGCTTTGAGAATAAAATTTATTTTTTTTCTTTGAAAAAAAAAATATATATCCAACTTTTTTGCATTCGTTTTACAAACAGTTGTCAAAGTAATTTTTGTGACCACGAACGTGGTTGATATGACCAGCAGCCACTACCTATAGTTACAAAAGAATAACGTGACCGTGAGACTACGCACACGCTAAGCCAATGGTCCTACACAACTTAAAATATTCTTTGAGTACCGACTACAGCGGCGGACCCTAGGTGTGCACTAAAGAAGGATTTTCTGAAATGTCACCTAAAGAGGATGATAAACTATGTTTGAAGAAATAATCATTTACGTGAGCGAAGTCGCAGTCAGAAGCAAATCTTGAATGTGTTGTGGCATATCACTGTTTAACTGCCTCAATAAGGCCAAAGCTTGGGTGTCTCGCTACGGGACTTGTGTACTATTTCATACAACTACAATTCGTGGTTTACTATGACAATTATTCGATGTACATTGCAAAGTCGATTACAGATCAACATGTAGGAAGACTCGTCTTCGCCATGTCCATGACATTGTCATAGTAAACTCTAGGGTCGGCGGACTAAAGCACATAAGTCAATTTGTCATTTTAAATGACATAAGTAATTACAGTGGCAGTTTACTTATTTTTTTTGTATGTGCGTTCATATTAATTATTTCATGACAGCTCTCAAATCTTCTAATATATAAAAATCTCGTGTTTGTTAGCGAACTCCTCCGAAACGGCTGCACCGATTTTTATGATTTTTTTTGTGTATATTTGATAGGTGTCAGAATAGGTCGTAGGCTAATTAATATGGTAAAACAACGTTTACCGAGTCAGCTAGTCTATAATAAATAAACTAGCTGTCCCGACGAACTTGGTACCGCCACAGAATCAGTTTATACGATTCTTGCACGACGCCATCTACTTTTAAAACACAACGTTCGCTCGCACAACCATTTTTTTTAAACTTAAAATAAATATGATCTCACGGGAACGCATTGCCAGGATATCGAGTGTGCTATGTCTCGATTCAAGTCTCGGTCTGTCTGTTCGCCAAGTTTCATGTAAAACCGTTCAGCCGTTGTTGCGCGACCGAGTAACAAACATTTATAATATTAGTAGGATTTTTTTCACTTCCTCGAAATGGACTTATGCGGTCGAGTCCGTCGATCCTAGAGTTAGGAATGTGAGGTAGGTCCGTGTGACCGCTAACCGGCGCGTGCGCGGCCGCAGAGGCGGAGGGCTGCGGCGGGCGCGCCTCGGTGGAGCGCATGCTGGCGTTCGGCCGCGAGCTGTACGCGCTGAGCCAGCGCCACGCCTGCAGCGCACACCACAAGGCCATGCTCGAGGTAACGCCGCTCTCCGTCTGTCTAGCAGTCTTAGGGTTCCGTACCGAGAAAGGGAAGCGGAACCCTTGTAGGATCGCTTTGTTAGTCGTCCGTCCGTCCGTCCGTCATGTCCGTCTGTCTGTCTGTCAAGACCCTTTGTCTCGGGAACGCGTGTGGGGGGGGGGGTATCGAGTTGAAATTAAAACCATATACTCAAGTACTTCTATTTGGCGTTACTAAGTTAGTTAGTAAGCAAATTTCTATGTTAGCGCAAAAAAAGAGGTTACGGCCCTTTGTGCCGCTAAAAAAAGGGAAATTTTGCCATTCTCAAGGGAATCAGAATTTCTAGGGTGCTTTCCATTGACCTAGAGTCATGAAATTTGGCAAGTAACATCGTCTTAAACTACAAGCACAGGGAAAAATCTAACAACTATACGTTTGTTATTAAATTATAAAAAGTTGTCTTTGATGTTCACGAACAGCTCGGTACCTACAAATTTGCGCGGAACCCTCGGTGGGTGAGTCCGACTCGCACTTGTCCGGTTTTGTAATGATTCGCGATGCTCATACATGGTTATAGTTGCCTTAACGGTTCTAAACGTCATGGACATTGAAAGCGTAAGATACTAACATAATTAAGTTTACTTTATTGCGATTAAATCCGTTAAATGAAGTTCAACTGCTTCTTTATTTTGGCGGTTAAAACGCTTGACTAACAAAATACAGGACATGGGTTCGACTCCCATTAGAGGCTTGATTTGTACAATCACAGATTTTTAAAAACTATATGTGAAGAAAAAACACTATATTAGGACAATTTCAATTGAAAGTGTACATTATAAGAATCAATTTCTTCCAAGTAACAAAGTAAATCCCTAAGGGCGACTTTATTCTAGTTGGGTCCCTACTTGGCAATATTTCGCAGCCTCTAAATTAACCCCTCATAGTTATGAAAACCAAGAAGGAGGTCTATGTCCTGCAGTGGGCGTCAATTGGCTGATGATGATGATTCATTATAAAAACGAAATGTTTATTCAAATGTTGTTAGTTCAGTTTCAGATTAATACATTATGTGGAGAAGAAACTAACAAAGCAACTTAACCTTCTAAGTCCTGACCTTAAGAATGACAATCAAAAACCATTTTCGACTGCCTCGTTGGACTAGCCGTAAAGGCGCTTATTACCAAGATAGAGGTTGCGGGTTCGATTCCCACTGGGGGCCGCCTTGTGTTTGTACAAATGGCTCCAGTCTGGGTGTATTTCCATGTTTGTGATGTCCTTGCCTGGTTACCATAGCACAGGGTATCCTAGTTTGGGATCAGGTCAAGTGATTGTGTTGTGTTGAAGTTATTAAGACTGTTCTTACTTGGAGCATGCTGTCTCGTTCGCACAAGTCAACATAACTCCACGTAAGAGCAGTCTTAAGTTATTATTATTCATTTTTATTTTCAAGGTCAATAGTTAGGAGGTCGTATAATGTCCAAACGTGTACTAATGTGTATAATGTATATAATGTGCTAATAATGGGCAAAACCCTTTAAAATGGCTGACGATGACGATGACGATGATGATGATGATGATGACGATGACGTGTGCGTGCGCAGGACGCGTTCAGCCTGCTGGCGTACAGCAACCCGTGGGCGAGCCCGGTCGGCTGGCAGCTGGCCGCCGAGCGCCGCGAGCCCGTCGCCGACGCGCTCAACTACGCCATCCTGCGTGAGTGCTCCCCGTTACTCCCAACTTGTTACGCTGATTATATTACTATGAAACATGAACTAATGTTTTTTTACAAGTTTAATGGTGTACGTTTCTCGAAGTTCCTTTAATAAAATGTTAATTATTAGTTACCTACTAATAAATATTAAGTAATATTATTAGAGTCAATTGGTTTTGTGACCGAATTGAGTTTTGGTTTTATGAACAAAAAAGAAAAAAAAATAACACTAGTAAAATACTCTAATAAAGCTATTAGTCTTGGAAGGTTTGTAATAAATATTGGCCATAACTATTTGTGTATTTTATCACAGAAATTTATAAAATGTGGACCGATTCGGGCGCTCCGATGGTGAAGAAGGTTTTACCTCCTCAGCCCTGACCTTGAAAATAACAATTAAAAATCATTGTTATTTTCAAGGGCAGGACTGTGGAGGTTAATAGTAATTTGCCGTCGTCGAGTCGTTTCGTTAAAACGTTAACAAACAAAATTTCTTTCCCTTCTAATATGCTTCTTAGAACCATTAACTTGAGATCCATTTTAAAATGTACAATATCTAAATTAAAGAACAATCCGTTTTACCGTAAATGTGCAAACGTGAAAAGAAAACGAATACAAAAGTGGCGGGAACTTTTCCCGCTTTTTTAATAGACAAGAACGCACAGGTAGTTATTCCGAGCTAGACTAATATTTGTTATTAGTTTACCAGTATTAGTTACCAGTCTACTAATAATTTTTGAGAAACAGAAAATATTAGAACTCACAAATTTTTCACTAATAGCTAACAAACTAATAGTTTCGAGAAATAGGGCTCTGGTGACTAGCGGGTACACTGCTGAACACTAGTACGTACTTAGACACCAGTATACTGGGCGCTAGCGGTAGCACTACTGGACATGGTACACTGCTTGTATTTAGTACACCATTGGACGATATTACTTTGGATGCTATTACACTGTTGGATACTAATACACCATCGGACACTAGTACGTTGCTGGATACTAGTATGCTGGATAACAGTTGCGGGTCTAACCCGGGTTAGCGCCCGTTGAGCCACTACATTTTGCCTTATTTTATGTCATCACTAGCTAAGCCTTACTTTTTTTTAAGTTTTTTTTTTCATGAGGCAATAAATATTTTTTTATCTTTAAATATTGGCTCGCGTTCCATGACGTCGCAGTTTCAGTATAAGTGTCCCCCCGCAGAGAACAGCGGCATGGAGTGGATCTCGCCGGTGGAGGCGTGCGTGCAGCAGTCGCGGGACCTGCTGCGGCGCATGGCCCGCGCCGGCCTCGGCGCCTGCGCCTTCGCCGACCTGCCCGCGCTGCTGCGCCGCTGACGTCGCGAGCAGCGCCCGCCGCGCCGGCAGCGCCCGCCGCGTCCGCCGCGCCCGCAGCGCGCGCCGCACCAGCAGCGCCGCCTGCGCCCGCAGCGCCAGCGGCGCTCCCAGCGTCGACGCTAGCGCGCGGCGCCCGTTTCAAAGTTCGTTCGGTTCCGAGCCTCGAGCGCTCCGCCCGCGCCCCCCGCCCCCGCCCCCGCCCGCGCCCCCCGCGCCCCCGCCCGATGGACTGCCGTAAAGTGCGTATTATTGCGAGTGTACACACGAGCTCTCTGCTCCGTTCCGCTCGCTCCCGAAGAACTCAGCGACCGTCTTAAAGTGCGTCTCGTTCGGTTAGGAACCACCGAGTGTCGATACGAGCGCTTCGCTGGCGCCCGAAGAGCCCAGCGGATGTCTTAAAGTGCGTCTCGTTCGGTTCCGAGCCCCCGAGCATTCGAGCACGAAATTTGCGCCCGAAAAACCTAAGCCGCGTTACGGATCGTCTCGTCCGGTTAGCGCTCGGTTGAGCCCGAGAGACCTAGCGGCCGTCTTACAGTGCATTTTATTTAATTCCAAGCCAATGAGCGCTCCGGGCTAGCGAGTTAAACTCTGCTGGTAGGACTGAGTTATGTAGCGTCGCAATGTATGCTCGAGTTAATCATGGACTAGAAAGTTTAATTCTCCTAATATAATAGGTATCATCTGCCTTCAGTGGCCGTACTGTCTTCTCAATATCAGCTCAGCTCAGGCTAGAGCGTCGTTCCAGTTATAGTGTTAATAGATCGGCCGTCTAGCGCCGGTGTTAGCATTAGAGGCACCGTTAATCACAGGCTTCTACGTGTACAAAGCCATTTAGCGCCGAAGCGGACATCGTATCGTAATGTAAGCGACGGCCCTCCCGCGATCTTGAGTTTCGATTGAACACGAGTTAGAGCGCTGTTATTTGTGCTGCCGTTGGCACGTGTGAGCCATCTAGCGCGGCGGTGGATTCGGTAGTGTTGGTCACCGCTATCGCGTCGTCTGAATGATCCCCAAGATGGCGCGCGGTTTCATTTATCATAGCGAGGTCGGAATCGTCTAGCGATGCAGCGGGTTAGAGTAGCTTCAACTGGCGCATTTTATTCCTGTCGCTGGGCATTCTTCGGGCGAAGTTTCTTGTCCAATTGTCTACTGAAACTTCTGAATCTCTCTAAGAAAGGTGAAATCCGCTTGGTTTTTAATGCGGCTGTCATAAGGCTCAATGTAATTTATTCTACTGCGTTGCGGAGAGTGCCTTGGGTACGAAACGATGGCGACTTGATTGGTGAAAATGAAATCAATGGCCGCGTAGTGTACCTTATATTCGTACATTCTAATATTTGCTTTATGTACTTTTAGGTATATAATGCTCAAATTTATGTATCTTACGATATCTAAGAAATTAATACATACGTAAACGCACAATGAAAACAGCCTTAATCAAACAAACGAAACTTTAAAATGCTCATATTTTCATGGCGATGAAAACAACCAATCAGAAGCGAACACGTTAAGTTTAAATCACCAATCACAGCGCGCCATTTCATCGTACCGCACGCGCGGCCCCATATACTTACGGCAACCAGTGTGCGAAACTACTTATAATCATTATAAAAGAAAAAAAAATAGTGTGTTCCAACGACAAAGGACGTTCCAAATAATGATATATTAAAATAATAATACGATGTAGTATAATATAGAGTGATGTGAACTCACGGACGTTGTGTTGTGTATATTGTCATGCGTATTGTAATAGATATATCGATGTAGAGTTAGCCGCCGACTCACTCGCTGGCAGGAGGCTCGTCTATCTCATGTATAGAAACGGTTTGCTTCAGTTAGTGTTTGAGTATATTAAAGTGACGGGCCGCGCTCCGGAAGCCACGTCCGACGGAGTTCCCGTGCTTGTGACCTAGTTGAATGATGACGGAGGAATTAACTTTGGCCTTCGTTTCCGGGGTGCGGTCCACTCCACTAGCACGAATATCTATGTTCGTGCTAGAGCTCCGTCGTGGTCGATCGTCGCGGACGCAGTGTTTTACATTCTGACTCGTAGTTGCTATAGCTTAGCGGCCTTCGTCTGTCCCGTGTTACCTTTAACTTAACTATAGCTAGCTCTTTATAGCGTAAGACTTTTAATATTAATGTAAAAAGATAACGTTTTATCGGCGAGACATGACTTTGAGGGAATCTGATTGTGTGAAGGACCTCACGAACCGAAGCGCGACGGTGATTTACTGCAGTAGTGTTTGTATGGACGCGATGGATGATTGACCGCTAAACAGATTATTGCTGCGTTCGCGATCAGAATGCCTTGGTTTGAATACGTCCAAAGAAATGCTACTGCAGTGAATGATGCAATATACTACAGCGAATGACCGCCAACGCGACCGTGACCGTGACCGTTTTGGTTTGCGAGTTCCCTAACTCTAGTGGCGACGGCGACGTGGAGCCGTCGCCGTCGGTGTTCGTCAATTCGCGCGTGAAACGACTGAATCGACAAAAGTTTGTTTGTGACGCGTCACTGACGACCTCGCTGCGTCCGCGTCGACACCGACAACTTCCTTTGCGGCGTAGAGACAGGCAAGTCGTCACGTAAACCATGGAACCACAGATGTAGACTGACGGTCTTTATACACTAGCAGTGTAGCAGTTAAATTAACCTGTAGCCTATGCCCACCCTGAAGGTACATTCTAAATACTGGTGAAACAATTTTTGAAATCGGATAGTTTCTTTCGTGGCTTGCCCATGCAACCTTGCAAACATACATATAACCTTACAAACATTTTCTCTTTATAATCTTCTAACGGCTTCACCGATTTTTATAAATTTGTGTATATTTGGTAGGTCTGAGAATAAGTCTTAGGCTAATTAATATGGGAAAACAACGTTTGCCCAGTCAGCTGGTATTAGTGCGATTCCTTAAAACACTCCTCAGAGGCAGTTTTAATAGTCTGCGGTAAAGAAAAAAACGTAACTACGGATTATTTACTGTCTCCGAGGAGGGTTTTAGAGGGATTGTGTTTTTATAAAAGGCATTCTATACAGGGTTATTTCTAAAACGCTCAATTCATGAAACATGTCGGTTAGAGTTTGTCATTTACAACTTTTTTTTGTACGACTTTTGATTTTTTTCTAATTTTATTCCACAAATAATTTACTTTATGTTATTTTTACGGGTTTTCTGCATTGGAGCGACGTGTCGTCTATATCTGTGGTACAAAAATACAGCGAATCCCTTGCCATTCTCTACCCTGGGTAAGGCCATAGAATTAAACGAAAGATCGAAATTATTGCGTGTGTAATGGTAAGAAAGTACGTTTTAGAATATCGCCGCTGGGTCTAGAATGGAAGGAGGGCGGGCGCGATCTCGAAACGAAGAATAAATAAATATACTATTTTTGTAAATACGCTTTGTAGCTTGTTATAATAATTAAGGACGTTCGTACCGAGTCGCTTCCGTAGCTTTGGATGTCCAGTCCGTTTAGCCAAACTTTTGTATAAGGACTCACGTGTGAGGAGAAGCAATTAATAATCACGTCTATTGTAATCGTAGTAAGGTCGAAAGTTGTAATAAAGCACTAATCGTTGAGCCATTCTAGACCTGGTTGTGTTTTTATTGGCCCTAGTAGCGCGGAAGAAGCGGCGGGCTTACTGCGGGGTGGGAGAAGACTACCTTTGTGTGTTCACATTGTTTCGGACCCATTTTCTAAAGGAAATTGTAGATAGAACACACAGGAAATCAAATAAATCATACAGGGTGATACTTCAGTAGTTTGAAAATCGAAGCTGTGTTAATTTTTGTTGACACTGACGCAAAACAGACGTGTTAGCTTCGGAGACTTAAAAATATCACCTTGTAACTTATATGAGTTTATAAAAGGCGCTAATTTTTTCCCAGCAGTCTCGACCCTTCGTCGGTCCCGGTAAGGTCTATATTCGACTGTCGGTAAGCTCGCCGCCGAGATCAATAGAGCCGAGGCCCTGTACTTGTTCTGTAAAAGTGATCCACAATATTGTTCTTATATTGTATTGTTTTCTTTTTTAATAATATATTGTGTTTAAACGGCTAATCATGTATTTGATTTATTTTTGAATGTAGGTGGGATCATATTATTTTGTAGCGTTGAAACAGTGATCGGAACAAAGCTGAATAATTATGGAGCTGTTGAAACTATTGAATAGTAAAATTTTTGTTGACTCCCGAAATCCCGGGAACTTACTTTATTGCATAGTTTATCGGGATCGTGACAAATGACAAACCCTGGTCTCTGGCTACCCCTTCCGGGAAATAGGCATAGTTTATGTATGTATGTAAATTTAGATGAGATTGTAGGCGAGTATACATAAAAGATAAAAAGATAAAAAAATATTTATTGTTAATATAAAGATACAATTTTCCTTATAGAATAACTATTATAGATAAAACACAGATAAAAAGAAAAATCCTGTGTAGTAAAATATAAGGATAGTCCGTTGGCACCAGTTCTAGTTTTAAATTACCCTGTATCATAGGTACCACATAATTTAAGCGTCCACCTACCGACTGGACCCAGTATATTATCACCCGAGCGCGACGATTCAGTTTTGTTCACTATCTAGAAAACGGGCGCCTAAAGAAGAATGGGAACCCCTTGTCTAAGCCATCCCATAGGGCAGCAATTATTCTATAAAGCACGCCTAGGGACGGGTCATTCTGAAGCTAACTAAACCGTTCGGCCTCATTAACATTAGAGCGTTTTCACATTATCCAGTCGGATGTCGGTGTAGGACGACGATAGCCGAAATCCGATAGCCGACATCAGTGCTGTTTTCA
This sequence comes from Yponomeuta cagnagella, assembly GCA_947310995.1. Classification (NCBI taxonomy): domain Eukaryota; kingdom Metazoa; phylum Arthropoda; class Insecta; order Lepidoptera; family Yponomeutidae; genus Yponomeuta; species Yponomeuta cagnagella. The sequence continues at coordinate 18,076,951 of OX371286.1, read as the reverse complement.
CATATTTCCGACAAAATCGTTCCAATACGGCCATTTGCTCGATAGCTTAGTGCGGGTTGGTCGTCATGGCATACTACTATAGAAAAACTTTATTTGCTGTAAGTATGATGTTTGAGACGTGAAAAAAGATCTGTTCACAGTCAGTACCTATTGGATACATCCCACTGTGAGAGCTAGATATTCAGAGAGATTTTATACTCTTTTTAGCAAGCTACAAAACGCACCTAGATTTATAATTAACTTTCGTATGAGTGAATCCACATTCGATGGATGAAAATGGCCGCCAAGCATCAGGCTGCGCTCACTGAGACAATTTAGATACACGTGTAGCACACATACAAACATCGTCCGACGGCTCACGGGCGTCCGATGGCGCCGCCAACATATCGGTGTCGGCTCCGATATCGGATCGGATAATGTGAAAACGCCATTAGTCGCTGGATGAACGCGCACCGGTTTCGATAGAATGTAGACAGATATTACAATTTTTTTTAAAATTACATTGATGCTTTTACACTAGTTTGTGCAAGCGATATTGAACCGGTGTTATAAAAAATTACATTAGCATACATTATCTAGAGCAGATGTCAAAATTTAATGAAATTTAATAGCTGATAGGTATACCTTACGATGTTTCTGATTAGCTCTTGTTCTAAAAAAAATGCATTAAGTTGAGTAGGGTACTCTAAATGTTCAGTTGAACTTTCTGACACACCTTGTATAAGCGTAAACATAAATAGAGTAGGTGTACACGGGTGTGTAGATGTCGGTGGTAATTGAAATTGTGGCGTCGGATTACGCCGCGGTAATAGGTAGGTATGTGTAAATTGTATAATACTTTTGACAGCGCCCAAAAGCGGCCCTTTTACGCCGGAGCAAGAGTTTTATGGGCCAAATGCTAATGGCGGTTGTAGCAGTAAATCATGTTTATTCTACATTTGGTGGGACACTTTTTTGTGATACGAGTATTTCCTCAGTAATTTTTGGGTCATTGAGGGAAATTCGTGTAATCACCAATCTGCGGCGGGGAGAACGTTCACTGCAGTGTTGAGCTCGCTCTTCAAAACAGAAAATGCTGTTTCATTTCAATTCATCCTCAAAAGTATGCAAAATTATAATATTTTATTCATTACCTGTAAGTGCAGCGCGGAAACAGGGAAATTAGAAATACAACTTCCTACGTATGTTAATGTATTTATTTTAATCAAAATCTTGAATCTTTTTGTTCTTCTTCAATGAACGGTACAAGTTAAACACAGGTGTGGGGGTGTCCATGCCAATCAACATTTCGTTGTTATGGAGAAAAAAATAGATAAAACACTACACTGCGTTGGAAACTGTATTATCCCAGTGTGTCAACAGAGGCCTAATTATGCGCACCAAATCCTGTCGAAATCCTGACGTTACCTATAGCAATTTGCATGGAGTTTGACAGTTAGAAGATTGGAATCGTTCAGGATTTGGTGTGCGTAATATAAAGGCAGTTCAGTCGATTAGTCAATAATTTTTAAAATAAGGATGGGTATTTTTTGAATCAATGAGATCAAGAGACCTAAACTAAGACCAGCAAATAACTAGGCAGACATAAAAAATGTATTTTGCCGATTTTTAACGGTTTACATTCAAAGAAAGTGTATCGAAGTATACTTGCAAAATCACAAAAAGGCCTTAAAGGTAGAGACTCGACCTTTTTTAGAATTACATTAATGTTGAAAAGTAGCTGATATTGTGCGACTACCAACCACCAACTCATAATAAAAGTTCTTTAGTATTTATTATAAGCAGAACACCCTTCAAGTTGAACCGGATATTTCATCGACATTCTGTAGCAGAATCCGATACCATAGTACTGTAATGCTCTACTTATTGAAATTCAAATATTTATCTTTTTATTACTCTTTTTTATCGATTCCCTAGCCTAGCTGGGGATCGACTGACATCTAAAACAAAACGTAACGATTCCCTTCAAAATATTTAAAATAAGACGAGAAGGCTCTGCCAGCCAGCTTCTATAAAAGAGAATCGTTACATTTCCCCCCCGGTTATCATAAAATTTTAATTACAATTAAAATTTACCCTAGCTAACACACTTCGGTAACCTAACGTCAGTCCTCTGTCCTACAGTGTCGGGGAAATTGTACAATCCCGGCGAACGCATGACGCTCCGTTACTAATTTGGTCAGTGTGCCAGAACAATTCAAAGACCAGTCAAGACAATCTATTAGTCAACATTGATAAAACCTCCAAGCTATTTACAATTAAAACACAAAAGAAAATTGGTCTATGACTGAACGGACAGACCCCCTCTCGGCAAAACCCAACAAAAAACCGAGAAGACACCATCGAACGCCGCTTCAAGTTTCACTATTATAAGTCCTACCTACCCCATGAACTTAAATAAACTAGCTAGACATTCTACAATCTTAAAAACTTAAATAAACTATCGCACTTCACTTTAACCGAACGACATTCTACCTGCCTACTCCTGTTAAAGTTGTGAGGATTCTACCTTTGAAATAGTGAAATGGCAAAGCTTCTGTGGTCCGGACTTCCTTTTCAAGAACCCGCATCAAATAAGCAAGACCAATATCTCTAATCAAATGCACAATGCAACACTCTCTTCTAAATTCTGGACTACCAGCAGTCGACAAATAATCGCATATCCAAACCTGTCTACTTCCTGATCTCATTGATCCAAGCCCATGTTGAACTCGCCAAAAGCCAACAAAGCTTCCTCACCAAGCTATGCTTGTTGTGTGAAGGGAGAGCAAAACGTAACGATTCCCTTCAAAATATTTAAAATAAGACGAGAAGGCTCTGCCAGCCAGCTTCTATAAAAGAGAATCGTTACAGTACCATTGTACTGTGGTCAAACTTCGCGACTTTCCAGTGCATTTATTATCAAATTCTGACATTTTAGCGCCACAAACCGCGTGACTCGTGCCATCGTACCTATGCTGCAACCCTGAACTTCGTCTGAACTTCGTTCAGGATGTAAACAAACTTTCTAACATGAATCCTTTTACCATAATATGATATTATTTCGGAGTGGTTACGTTTCTGTTACCGGTTATGGCAATATATCGCACCCCATTCAACATCACCGATAGCGCTATAGACCCGTTAGGGCCTTACATCCCTAGAGATAAGGTTGAAAATCCGGTGGAAATTCGCCGTCATTTATACCGGAGCCGGGATCAATGTATCGTGACGTTAAATGGGCCGCGGCTTTCACTTTTAAACTCTACTTTGCATTAAAAATGTCATCAACTTTATGTTGTGAAAAGGAAAATAAATAGATTTTTTTATCCACCCTACCTGGGCCTATTACGGGCGGAGAAAGTTGGTGTTTTTGTTTCCTTGCTTTTCGTAAGTACCTAGTTACATTGGCTGTGCAATGGTAAACCATGAATTGTTGTTCTATGAAATTGGGCACAGGAATTACTCATCCTCTACATCCTACCGGAGAAAAAAGTGATAGGTACATCCTTAGGATACATCTTTCACCCATCACCGTCTTTCAACTCCTTTTGTCTTTTCTAAAAGAAATTACTATTAGTGATAAACATAAAATGAACTTTCATGTATGATAGCCACGAATTTATTGTCGTTCTATGAAATAAGACCCAGGAACTACTTATCCTCTACATATTCGCGGAGAAAAAAATAATTTTTCTTGGCGCGTATTTTTTTAAACTTAATTTTATTTTCTTTATGTGAGTTAGGGCTAGCGATTATGCCAATTAAAGGTACTTATAGCATTTTTAGACTCTACTTGTATGAAAACTTAGACATTATAGGCAGTAGGTAGATACTTATTTAAAATTAACTTAGAAATGTAACGTGCGTGCAATTTAAGAATTTTGTTTTTTGTAGATTTTGGGGATTAATTTAGACTTAAATGTGCTAAGGCTGTCATTATTAATTTACTCCAGCGCTCATTATAAGTTCGGAGCCCTATTCAATGGTGCAACGATGCCTATGTTATTTCTGCAGATGGGTAAGGAAAAACTAGCACCATATGTTTCTAAATCATGGTTAGAATGTCCCCTTAAAATACGATGAACGAAGTCAAAGTCACCCTGTAGGTACTTTTCGATCAATTCGTGCTTCTTCAGTTCTTTTGAGCTACTTCATAGTGTTTCATAAAATGTTCCCTAAAAAGGCATCCACGTTTTATTGCATTTCATTAGTCCGCTCACAACATCATATTTCACCACCACTCTCCGCATGACAATGGCTTTGGCTTCTTTATAGATAAAGCATCATTGAATCATTATTATAATTGCTGAAGAGTTATTGGGGAATAATTTAAATAAATTTTAAAGCCAGAGCCCTTTTGCGGCCCCCTGCAGTATCCCTTTACAATTTGAGATAATAATTCGTAATTTATCTTCCGAATTGATTAAGAGCGAGCGTTTGCATATAATCGCAATTCACTATTGGGAATTTAATTTATTTCAGGACATAATTCAGTTTTGAATTTATAATGACTGCTATAAACTGCGAACTGGTGAAGTTTCTGTAGGTACTTCTAAGGTTTCCTCTTTCCCCCTGTTAGTTTAAAATAGATAGAGAACGCTGTGTTGTAAACAAAAGGGTAGTTTGCACGAGAATTTATCAAACAAAGGAGTACAGATATTGCATTTATTATTAAATAAAAAACCAGGCCAAGTGCGGGTCGGGCCACGCACAGTGTAGGGCTCCGTAGAAGAAGGGTTTTTTACCTGCCTTACAGTACTAACAACTTTACTTCATCAAAGTAATCTTCAATGCATTTTGTAAAGAGTTTTCCTTTTATAAGTTGGTCGCCTAGGTATTACTCGTTAACTTGTAAAGCCTATGAGTACGGTTGAGACCGTGATAATTTTTCTTTTAATTTCATATAAGTGCTACAGCCTAGAATTTTTTCGCGTTTCTACCATCAACCGTTTAGCCGGGAGAGGGGGGGACGCCCTACTCGGACAATATTTTGCAAACGGAACCCTACATTGAAAAATAGTCTGCCTACACCCACAATATTTTTATACGAGCAATCCAACGACACCCCACTATGGAGTAAGCGAGAAAAAAAATTGCGCCTAATTTAGGTGTAGGAGAGGTACCGAGGTAAGCACCCTCAGTTTTCTTTACTTTGATTTAAAGAAGTACCTACTGAACAATTTTATAGTGTAATAATTTTATATCACTAAGACTTCACTGTCCGTCTGTCTGTCTGTCTGTTACCAGGCTGTATCTCATGAACCGTGATAGCTGGGCAGTTGAAATTTTCACAGATGATGTACCTATTTCTGTTGCCGCTATAACAACAAATACTAAAAAAGAATAAAATAAATATTTAAGGGGGGCCGCTTCCAACCGGTCTTTTTGGAAATCCATGGAGGAAGCCTATGTCCAGCAGTGGACTTCTTGTGGCTGAATGATGATGATGATCATGAAATATTTCAGGGGGCTCCCATACAACAAACGTGATTTTTTGCCGTTTTTCCGCGATCTTTTGATAATGGTACGGTATCCTTCGTGGGTGAGTCCGACTCGCATTTCGAAGTTTTTTTTTTAAATTTCTGCACGCTTTTAAAAAAAAAAATATTTTGAGTCGGAAAAAGCTTAGCCCTAAGTACTTGAGCAGAGCAGAGCAGCGCCTGGCCATTGGCACTGCAAGGCTGAGCGGGCGGAAACTGACAATAATACCTCACACTAGTCTAACTAGTACTAGTGAAACAGAGTAGTCTGCCGTTTAGAGGGATTCGGTTGCCTTCCTTGATTCTAACCTGAAAATAGTTATCACTGTAGGTAGGGAGATTCAAACAAAAAAATTGTGTGAAATTTGTGCGGAGTAACGGTAAGAGCGGTTTCACACTACGTCCGATCCGAATCCGTGAAAATACGGATCTAGACCGAATTCGGATATTGCTTACGCACTAGTCCGATCTCTGATCTAAATCCAAGCAGTTCAGGGGCCACGGGGTCACGCATACGGCCACACACAGCAGATTCACGTCGTTGATAATGAGTCCGTTCAATCGGCGTCAACTTTTGGCATTGATATTATACGTAGTAAATTGGATGAGCCGAACCCCCCGCCCCTGCCACATACCCCGCTGCCTCTCTGCTCGTATGCAGCTCGGATTTCAGACGCAGTGCCCGGGCGTTCATGCAAAAATACTATGGCTACTTCAGTCCGTCAATAATGTTATCCGAAATGGAGATTCACGAATGACGGAGAGACATCGGATGACGGAAGCCGGATCTAGTGCGTAAAACTACCATAGAAATAGTTCTACGACTACTTCGGACAGTATTTTCACCCGTTCGGATCGGATTCGGATCAGATGTAGTGCGAAACCGTTCTAACGGTTATTAATTAAAACACGATTCCCCAAAACAGGCCCATAAACGCTGTACGTACGTGGAAGTCTCGCCCTTGATAAGTCTGTTTAATATTTACCTACCACAGACTATTTCCGCGGCGTTTATGGAGTGTTTCGAGGAACTGTACCTGTATGCCTAATTTCATCAGTTTAAAACCTGATTGCTCACAACTTTGTATATTTACAATATCATTGACTAGGCTTATATATTTTAGTTACTTCCATAGTATTATGTCCTACGGCATACTACTGTGGGGTCGGGCAGCAGACATTGAAACGACCTTCATCTTACAGAAGAGAGCGATCCGATTTCTTTACAAGCTAGGTAGGGACTGGTTAAGGGATTTCTTTAAAGAAACTAACATCTTAATTGTGGCAAGTCAACACATTTGTGAAAATACTAGGTATGTAAGCTGGAAAAATATCAGCTATTTATATAAATCGGCGTCTATCGAATCGGGAACATAGGAATTGTGTTTTTATAAATAAGACCGTAATACTTAAGAAAGTTATCTACTTACTTTCTTTGTGAAATTCTCAATTCAGAAATCGGCGGCAAAAAAAAAAGTTTTCATGATTGCTTTGAAGTTAAGTCACTGTGGATTGCAACTTGTGTATTTCGGTAGAGTTTCCTGCTTTACTTTATTGCCTACCAAGTAAATACACTTCTCATAAATAAAGCTATGTGGACGGACACAATTTCAATTCAGAATTTCATATCAAATTAAATTCATATTAAATTCTCAATTCAGAAAGCTATTGTGGAAAGTAAGTAAACCATTTCCTATAACTGCTTACCTACCTTTTTCCCTGCGTTTTCTCGTGTCTCCTCCGACCGTCTGTTCCCTCTCTGCCCTGCTAGGGAGCGGGACGGACACGGGCAGTGGTCACGAGAAATTGAATGAAAATATTGAATATTTATTCTGAGGAGAAGCCGGCGCCGCACCCGCTGCCGCGTCACAGAGCAACATCTACAGATATGGCGCTGGACTGCTCCAATAACACGATGTCAAGTTACACCAAGCACCTACAAGGCGACTGCCTTGTTTTACTACCAAAAGAGAGGTCGTGGGTTCGATTCCATATGGAAGCGACTGTTCTTGATTTGTATAAATGGTCTCAGTCTGGGTGCATTTTCATGTTTGTGTTGTCCATGCCTGGTGACCATAGCACAGGGTGCCCTAGCTTGGGACCAGGACAAGTGATTGTGTTGTGTGGAACAAGAGTTATGAAACTATTTTTTTATGGAGTGCGATGGACGGACATTATGGTATTATAAAGGAAGCTACAGGAAGGCATACACCATTTGGTTCAAAAGCACCACCAAAGGAAAAGTCATCTTTTGTTACAGATACTTTTTGCAAAAAGGTTTGTAAGACCTTTTGACAGTTTGTCAATTTTGTTTCGTTTTAAATTGTTTGCAGGGTGAGCGAAATCGAACCGTTTGGTGACATTTCTGCGCTCAGCGACTCTACTGTGCGCTTGCCCCGCAGATCATCTCGTGGATTTTCTTTTAATATTTGATCTGCATATTTATAAATCGAGCGCGGACCTTGTTTGCCGAGAGACAACCCGCGTATACGGAGAAACAAACAAGCGCTGCTTCTAGCTGAGGCGCCACTTACGCGTTCATGGTACTTGTTCTCGAAAAAAGAATCGGTCGTCGGCGGTACATCGACCTTTACATGTCGCGTTAACGGGTGATTGTCCAATAAAAATGCACCTATGGCCTTTTGGTAGAAAATGACTGACCATAGTGACCAGTCCTATTACGTAACTGTCCACTCTATTGGGTTGATGATTCTAAAGTGTCAAGATATGTAGGTTTTTGACAGTTCGGACCAGGTTAAATCGATTATATTCTTATTCTTCTTCCCTATATAATTATCTTCCTTCCAATCTCCCTCCTCCCACTAATTTTCGTTCTGTGTTACAATTGGTATTCTCCCCATTTATTAAAGATCTATGTAACTTTATAAAAAGTAAGAAAATTCGATTGTGATTGTTTGTCGATTTCTAATGTATCTAGTTATTTATGTAAGTATTGAAAGTGTTTTGTAGTAGGTACTGCATCACCACAACCGACCTTCGGGGTTTCGTTAATTAATAAAAAGTAAAAAAGAGAAAACCTGTCACTGGCAGAATCCTTAGGGTAGCCATAAATTAAGAATTGAATTGAATTATATTCTTTGTTGCACTAATCCGTGCTAAGGACATTTCTAAAAACCTATTTAGAGGCTAAAAATTTCACCCATGCCGGGACTTGAACCCGCGACCTCTGGCTAACCGTGCCAGCGCTCTCCCAACTGAGCTAATGGGCAAGTGCAGGCATCAGCGAAATTTCGAACCTGTTTATAAACTTCTTAAATCAGACAACTCCACGCAGTGGGGAAGTGTACCGTATACTTGTTACTTATTTGGTAAGTGAATTAAATACAAATTCCGTTTTTTTGACATTATGAAATAGTGTCTTCTTGAATTTGAATCTAAGCTACTTTAGTTGTTTGACAAAGCTTCCCTGCATGTGCTTCTCATTCACGATGTCAAAACATGTACCTATTTACCTATATTAGGCACTACATATTTACACCAAAATATTTGATCCCGAATAGATCTTATCTACTTCGGAATTTTTATTTTATTTTTACTACTTGATACTTATATTACCTCCGGATTGGGACTTCTTCAGGATGCTTTCTCTGTTTTTGTTCGACGAATTGATACTATGAGCGTTAATACGCTTTATTTCAATTTTGTAAGTGAAAAATCTAGCTAATAGAGTCTGGAATAACAACAACAGTTAAAAGACTATTCGACAATCGTTCGTGGCAAACATCGTCACGGTTCGATACGGAATCAGCTAAGACCTGGTTAGTCTTATATCTAGTCTAGTGTAAATGGGTTCTTCGATTTCCTTGTAAATAGTTATATAAGTAGTTCCGGAAAATGCCGCATGCAATTCTCTAGAACTCGGTGGAACATTCCCCTCTAAAGCCCTAGTGCTTCATGTTTGCTTGAATGCCTCATGTTTGCAGATTTATAGTTTATTTCATTTGGCGACGGCGCTCGGAATAACGCTGTATTGTTTGTGGCGTCTCAAGAACCCTTGCCACTTTGCAATCGTAAGTAAATATCGTCTCTATTCTTCGGAGGAGATCGTGGGTTTGATAAAACAACAATATCTTCGTTTGTAACAAAAGAATCTATTACATTTATGTTTAAATTGTACAGTAATGTTTGTTGTAGTAAAGAGTTAGTTCCGATTTACAATTTCCGTCTTTCAGCCGATACAAAGATGAAGCATGTCTTGTATCCTCGATTCGTAAGTTCTCGAGTGGAGGCAACGAACTATAAACGCGCAGGACGCTTGCTGGATTAACGATCTAAGGCAGATTGCTGTCGTAGCAGTGGCTGGATGAGGATGGTCAAAGACAGAAATAAATTCAGTGCTCAGCCATTTTTAAGGAAAAAAAATCTTAGATTAATTATAATGGAAATCCATCGGTAAAAATGCCAAAGCTAAAATCACCTAAATGGCTAAGTTATGCAGGCATAAATTTATCGATACGATTAAGGGAAACAATTTAACATCATAATATACTTAAAAACATTTTTTTTTTAATATATAGTCTTTACTCGTAACACAACAAAAAGAAAACAAATTGAAATAAAAAACTGGACAACTAATATATAAATGATAAAAATATAAAAAAATATTACTGTTTTTTTATTTTTAATTACTTCCTAAACTTACTAGATTATTTGTAACGAGTCGTTCATTTATCATGTGATGTTTTTTAGAAACTTTTAACTCGCCCCTCCCCATGGTGAAACGTGGTTACGTTTTAGACTACCTCTCCTCCCCGTACCTAAAATCACGCGTATTTTTTGGTGCAAAGTATCTTAAAAAATTCGCGGTGAAATCGTTGACTAGCAAAGGCGAGTCGAGGTGACGTAGCGCTTTTCGGTTTAGAAAACGCGCGTTCAAAGAAAAACTTAATACCTACACGTGATATCTCACTACACCCCCCCCCCTAGTGATTTTTCCGAACCCCCCCCCCTTTCGAGCCTCGCGTGATTAATGGACGACCCCTAAATTAATTTTATTGTTACTTTATACAAGAAAAACACGATACAAGAAATGTATCATAAGAAAATACAGTTTTTTTTCCAATTATTCACTTAATTTCAGCGGCGCGCCTTGTTGTTCTTCTCTTTTGTTTGTATTCACACCAACAGGGATGGCTGAGCCTGTGTCTCTTAGCAGTAGATTAATAGATTGACAGTGAGGGACCCAGTGTTAGTCTCCATACATCTCGGCCCAGTCCTTCCCCACGTGGCACATCTGCCGACTGTCACATGGCACGTACCCGCGCAGCCCGTACCGGCAGAGCAGCCCTAGCATGTAGGAGCCTCGAGGCTCAGGTGTCTCCATGACGGGCCGGAGCTGCAAGCGGAGCGTTTGGCTCTGGTTGAAGGTGGATGGCTGCCAGGTGAAAGGCAGCAGCTGTGTCCGAGTCGGCGTTGGGTTCCTGGAATGGTGGTGTAAAGCTCATCTGGTATCTTGCCAGGCAAGAAAAAAAAGGTTACCTGTGTGCGAGTAGAGCTCGCGCCCTGATCTGTGGGCCACATAGAAACGACGTGGGGCGAGGGCACGAAAAACACGCGACGCGTGTATACAGAGTCACAGACCGTGCTCTGTGGTCGCTCTGTGGTCTGTGACTCTATGCGATGCAACGCGTCGTCAAGGATCGTCGCGCTTCTCCGCGTCGTCCCACGTCCCTTCCAAACTACACTGATGCGCCCAGGCTTTAATTTCCTATAGTAACGATAGTAAATGATTAAAATTGCTTATAGGTTTTAATTGCGGATATTTTTTAAATTGTTAGCAAATTATAAGCAATTTGTTATACCGATTTCGCTAAAGACGGGCATGTGCATGTTCTCGAACTCCAAGATCACCATAAACGAGAATCAAGAAAATCTTAACTACGTAAGTTAAATATTTGTCAACTCCTCTTGTCATTTGTCAAACATTGTGTTTTTTTCTCATTTTAGTAAACTTGTAATTTTTAAAAAAAGTCCATTTAGTCCGTAACTGGCACCTCCGCATAAAAATCTGTAGGAGTTGGCAGAAGTACGACTATGCAATGTGATTTAGTAGAGATCGAATTACAATATTGTCTGGGCATTGAATTATGAAAATGAGCTCTACGCAGAGCAGGGTTGCCAGCCGTTATCTGGTTTCCAATGGGCTCCTTTTTTACTCGGGTAAGATTTTCCTCTGTAATTGGACCCTATCGAGTTTGAATAGAGGCATCCTCTCACTGATTCACAATAGTTATCGAGTTACGAAACTCCGAGCAGACCGGCAGGCAGACAACGGGAAGCGATTGAGCAAAACATTTTAGTGACGAGAGGTTTTGCAGTCCGTGTAATATAAATGTCATTATCTTTTTTTAACTTTTTGCTTTTAGTCACCGACTGATTAATCTTTACATTTTAACTGGGCCGAATTTAGCGCAAAGCCATAGGAGGTAATTCGGAAGCCGTCTCGTATGAACTATTTTTTAAAATTTATTTATGGTTCTCATATACCCATTACCGTAAAATTACGCACAAGTTGCAGTAAATAATACAGCTAGCAGTGATATACAGTATTTACGGTTTTGTTGCAAATGCGCTGAACGTGAGTGGTGCGTGCACGCATGTAAAGATTGATGAAATCAGAAATCAATAATTTATTTCAACGTAAAGAATTTACATTCTGTTTGCTGAATGTCAATGTACTATGTTACTATGTTAGCCGCTGCCTTCGGGCCGTATTTGTAGTGGAGAAAAAGGCAGCAGAAAAAAAAACTCCACTCTGACCATCTTTTCTCAAATCATCTTAAACTTATACATCAAAGCCTATATGATATGATTCCGTGATAGCCACCAATAACTTTAACAGCCAAATTGACACTTCTTACAAAAGTAGGAAAAACATTAATGCTGCGGCCAGACACACGAACAGCACCCGTTCACGAGCATAACGCAGGGGTCAGCTGTGCTGCTGCAACAGCATGCTGTCAGGATGCGCTGTCGACTGTGCGTTCTAGTAGATACACACAGCGTGTAATTTAGGCGCAGAATTACAACTGAACAACTGATATAATAAGACTAAAAAATTTATCAAAATGTTCTGTGGCCCATGAAATAATTTGGCAAGAGAGCATTTCACAGCCTTTGTTAACATTAAAATGTGAAAATTACTGCTAAATTCCGCCAAAATCCCACAAGTACCATGCTTTTTCACCACGCCCGCTGTTTCAAGCAGAAGCGAGACACAAACACATCACCACCGTGTGAAAAAATGCTTTTGTTAAATTAAAAGATTTTTATCACATTATTTGTATAGTAATGGTAAAAATATCAGATCTGTCGTTTAGGTTGTGAATGAATGAACTTGATGTGGTGTACTGTAACACAAATGGGATCGTTTATAATTATTAGCAGTCGGTATCTGTCCAAACACAACAGTCTTGATCCTTGCCAGGGAAGACAAACGTACAATACTATGTTACTTTTATCATGTCTCACTCGGCAGTGCTTTTTAGGGTTCCGTACCCAAAGGGTAAAAACGGGACCCTATTACTAAGACTTCGCTGTCTGTCTGTCCGTGCGTCCGTCCGTCCGTCCGTCCGTCTGTCTGTCTGTCACCAGGCTGTATCTCAAGAACCGTGATAGCCAGAGAGTTGAGATTTTCACAGATTATGTATTTCTGTTGCCGCTATAACAACAAACACTAATAACAAAACAAAATACTTATTTAAGGGGGGCTCCCATACAACAAAAGTGATTGTTTTGCTGTTTTTTTATCTTTGTGTCTAATGCTGTATAGATAATGGTACGGAACCCTTCGTGCGCGAGTCCAACTTGCACTTAGCCGGTTTTTGTGTTTGTTACATTGGTATGTCTGCTCAGTTACGCGTGTATTTCGTAAATTGCATGACGATGAAACACTTTTGTTGCATAATAGCTTTATGACATTTAGCGGCTTTCAAACGATGGAGATGAATGTCAAGTTGCTGGTAGCGGCTGAATGAGGACGGCTTACGACACAATGAAGTGGCGTGCCTTGGGGGAAGCCTTTTTCGAGCAGTCAACGAAAACGGGCTAATTGATTGATTGAAACGATGGAGAAGCCCAATTTAATTATTCATATGTCTAGCCTAGCCTGACAATAAGTGAAGTGTGGAGAAAGAGTTATTCAGAAGCACTTGGTGCTTTCTTGCACGGAAACCTACCCAGTCTTCATGAAGTTGGTCAGCATCGTGGTGAGTCGGTCGATGAACCGCTTGTCTCTGTTTGACAGCAGCAGAGATAGACCAGCTGGCTTGAAGATGTAGAAGATATCATCAGAATGAGAGGCCCCGTCCACGGAGATGCGTGAACCAAAGATGAACTTCGCGAAATTTCTTCCGCCTTCATAAGAGAACACATAATTGTAGACTAGTTGATCAGAAAATTCTGTCATGAGTTTGGAAAAGGCATCAATAGACGAGTAGGCTATCCAGTCCGAATAATAATTAACTACACCCTTTATGCTGGCTGCTGTTATAGGCTTGTAACCAAAGTAGTGCCGTCTTATTTTCTCAGAGATTCTCTTTCTGTCATTGTCCGAGCACCAGTTGAAAACTGACGGCAGTTTCTTTAAGAAATTCTCGTCAAATTCTTTGAGAGTTCTTCTGTTATGCAATCCGTAGAATAATATGCCTTCTACGTCAGTATAGCCAATTATCATTGGCACTTTGTTGAACTGTCCGGACTTCAACAAGTCATAGGGCTTCGCTGGAAAGAAGGGGTCAGTCGAGTTGGTTTCTATACAGGGTGAATACTTGAAGTATCTGGTATCTATTGAATTAGCTTGAGTAGCACTCAGCAAATCTCTTATAGGCGCGTCTTGAAACACTCTTAACACATCATCTGCAGTTTCTACCTCTCCTAATTTCTTTGCATCTTCAAAAGCAGGTCTTAGGGGTTCCACGTTAAAAGCCCAAGGGGATAGCGGTGTACCACTGAGCAGGATGGCTTTATGGAATAAGCCTTTGCTAGACGGTGACAGAAAATGCATGGCAGCTGAGCTCGCTCCTGCACTTTGCCCACAAATTGTTACATTGTCTGGATCTCCGCCGAAGGCGTAAATATTTTTCTTGATCCATTTCAAGGCAGCGACTTGATCCTTCAACCCTAAGTTAGCTACGCCATTCAAGCATAAAAATCCTAAAACTCCTACTCTGTAGTTTATAATTACCGCAATTGTGTTTTTTGTGACTAGAAATTCGGGGTCATAGTGTAACTTAGAGCCATAATAGTAAGCACCTCCATGCAAGAACATTATCACCGGTAAGTTCTGCCCAGGGGTGACATTTTCTGGCGCATAAACGTCAAGGTGTAAACAGTCTTCTGAGCCGTTTGGGATGACGTAAACAGTTTGCGCACATGACGAGAGTCTATTGATTGCATTGAAAACTCCGTCCCATTTCGGTGGATCTTGAGGAGGCTGAAAATAAACAAATTCTAAAAACCTATTTAGCCATGAAATTAGGTTAAAATCCTAGGTTATTGATCCTAGGTTCTAAGAAGATGATCACCATAATTGTTTACGATGTTAACTTTTTGCAAAAACGTGTAATAAATAAAAGAATATAATATAATTCCGCATTTTGACACTAGATGGCGCTGTAACATTCCTACAAGGCGCTATGATTGTGTCCATTATAGGCATATATAAACGCCCAAAGGCAATATTAATGACAACTCTGGTTTCCCTTCAATACGTACAAATCTTTCGCCTTTTACTAAAGATTTCCGTGGAGGGGAACACTCAAATGAGTCTTACGAATTTTTTTCGGCCCTGCGCAAGCAGGGTTAATAATGTAGTAAAACTTAGGTTCACTAGTTCACCACTGATGTAACTTGATGTAAGTAAACAAGTGGTATGTATGTTAACATTATTAACTGGAAAATGAGTCTACATTGCAAGTTTATACTGTGCTTCTTGGTATTTACCTGAAATCTCGTACTAAGCGCGTAAGGTATCCCATAAAACCGGTTTTGCCCACTGACACTTCGCAATCCGCGCATTTGGCCTTGACCTATCTCTACCACGTCTGTGAATATACCGTCGGTACTCCACACATCACTGATTAGACTAAACCATATCATTAACCAACGATACTTGGCTTTACAAAACATTCTTACGACATTTCAGGGCTGTTTGGCAGTTTCACAAAATTTTCCTCTTAAAGTTTGAGTTTTCATCACATTTTATTTGGCTGTTTCGAAACCTTTTGCTGCCCGGAAAAAGAAAAAATATTTAAAACGGAAGAAATGCGTGCGCGCGCGGAAATCTATTTTCAGTCACAGAATAGCCAAGTAAACAGTGTCGTCAAGTTTGGTGCACACTGTACTGACATAGAAAGTCGCAGCGAGCTGGGATGGAGCCACTCAGCAGGCTTGCACAATGACTCTCGAGTACTTGCTGGTTGCGAAGATACGATGAGGTACCTACCTACTTAGCACTTGCCATGTGAACTTTACTGTGAGGTAATATTAATGATCAATATAATGTAAAAATGTGCTCAAACGAGTATTTAGCTAGCTTTCATGTTTTCTTTCCCAGTTCTACGAATAGTTGGTTTTCCAACATACCTACAAAATTAGCTTGCTGCTGTCTTGTCATGTTGATTGTGTTCCGAAGTATTGTCTCTATTATAAGCAACTGGGACGTCCCAGGCGAACATACTACGACCAAGAAGGGTATGTATTAGCAAAGGGCAAGATAAAAAGTACCTGAAACCGGCGTGCGTGCATGCGACGACTAATGAATGTTGAGGAAGCGAAAGTGATCTGTCAGGATCGTGGCAAGTGGCAATCCCTGGTCTCGGCCTACCCCTCTGGGATACAGGCGTGAGTTTATGTATGCATGTATCTATAAGAAAATGACCCTGCTTTCGCATTCGGGTAAATAGAAGCATGTTTAGGTCTCCATCACTCATTTTGTCACTAAATACCGACGAATAGAAAAATCACCCTAGAAGTATTGCCACAGTATTGCTTCCTACAAAATACACGTTGGCCTGCTTGTTTGACTGCCTCGTTGGTCTAGCGGTATCACGTGTAATTACCACGTCGGAGGTCGTGGGTTCGATTCTGACAATATGTGGTTGGAATCTCAGGAAGACGCTGCTGCTCGTCTCCTGGTAATGTATTTCATTAGCCACCTTCTACGACATCCACGGAAGGAAATGGAGTGACGCTTTCTTAATCCGGCGCCACACGGAGCCAGGGCTGTTAACGTCCAGGATCATAAACATGGAAATCTACCCAGGCTGAGGCCATTCTACGCTACGGTACAAATAGCCCATTTGTACAATTGTACGGCGGCCCCCAATGGGAATCGAACCTACAACCCCCGAGGGTGGTATTTACTCTAGTACAGTCGATAGCTCATTAACCTTTATATTTTAGATGCAAAGTTGCCTGTAAGTAACATAACTGACTCGAGTGCACTGGTGTCTGTTTAATCTGTGGCTACATCTTTTCCTTGTAAAATCTCCACCACATACTATTTTAATCGGCGTTTTTAAAGTGTTTTAAGGAATCGAGGTTTTATAAATAAGACCGTAACTGAGTTGTTTTGGCAATTTTTTCTTCAAAATGATCTAGATTTTGACACCTAGTTTAACTTGTAACGTTCAGAAATTAATAATTGTCACTGTTTTTTTTTCAACCTAGAATGAAATAGTTTAAACAATTAAATACAAACATCTGCGCCCAGATCATTGCCGCCTCTAGGCAGGGTCCCCAATACGCTGGTTACGTTTACCTCGTTGTATGGCGTTCCGACCCTGGGGTCTCTGGTCGTGTCCATGAGACGCGCTTCGGGCCCCCACGGTCCTTGTGTCTCGACGCCCAACGGCACAAACATGTGACTCTGTGCTAGAATCCCATTATGTTATGTTAATTTGTGTTACAATAGAAATAAATGTTTTTCCACTTTCACTTTCAATCAATCAATCTTGCGACACCCAAGAGATGAGACGAGCTGGTCATATTCTTACACAACGCAATCCGAATGTTTTCTTCGGTTTTTAGGGTTCCGTAGTCAACAAGGAACCCTTATAGTATCGCTTTAAGGGTTCCTTACATCTAAATTAGGGATGCAATTTTTTTTCTCGCGTACACTATAATGTGGGTTATCGTTGGATTGATCGTTTAAAAATATTGTGGGTTTAAAGAGAGAAAGAAAGACATTTATTGGGACAAATTAACACATCACAAGAAAAAAAGGCATAACAAGTAAAATAAACAAATAAATATAAGTAACGGGCGTCTTTACAATTTGCGCTTTAGAATTTTAAAATTAATTTTAGAATTTAGTAAAGAAGTCATATCATTGCATTCATTCCATTGTTTTGTAAAGCCATAGGACCAAATAAGAAGGGTGTCGTAACAAGCGACTAAGGGAAGTCCAGGAGGTGGGCAGCGGCATCTCTCATGTACAGTCGACAGCACGTTACCCTTTACACCTGTGCACTCCAGTCACTTATGTTACTTACAGACAACTTTGCAACTAAAATATAAAGAATAATGAGCTATCGACATAACAGGTAACAAGTGACATAAACAAGTACAAAGGAAAAACAAGTCACATAAATACAACACACAGTCAGAGCGACAGAGTGCATCCTGTGGTCTGTCAAAGTTGCCACAAAGGACATCTGACACAGCATTGTGCTGGGTGTGAGTCCTCAGCGCTGGTTTTCAGTCAGTGCCTGCGGAATTGACGCGTATATTACAAGGTGGTGCCAAATAAAGAAGTACGAAGACCATTTATCGATTTAGGGTTGCGTTTGCGAAATATAAAGTTTTAAAGTGCAAGTTTTTGTCAGAGTAGGGCGTCCCCCCTCGGGGGAATTGAACGGTTGATTGTAGAAACGTGAAAAAATTCAGGGCAGTAGCATAGAAGTATACTTTGAAGTCGGTGTCCAAATTTATGTGCTGGTCACGAAACTGGGCACCGACTACAAATTATACTTCTACAATACCTACATGTATAAATACATCTTTTTAGTGCTGTAGTGTTTCGAAGTCGGTTTTTATTTTTTATTTAAAATTTATGTTTTTTTCAGTTTTTAGTGGAGGAGCGGGAGAAAAATAAAGAAGTGCCTTATAACCATAATTAACCGTAGATGATTCGTTCCTTTAAAATATGATGTTCTAAATCTCCGAAAATCTTCACCAGAACATCACCAAATTAACTTGGGACTACTTTTACGCTATTTTATGAAACATACGGATATTACTAAAGGATGGGCCCCATTAGGGCTTATTTACTGCTGTCCATTGAAGAGTCCCGTTCTCCATCTCTGAAAAGACTTTCAGATCTTCACCAAATTAAAATGGAACCAATGGGACGTTATATCTGTTCGAACAAAAAAGAATTGTTGAAATCGCTTAAGATTTGACGGAGTTATGGAGGAATATAGCCAATATATATACGCGTCGATTTGATAACCTCCTCCTTTTTTGAAGTCGGTTAAAAAGAAAAACTATCACGGCGAAGTAGGCATAGACGAGTAATCGGCGACCCACTTATTAAAGGAAAACTTCGTACAAATTCCATTGAAAATTACTTTGATGAAGTTGTTAGTTCTGTAAAGCAAGTAGAAAACGCTCCGTCTACGGAACCCTACACTACGCGTGGCCCGACACGCACTTGGCCGATTTTTTCGAAGCTGGCAGAAAGGCTTTCATTAGGTGCTTTTGTTTGTGTTTGTTGTTGGCACAATTTGCATGTCGCCTCGGTTTATATCAATTAGCGGACTTGTCGCGCTACCGAGATATTTTTCTTTATTACCCGGCATTAGCCGAGAAGCGAGATGCATTTTAACACTTAATTACACTTTACTGTTAATAGCCGTGCCGTGGACGAGGAAGATTCTACTTGGTCCTTCTACTCGGGTTCTACTTACGTAACATTTTCAGGCCAGAAAGGGTTGGCACGCTACAAGTTAAGATCGCGTTTTAAATTGTTTTTTTTTTTAAATGGTACGGTTTGTTATGTTTTAGACACTGTAAACATTTCAAATGATAACCCCGAGGCCGGAGACTACACAAAAAATGCATTCAGAAATATGAAATCAAAAATTTATTTCAACGTGAAGAATTTACATCCTGTTTACTGAATGCCAATGTAGCCGCTGCCTTCGGGCCGTATTTATTGTGGAGAAAAAGGCAGCGGAAAAAAAAACTCCACTCTGACCATCTAATATAAATCGTTTCTTGTACACGTTTCTACAATAAGATCCCTGAGAATATAATAAGGTTGCCAGAAACGCGGTTAAAAAAATGTGTGAAGCACACTTTGTGCCAAAAAAGCTACTATAACATTAAAGATTATTTAGATGACAATGATGTCTGGAATTAATGCCAGTTTGCATGAGTTTTAGAATATTTATATAAATCCTGTAAATTAAAGACTTGAAAAGACTAAGTGTGGAGTTTTTTTGTCCATTTTTTCTCCAAAACGATCTAGATTTTGATATGGACACCTAGTTTAACTTGTAACATAAACAAACATTTACATACAGGCACATACATTGCTTCTGGCCCCACACTAGGATACCCTGTGTCGTGGGAACCAGAAACAGCGACATCACAAACATGTAAACATCCAAGACCTGGGTGTTTTTTTGTCCCCAGCCGGGATTCGAACGTTCATTAAGTCGCAGTTTCTGTACTACTTTGAATAAAAAAATTTGATTTTATATGATAAGACTGTTGCCCGCACCTTCGTTCGCGTGGTAATTTTGATTTGTATTTTACCGGGATAAAAAATAGCCTTTGTGCTAATCCAGACTATAATCTATCTCTGTGCAAAATTTCATCCGGATCCGTTCAGCCGTTTTTGCGTGAAAGAGTAACAAACATCCATCCATACATACAAACTTTCGTGTTTATAATATTAATAACTTTAAAATTATTACTTAATTTTCTTACAAAAGTAGGAAAACATTAATGCTGCGGCCAGATTTCCTACAAAATGTGCTGAAGGGACGGGGACGGAGCCCACAAAGCAGAGACGGGCCGAGGCAGGACGCGAACGATATTCAACGCGTCGCGTCTTTTCCGCGGCCTCCCCTCACGTCCGTTCTGTGTGGCCGGCTTGTATCTCACTCTGATAGAAGGCCTGTGCCCTGCAGTAGGACGCACAAAGGTTGCCTTTGCTTTCGCAAAAGAATGTGTCCCAAAGCATTATCCTAAATTGACATTTTACGCTTCTAATCTTGTTGTCTTGTTCCTGTTTTCTCTGTTCTTAATGATTTAAGTACCTTCGAATGCCTGCTACCTTTTACTAGAGGGTTCACAAAAGGGCCCTTATCGCCGTGTAATCTCAAAAAACAGATAAAACTTCCCCGCGGCTGGTGTTTTAATCCCGGCGCAGTTTGTTGCTGCGTAAAGTTCCACACCGACTGTGAAGCATGATGGCGCAGAGGGACTACCCCTTATATCCCTTTTTAAGCCCTTAGACTTTTTAAGGTCTATACACATTACAACGGGCTGGCGCGACGTGCGGGCGCTAAAATAAACCTTAGATACCTATAGAGTTACAGAAGATACCAGCGCAAAATACCCGGCTCCGTGCGGCCCACGACGGGCAGTCACGAGGACGGGCTTTCTAGGGCTTGTATTGTATTGTAGTCTCTAACTTCGTAGGTATTTAAGGATTAATTTACTTTGTATCATTGGAACCCCCTGTCCCTTTCATGGATTTTGATTTGATTTAAAAGTTCTTTTAAATCATGTTTTTTTGTCAATGGGTCAATGTTGTTATTAGTTAATAAGTAATTATAATCAGTGTATAGTGGCATTGTTGTTCCTAATAAAGTAAAATAAAATGTTACTCTGAGCTTCGCTCTAAGCTTCCGATCCTATCCACCTCGCGCCGAGATGTTTGAGATTTAACTGCTCCGAACTTCATTACGTCGAGTTATGCTAATGCGCCAACTTTCCGAAAGGCTTATTGTGCTCTATGAATAATAATGCTGATTATTATAACATCTGGAGCGCCGCTTACCTGCCAGCGTGGTGTATTAGCATTCTGGGAGTGCTGCGGAGAGCCCCGCTTAGCCACTCCTGATGGATATATCGGGTGTACATCTAAACCACCTTGTACACCTTGAAAATAACAATGGCAATCAATTGTCATTTTCAAGCTCAGGAAAAATCAAGCTTAAAGTTAAAGTAAAAAAAATTACGGTCGTTTATGCCGAAAAAAAAACGTACATTTCGACACTGTGAAGAGAACTTTCTCAAAATTTATAGGGTACTTTCCGTAGACTTAGAACTATGAAATTTGGCAAGTTATATCGTCGTATACAAGTACAGGGAAACCTACACATTTGTAATGAAATAACAAAAGAATAATAATTGTATTTACATAAGCAGCCTATTTACGTCCCACCGTAGGGCACAGGCCTTCTAGAGCGAGTATGGGCTTAATTACCATGTATGCCCACCGCGGATTGGCGATTTCAATCGCTGAAGTGAATAGCTCAGACACTCAGGTTTCCTCACGATGTCTTCCTTCACAGTTAGCGAGTGGTATTGCTACTATAACTTCACAAATGTACATAACTTAGAAAACAAAGTCATAGGTACATTACCGCACTGCCAATCGAACCTGGGTCTCTAGCTTCCGAGCCCAGTGTTCTACCCACTAGGCTACCTCCGCTGTTAATAAGAAAAAATGTATTTGAAGTTCGGGAAAAGCTCGGAAAGACTGCGACTACAAATTTGTATGGAACCCTCGGTGGGGGAGTCCGACTCACACTTGTCCGGTTTTTTTTGAGGATTTATGATATTTTTGAGAGTCTACACGCGTCTGCTTTACGCTCTAAACAGAACAAATCATTGTCATACCTAGAACAAAGTCCATTACATTTAACGTAATATGTATGTGGTCTTTAGAATTATATAGTAATAGAAAAGTAAACACCAAGACTTAATCTCACAACTCTTCATATATTTTCGATCCACAATGATAATCGCGCACCCACAACAACAAACAACAAATTAGTTAGTGCCAACCACACAACAAAAAAAAAAACCAAAGGGAGACCAACATTATAAATCAAAAGGAAACCAACATTGAGGCCTTCTTGCACTTGAGAAACTTATTAATCTAGATTAACGAATAACAAATCAATTATTTATTAAGGGCACCAGAACATTTGAAATAAACAAAACTTATAAAAACTTTGTATTTTTATCTTAACCATAATGACAAAGGGAGAATTTACGGATTATAAAACACTGAATGATTCCACCGATAAGTGGCCGCGTTCAAGAAAAAGAGTAGATTCTAATAATTTCTAACAGTAGGTATCAAAACCGGCCAAGTGCGTATCGGGCCACGCGCAGTGTAGAATTCCGCGGTAAGAGGGAGTTAACTGCTTTACAGAACTAACAACTTCATCGACGTCATTTTCAATGGATTGTGTACGAACTTTTTTATAAGTTGGCCGCTTATTAATCGTTAACTTGTAAAGCCTACTTAGCCGTGATAGTTTTCCTTTTAAGTTCATTATATGTGCTATACTACCCTGAATTTTGACACACGCCTAAATTAGGGATGCAATTTTTTTTTGCCTACACCATAGTACATCCTACATGTAGGAGTTTGCGAGGGCAAACCAGGCAAGGACATCCCAAATGTGGAAATATACCCAGACTGAGGCCATGTGTACAAAATGTACGGCGGCCCCCGGCGGGAACCGAATCCACGACCTCCGGCATGGTAATCAGACGTGATACCGCTAGACCAACGAGGCAGTCGAATTGCGAATTTCAGAGGATCCCCGCGTAAGTTGGCTTTAAAAGTAGGGCGGGGAATTTCAAACAAATACATTTGAAGAACAATTTAAGCCAATCCAGAAAAGTCGAGGACGAGGACCGCCATTCTAAATTAATGCCCATTTAATTAGATCACCCGACGTAAATCTCGCAAACAAGCGAATGCCACAGGGGTAATTAAAAATTTGGCTGCGACCCTTTTAATCAGCCACCCTTCACCTGGCAATATCTTGCTCGGCCATCTCGCCAGCTGCGGATGAATTTTCATTCTTGAAATGCGATAGAACACCTACTCTGTGCGTTTGATTCGTCTACAGAACATAAACTCACGCCTGTATCCCGGAGGGGTAGGCAGAGACTAGGAGTTGCAACCAGTGACAGCTAAAAAAATATATCTAACTAGCGCTGAAAAATGACCCCACGTTCAATTGTGGGAAGGCGGGCGGGGCTTGTCAATTGTGTTACCAATCGGAGCGAGTTCAGTATTACCCGGCAAAAATATCTATGCACCTGCCACCGTCAGACTGCCATCTTGCGAGGTACCTAGATATTTCGACGGGTTATACATCATGAAGACAATGGTTTCACTTTTTATTGTTCCGTACCCAAAGGGTAAGGGACCCTATTACTGTCCGTCCATCTGTTCGTCCGTCTGTCACCAGGCTGTATCATGAACAGTGATAGTTAGACAATTGCAACTTTCACAGATGATGTATTTCTGTTGCCGCTATAACAACAAATACTTAAAACATAATAAAATTAATATTTAAGGGGGGCTTCCATACAAGACACTTGATTAATTTTTTGCCGTTTTTTGCCCGATATTACTAACGGCATCAGGTAGACGCATGAAATATTCAAATGTTGTATAGATAATGTTACGGAGACCTGCGTGCGCGAGTCAGACTCGCACTTGACCGGTTTTTATATAAAACCAATGATAAGTTACGCTGCCATTTACTATCGCCCAATCAACGTCCACGTCGTAACGCATGGCACACAGAATGACCAATCACAGAGTGATTTACTCTACAGCACATCAGCTCATTTCATTGGTACAGACTAATCGAGAGGACAGGGGCCGTTTTTGAGAGTGAATGTTGTGGGAAGAAATACTTCTAAGATTTTTTATTCGCAGATCGCAAGTCATTAAAAAATACTATATTTCATAATAATCAATTGGCCGACGATATAGTAGTCATGGCAGAAACGATGGAAGACCTCGGCATAATGCTCGAAGACCTCAGTCGAGTTTCCCAACGTGTGGGCCTTAAAATGAACATGGACAAAACGAAGGTCATGTCGAACGCCCGTGTT
Organism: Yponomeuta cagnagella; assembly: GCA_947310995.1. Taxonomy (NCBI): domain Eukaryota; kingdom Metazoa; phylum Arthropoda; class Insecta; order Lepidoptera; family Yponomeutidae; genus Yponomeuta; species Yponomeuta cagnagella. The sequence continues at coordinate 18,052,358 of OX371286.1, read as the reverse complement.
GTGCCCACCCCAATAACGTTGCGGAACACGACTCTCGAAGTTGTAGACGAATACGTCTACTTAGAACAAACAGTCCATCTAGGCCGGTCCAACTTCGTGAAAGAGGTCAATCGTCGAATCCAACTCGGCTGGGCAGCATTCGGGAAACTTAAAAAAGTCTTTTCGTCTAATATACCTCAATCGCTCAAGACAAAATTATACAACCAGTGTGTGTTACCAGTGAGGACTTATGGCACTGAAACGTGGTCTCTCACTATGGGCCTCATAAGAAGGCTCAAGGTAACGCAACGAGCTTTGAAAAGGTCTATGCTCGGAATTTCTCTACGAGATCGAATCAGAAATGATGAGATCCGTAGACGAACGAAAGTCGTCGACATAGCCCAGCGGATTAGTAAGTTGAAGTGGCAGTGGGCGGGGCACATAGCACGCAGAACCGATGGCCGATGGGGCCGAAAAGTTCTCGAATGGAGACCACATGTCGGCAAGCGTAGGACGACCAGCCACAAGATGGACAGATGACCTCATCCAAGTGACAGGAAGGCGCTGGATGCAGGCCGCTTCTAACCGGTCTTTTTGGAAATCCATAGAGGAGGCCTATATCCAGCAGTGGACTTCTTATGGCTGAATGATGATGATATAATTAATTCTATCAAAACTTCCGAGAACCTAGTAAGTATTTTTCGTTGACCTTGAATCATGAAGTTCGGCAAGAAGCAGGGTCTTTCAGCACATGTCAAGGCAATCTTCAATCAATCAGGAATCTTTCCCAACACTTCTGGCACCCTTTTTACCGACTTCAAAAAAAGGATGAGGTTGTCAAGTCGACGCGTGTATATAATTATATTTTTTTTTTGGCTATGTTCTCGCATAACTCCGTCAAATCTTAAACGATTTCGACATTACTCTTTTTGTTTGAATAGATATAACGTCCCATTTTAATTTGGTGCAGATCTGATGAAGACTTTCAGAGGTGGAGGACGGAAGTCTTCAATGGACAGCAGTAAATAAAGCCTAATGGTGCCCATCCTTTAGTAATATCCGTATGTTTCACAAAATAGCGTAAAAGTAGTCCCAAGGTAATTTGGTGATGTTCTGGTTCCGGAGATGGAAGTTAAGAACTTCAAGTTTTAAAGCAGCGAATTGAAGTAGGGTAAATTATGGTTACAAGGAACTTGTTTATTTTGCTCCCGCTCCCCCAGTTTCATGACCAGCACATATATTTTTCACTTCATCTGCTCGAAATTATGCATTTTGATGCTCAAATTTAGGACCCAAAACACGCTATTGTTGTTCAAGCTAAGATGCATCAAAGTAAATCACTCAAAATTGGGTTTTGAATCTATTTACCTTTAGGTACCTTTAAGTAAATAGACTCAAAATCTCCTGCCAGAAGTTACATTTGAGTGGTATGTAAGTGTTATCTGTTATTTCATTCCTCTCAGATGGTAGTGAAAAGCAGAGTGTTCTAAACGGGCGCAAATCATTTTTGGTCTTGGTAGTGTTGAATCCCTCGCTCCTTCAGCGATTCTTAGTTAATGCAAGAATCGCCTCAGTTCGCTTTGGATTCAATTTCACAACCTCGACGCGAAAATTTTGTTTGCGCCCTTGGTGAACAATCTACTATTGGGCACCGACTATAAATAATACTTCTACAATGCCTACATGCACCACAATATCTAAATGATTTCTAACTTTTTAGTGCTGTAGTGTTCTGAAGTCGGTTTTTATTTTTTATTTATTTTCCTTCCTATTTGATTGTTGTTTGTTTTCGTTTTGTACCTTTTTTTACTGCTGCCCACATTTTCTTTGCGTTTTCTGTTAAATGTTGTGTTTTTCATGCTGTGATGATTTTATGTGTTGTGTGTGAGTATTGTGTCGTGAAATAAATGGATTTTTCTTTCTTTCTAAAGGAAGAAGTCCGAAAACTGCCCACTTGTAGTTATTTGACATAAAAAAACCAACCAGGTGGGAGTCAGACTCGCGCACCGAGGGTTCCGTACTCGCCCTTGGCCATTTTTTAGGGTTCCGTACCCAAAGGGTAAAAATGGGACCTTTTTACTAAGACTTCGCTGTCTGTCTGTCCGTCCGTCCGTCCGTGATAGCTAGAGAGTTGAAATTTTCACAGATTATGTATTTCTGTTGCCGCTATAACAACAAATACTAAAAACAAAATAAAATAATTATTTAAGGGGGGCTCCCATACAAGAAACGTGATTTTTTTGCTGTTTTTTTATTTTATCTTTGTGTTTAATGTTATATAGATAATGGTACGGAACCCTTCGTGCGCGGGTCCGACTCGCACTTGGCCGGTTTTATTATTTGTCGTTAGAATGTATAATATTATCCACAATCACGCCAAGTGTGATGCCTTAATGAAAGCCGTTTGACGACGGTAATACATACAGTTTTTACGATAGAGTATAAACCAAAAAACCGGCTGAGTGCGAGTCGCACTCACGCACGAAGGGTTCCGTACCATTATCTATACAACATTAGACACAAAGATCGAGAAAAAACGGCGAAAAAACACGTTTATTTTTATATTATGTATGTGCCAGTACGTAAATGTTATGTTATGTTAATTATTTTTTATATAACACATATTATAAATTTCAACTGGCTATCTATTACAGTTCCAAAGAAAGAGCTCTTTAAAGGTCGGATGGACGGACAGACAGACAGGCAGACAGACGGACAGACGGGCAGACGGACGGACAGACACACAGACAGTGGAGGCTGAGTAATAGTGTCCCGTTTGGCACCTTTAGGGTACGTATACTAAAAAACGAATAATCTATATAGCAGAAAAGTACTTACCAAATACAAACTTAATACTTATCTAGTACGTAACTTTTCTACTATAAAGTTAAGTTTGTGTTCGTTTGTTTGCAACCTCTGGGCGTGAGTGTAGTGGAAACATAATTTCTAGTGTGCAAGGCGGTTATCTATTCCATATTAATGCTTTCATACCTACGGAACCTATTTAGTTTTTTATTATTGACTCTACGTGTGTGGAGACTCCCTGTATAATCGACTCTGGTAGCCGTCAACAGCAGGTACGTCTTGCGTATGGATATTTAATAAAACAGGAATGGAGACAGATGAGGAACTTTCACAAAAAAAAAAAATTTGGTCTCATTGGAGATGCCATCTTATAAGATCAATAATTGTGATAGAGATTTTTCTCTTAAACCTCACAATCCATAGAATAACAGTTTTAATCACGTGGTACAACACCACTCCATACAAATCAGGCGCAAACTGCGCCGTCATAAGATGCTATGACGCCTCGTAATAAACTGAATCTAATAAGTTTTCTATTATACGAGTGACTTGATTGATTATTTTTTGAGACTGGTAAAACCTAGAAAAAAAATTTAGGTTTTTTATTTTTACGTGAGTTTTTGCATGTCGATTATGGTAAGTATAAATACAATCACCCTAATATAATTTTAGGTCAAACACCGTATTACGTACACACCAACCTGCCCACTGCCACCGTATCTGTTCTGTCTCTAACTCTCGCTGTAAAAAAACAATAAAGCGTCGGTAAAATCTTTCAGCTGCAATCAAGCCCTCAATTAAACCCATCCTTCATTTTAATGTTACCTAAACAAACATGGGAATGGGGCCTGCACTGCCTTATTACGGGCTATTTGCTTTTCATTATGCTTAGAAAATAGCCTCTTGCCTTATTGATATAGAAGAGTCTACTAAATTACTCGACGAATTGTCTTCGTATTTTTGTTGCAAGTTACTTTGCTCTTGGGTACCTATGAAGCAGTGTCTTTTTAAGTACAGATTTAATCATTTTGTTTTATCGTAGGTATGAGGTGGCTGTGGATTTTCTGGGAAAGGTGAATTTATGTTAAACCAATGTGTGGATTTATGAAATACGTTCTGTCCCCGGACATTTTTATTTGCAGCCCTTTTGTGAGGCGGCTCGGTCACAAGTTTTATTTCATTTCGGTCACCAAAGCCTCGTATAATCCGTACTCCACAGAAACCGTTCCATTATTCAGTCTAATATTTAAAGGTGTCCTTTACAAACATTAAACCCCTCGCTCGGCCGATTTTCATTCGAAATACGATATGAATGTATTTAATTTAATATATAAATTAATTTCACGCAGCGCTGTGCCCGCTGTTTTAAAATTATCTTTTCGGGCTTAATTGGAAATGTTTTCATAATGTACTGTTTTTAATATTAATATCATCGGATGTTGCTTTTACGTCGGCGCGCGGCGCGCTGGATGGAGTTCAATTTTCGACTCGCTCTTAAACTTATTTGAACTAACGAGGACCCTCAATGAAGTTCAAACACATTCAACTTTCGAATTTTGGTTTCGTTATTATGTAATTTCAGGTGTTATTTGCTGAAACAAATCGTTTAACAATGAATTAACATAACAAATTAAAATATTTTCATACGATAACGACGAGTTTAGTTACAATAAATATGTATAATTGTAGGTTAACATTAGTAACAAAACAACAATTTTCTTAACCTAAGACTAGACGTTCTATCACCATAAAAAATCCGAATTATAAAATATTTCTTACATATTTCTCATATTCATGCAATACAATCAGTGGGAATCGAACCCACGACCAAAACCCACGTTTTGGTGGTAATTGCCATCTTATGCAATTCAACAAATCTTTCAAGTAAGTCAGTTTCACTGTACATATATCTCCAGCTTATCCTGTAATGCTTAAAATATGGCTTCAAAATCGCGAAAAAATACGAGCTGTTCTATACTTAAGTTGTTACGGTATAAAAATGTATCGAACAACTGCTTTCTTATTCGTGGTTTTAACCAACAATGTTAGCACGAAGAGTAATAAAATCTAAAAAGCAAAATGAAACTATGATTCGATAGTCTCATGATGGCCGCTGGGCCACTCAACTGTTCTTGCATTATTTTTGCATATTTTCTGCAAATGAAAAATCCAAAGTCACAGTTTTTATTGCATAGTTTTGCAGAATGCTATACGATACTTATGTATTCAATACTAGAAAGGTGTCGTGACCATTTCTTTTCAAGAAATCTTTTCTTTTCAAATTTTAACTCGAAGTTTCGTATTTTATAGTGCTAGTTTATTCTCATACTTTATTATACGCTTATAAAAATGCTAAAATGCGTGCGTACTCATTTAAGATTTTGGCAAACAAAAAAATCATTGATTTCACAGCAAAACAGATTAAAGAACTATGCATAGCTTTCAGGTAGGGCGCCAATATTCTTACACACTGTATATAACTTGTCAACTTAGACCATCTGTGTAAAAAAAAAAAACCTAACCCCTAAACGTCATTCGAAAGCTCATCGCCAAACCCGTAGGTGCGCCGGTGGTACTTGGCGTAGGTATCGTTCCAGAGCTGCACGGCGGCCTCGTCCCACATGGGGGCGATGCTAAGCCGGCGGTCAGTATTTTTACTCCCTGTATATAACTTATCAACATCTATTTTTATTGTTCCATCCCTATATATATATCATCGAACATTGGTCGTCTAACCTAACCCCTAAACGTCATTCGAAAGCTCATCGCCAAACCCGTAGGTGCGCCGGCGGTACTTGGCGTAGGTATCGTTCCAGAGCTGCACGGCGGCCTCGTCCCACATGGGGGCGATGCTGAGCCGGCGGTCGATGACCAGCGCCTGGGGGTTGGCCGCGCGGCTCGGCGCCCAGCGCACCGGCAGCAGTGGAGACGTCACCGGCGTCGGGTCGCTGGAAACGAAACAATGCGGTTGGAATAAAGATCTTAATAGAGTTTAATTCTCACATAGTTTTTCAATTGAATGATATAAGCACCACCATAGTTGTTATTTGCCTCTATGTGGTAGGTAGTCCACAAAACAATTTGATAAATAAATAAATAAATATCGCTGCAGGTATAAGTTTTGGTCAATTCTCTACATTGACCAAAACTTTTTGGTTGAGTTTCGAGTCTTTCACATTATTAGTACTTATGCCGGAGCATTAACTGTTTGACGGTCATAAAACACTTGTCTTTTTTTCTTTTTAATCTGTGTCATAATATAAGAGCTTTGTCGGATATTTGTTCACAAATTAACAAGGGCCAGTATTATTGTCGTAACAAGATATAGGCTTATTTGATTACGTACCTATATTTAGCGAAGTTCGTCCATAAGCTGACCATTCTCTTGATCATATCGCTCTCCAAGTACCGGTGTGGCAGTGGGAACGCGTGTGGTTTGAACATGTAGAACAGCTCGTCAGCGTGGGACGCTCCCCTGATGAAGCCAAACCTCGATATTATCTTCGGCATGTTGATGTACCCGCTGTATTTGAACAGGTAGTAGTAGATAGGTTTGTCTGTCGTTTCAGCGTACATTTTGGACTCGAAAACCGTGGGCATTTTGAAATGGAGATCAGAGTACAAATCCACCATTTCTGTGATCTTTTCTTCTTTCTTAGAAGAGAAGTAATGTTTTTTGACTCTCTCAGCGGTTACGTTTCGATCTTTTTTGCTCGGAAAAATCAAATCGGGTTGGAAAACTTCGTTCGTGTCTACGTCTTTTATTGACGTACCGTAATCTTTAGCTACGAAGTATATTCCTTCATTGTCGTTGAACCCTATGATCATTGGCACTTTAGTATAGTTGCCAGACTTTAGTATTTTAGATGGATGATCCGTAACTACAGGCTCTACTCCGGGCAAGTATTTTTCTATGCAAGGAACAAATAGAATATCTGCTGTGATGTAGTTTTTTCTTCTTGAATATTTGAGAGCATTGATAAGTTCATGCACAGTCTTGTTTGAGAGAACATTGAAGATCTCGTGTGGGTCTTTGGTGTCGTATCCGAATTCTTTAGCCAGAGCACTAGCTGTCTTTATGGGATCATGTTGAAGGCCCCAAGGAGCTAAGGTAGATCCACTTTGGAGTATTGCTTTGTTGAATAGCCCTTTCGCTGAAGGTGATAGAAGCATGAACGACGTAGACACAGCTCCTGCGCTTTCTCCGAAAATTGTCACATTATCAGGATCTCCTCCAAACGCTCTAATATTCTTTTGAATCCATTTCAACGCCGCTATTTGGTCTTTCAAGCCAGCGTTACCCGGAGCCTCTTTGATGCCTAGACAGAGAAATCCTTCGACATTCAACCTGTAGTTGACACCGACGAAAACCACTCCGTGTTCGACAAAAAAGTCAGCCCCGTATAAGAATGCCGAGCCAGTGCCCTCAAAGAAGCATCCTCCATGGATGTAGACCATGACGGGTAAAGGTTTTTCCGGCTTAGCTCCGACGGGAGTGTAGATGTTGACCTTCAAGCAGTTGGGGTCACCGAAGATCATGGAGCCGACCATCTTCTGCGGACATCGCGCGTTCTCGTCGAATGCTTCGAGGACACCATTCCATTGCGGCGACGGGAGCGGTGCCTGGAATTTAGACGAGGAGTAGATGAGTTTAAGCTCTATATATTGAGACGAGGAGTTGGATGAGCGCAGGCTCCATCAATAACAGCTACTTTGACTGTTCGATGATCAGCAGAAGAGGAAAGAAAAAAGATGTTACAGGGTCTATGGTGAAGTTTTATAAATATTATATATATTATACTATAGAAAATTGGATTGCATTGACTTCGATTATCGCTTGGCTTCGCTTTTAAAAGGTTCTCGAGTAGAAACCCAGGAGACGCTTATGACGAAGCTTTTTGTGAATGTTCTGATTTTGTCGCCTTTTTCTTTGCTCTAATTAAATAAATGTATTTTTTGTTGGAGTCGTTTCAACTCTTTGTGGCACGTGCGACACACCGATAAAGATTTTGTCGCGCGATAAAGTAGCTCTATTTTGCTTTACGTAGTGACACAAAGTAAGATGCCACTGATCGATAGGACGATAAAAATGTTCTCACTGTGTGCAACACCTCAGCTTTAAAAATTGCCAATCCGCGGTGGGCACGCATGGTGATTAAGCCCGTAATCTCTCTCTCTGAGAGATGGCCTGTGCCCTGCAGTGGGACGTACATAGGAAACTAAAAAAAACACAAATAATAATAACTTCCACACAACACAATCACTTGTCATGCTCCCAAACTAGGATACCTTGTTCTATGACAACCAGGCAAGGACATCACAAACATGGAAATACACCCAGACTGAGAACATTGTACAAATGTAAGGCGGCTCCTGGGGAATTGAACCCATGACCTCCACTGTACCTCGGGCGTGGTACTCAGACGTGATACTGCTAGACCCAACTATTATGCTTTTTAGTAGCGTTGTTTGATATTTATTTCTCATAAAGAACGTACAGTTCACCTAATTAGTGAGAAAATGAACTTAAAATTAGTTTAAAAGTAAGTAAGTAAGTAAGTAAATTATTTATTTGATACTCAAATCTTAATATCTATAACAATACAAATTCAGATCAACAGTTGGGTTAGATTTGGCACCAAATTGGTCTCCACTCAGCATCATGCCGTGGCCGGTAGCGACCACGACGCTGGTTTTCAGTGGTTACCATTTACGGCACAAACAAAGAAAAAGAAACTTAAATACATCAATACATTTATGAAAATATTATGTACGTTAGAAAAAAAATATCAAAGACTTCGAAAATGTCGGTGGCCACCACAATGTTAATACTAGAAATAAACATAAATTGTAATTTCCACGATTTAGACTTGCTAAAGCTGACACATCCTTTATGGGGCACTGTATAAGGTTCTACAACAAAATTCCTCAAGATATATTAGAGTTTCCTCCAACGCGGTTTAAAAAAATAAAAATAAAAAATGTGTTAAGCACATTCTGTGCAAAAAGGCTTACTATAACATCAAGGACTATTTAGAAGACAAAGATGCTTGGCATTAAACAGTAGATTAATATTAATTACAGGACGATTGTGACCAGTGTTCAACACATTCATGACCAATACCTTAAGTTGAAAACTCTGTTAATTAAGTTGAAACGTGTTTTGAAAAGAATAAATGTGGTGTTTCTTTGTTAGCTTCTTCTCCACATAATCCATTAATTGTGAAACTAACAACTTTGACGTTTATTAAGTAAACATTCTGTTTTTATAATGAATAAAAATATTTGAATTGAATTGAATACACTTAAATACAAAGACCGGTCCAAAAAACATTTTAGGCAAAAATTGTGTGACAATTTAAGAAACGCTCACTGTATATAATATTAAAATTCTTATAAATAGTTACGTGTGTATGTGTGTGTATGAATGTGTGTGGTTGTTAAGTGTGTGATATATACGCTTTTTAAAATTATATAGCATGCATAAAAGTAATTATGCTTAATTATAATTGTTCTACTAGAGCCGTACTATGCCAGCAACGTATTCTGTCTTTCTTTGGGCATATCGCACGTCGACGTGATAGTCTCGAATATAATAATATAATGATAGGCAAAGTGGCGGGGAAGAGAGCTCCAGGCAGACCCCCGCAAAATGGAGCGACCAGATCACCAGGGAAACCGAACTCAAGTTTCACCAGGCAGTCCACACAGCTAACGACAGGTCCAGATGGAGAGCACTCTACATCCATCCTCGTCATAGCGGCCACGATCCTCAGCATTGCGGGACCGACTTGGTTTGGATTGGATTGGAGACCGTAGAAAAGAATAAGAATTAAAATGCGGGTTCCAACATCTGTCGAAGTGGTCTGAGGTGGCCTAGTACCAAAAACTCTGGGCTGAATTGGGGCAGGCCTTTGCCCAGCAGTGGGACACAAACATAGAGCTAACAAACATAGAGAACCGTACCGTTATGTTGTATACAACATTTGAATATTTCCTGTTGCCGTTATTAATATCGAGCAAAAAACGGCAAAAGAATCACGTTTATTGTATGGGAAGCCTTCCTTGAGTATTTATTTTATTCGTTTTTTAGTTTTTTTTTTTGTTATAGCGGCAACAGAAATACACTATCAGTAAACTATCACGGTTCATGAGATACAGCCTGTTGACAGACGGACGGACAGACAGCGGAGACTTAGTAATACGGTCGCTTACCCTTTGGGTACGGAATCCTAGAGGGCTTAGAAAACTGCAAAACTTTAAATTTTTTTTCTTAAATCTGATGAAAACGCTCTTCGCTAAGATGTTCTAAGATTACCTCTACCATAACCTGACATAGTTAGATTAGATTAGGTTAATACTCTTTATTGCATACCATACATTATAAAAGTAAAGAAAAACCTTAAATAACTAAGTGCAAACAAATAGATAAGGCAGGGTCGTAACCATGGCGATTCGAATTTTTACAAACATAGTGACGTCACGACTATGGTAAAGTGTTGTCAGCGTTTCAAATCAAACATTAAAAACACGATTTGCAAATTGAATTTCTACATCCATCTTCTTCTACCCTTATGAATTCAAATCGATGTATTTTAGTTGATTAGGCCATGAGTATTAGGAACGAATCGCTCGTAGCCCCGGCTGCCTGAGTGATCTTAAACGATCACGAAGGTTAAGCAACACAGGGCGCGTTCAGTGCATGGATGGGTCGCCGTCTATGCCTAACGCTAGTGGCATTTTTCCGAGCGGTTCCGTGCTTCGCAAGGCACGTTAAGCTGTTGGTGCCGGCTGCCGTCGATAGATGGCAGTCGTTAAGCCAAGTCAGAGGCCTTAGGGCGGCTTGACAACTTCTGACAGTAGACGAGCCACTAGTCTACAAGCCTCCACCAATCCGGACTTGGCCCCCGTGGTGGAGTATGGCCTATACCTTCCTCAGGGAAGAGACCCGTGCCCCTCGGTGGGGACATAATGGGTTAATGATGATGATTAGGAAACAATATATTCTTTTAAATCCATTATACATATAAATAAATAAATAAATAGGTAAGGTGAGGTAACCATCTTAGGCAAGGTAAGGTAACCATATTGGGAATACAACCAGTCTTGCGGTTTCTACAAATGTACGGCGGCCCCCACTGGGAATAGAACCCACGACCTCCGGCATGGTAATCAGACGTGATACCGCTAGACCAACGAGGCAGTCAACGTGATTTTGATGCGAGTCAACGCTAGTAGAATAAGTCATTGAAAAGGTTGATAGGTCAATCGCTGGACTGAAACAGCAAAGAGAGCGTCGCATTATTCACAGCCATGTCACCATGTTACAGTGAATCGCTTGCAGTGTAGCCTGCTCCAGCGGACATAATCAAGGGCAATTATGTGCTCTGCCACAAAACACAGGGGACTAAAAGTATAGCTTAACTAACCGTGCATTACAGCCGGTGATTACCCAAAGCCAGTGATGATTAAAAACATAGATGTCTATCAAGCGCTAAAATTTACTCCACGTTCAAATGCGGGAAGGCGGGCGGGGCTTGTCAATTCTGTTGCCAATAAGAAGGAGTTCAGTACTACCCGGCAAAAAATCTACGCACCTGCCACCGTCAGACCGCCATCTTGCGAGGTACCTAAATATTTCGACGGGGTTATACATCATGAAGTCAATGGTTTGACGTTTTTGTACAAAACCAATCATAGGCTACGCTGTCATTTACTATCGCCCAATTAACTTTCACGTCGTCACGGATGGCGCAGACAAAGAACCGATCACAGAGTGAGTTTTTGGTCGTGGGTCCTAAAAATCACTGTTAACATGATTAAGAGATTGTACAGACACTTTTCGCAAATACGATCTGTTAAAGATATATATTTTTTTCATTGGTGGCGCATTGTTTTTCAAACACCAACGATAAAGATATATATTCCGTGTGGCGCCGGATTAAGAATAGCGTTCACTCCATTTCCTTCTGTGGATGTCGTAGAAGGCGACTAGGAAATCAATTACCAGGAGACGGGCAGCAGCGTCTTCCTGAGATTCCAACCGCATCCTGCGATCGCCAACCCGCCTGCCAAGCGTGGCGATTATGGCGAAACCCCTCATGGTTATGAAAACCACGAGGGAGGCCCATGTCTTGCAGTGGGCGTCAAATGGCTGATGATGATGATGATGATGTAAAAAAAAATTCCGATGAATTGAGAACCTCCTCCTTTTTTAAAGTCTGTTAAGAATGTTTGCATAAGTTGCACAACAAAAGTTGTTGTAAATGACAAACGCTAACCGACACGTACCAAGAATTGCGTAGTTTAGAAATAATAAAAAATTCACACAACACAATCACTTGTCCTGGTCCCAAACTAGGATACCCTAAATAACCCTGTATATTTGTCTCACTTCGCAAAAATGTGTCTTTTTAGATTCATTTTGGGACCTTTTTAATAGTTACAATGAACGTTTGCCTTGTACCATTAGTGATCAGGAAAAAGGCTTAAATTCGTAATAATTCTGTATACTTACCTCAAAACATGTGATTTTATTATTATTATTTTTTACTTTATTTTTTTAGTAACAGATCCCGCCCTTACAGGTTATCCACTTCATACAGGGGCCCAATTCTGCGCACCCAATCCTGAGCGATTCCAATCGTCTAACTGTCAAATTCCATACTAGTTTGACAGTTAGACGATTGGAATCGCTCAGGATTTGGTGCGCGTAATATAGGGGCAGCAGGTTAAATAAAAATAACATCACAGAAAAAGAGGGAAATGGAGCACATTAGCATCATTAACATATTTCGTAACTACAATAAAAAGTTATATCACATTAAAATACATTTCATTAAGTATATAAAACTAACAAACAATTCCTGAAACTGCATCAAATATTAAAACAAATAAAAAAAAAAATGTTGCCCAATAAGAAAAGTACAAATTCATGTCAACTTCATTAAGTCCATTATGTTATGCATCAATAAAATATTATCTACTCAATAACAATGTCACCTCAGCCTTGAATTTCGCGAGCGAGCATGTAAACATATCTATACCTGTTTTGCTATCAAACCAATTGAGTAGTCGGATTGCCACCGCTACGGGGGCGCCTCGTTCAATAGCTTAGTGTTTGCACTTGGCTCATGAAAAAGCTGGTGCCTTCTTGCCGTGATGTAATTGTCAGGTACGCGCAAACCGATCAATTTCAAAATATCCAGATTATTCTGGTATCCGCGAGCCAACCCAAAAAAATAAGTCCCCAGTGCCACCATTCTCCTCACTTCCAGCTTTCTTAGGGTCTTTCTTTTGGAGATGTTCCGGTAATGATTACGACCGACGATCCTGTCAACAGCTTTCAATTGCTTTTTTGTAAGCACTTTGGCCAACTGACAGCTGTTGGCAGTAAATTAACAGACCCGGTGAAAGCCCTTTACAGGTCAGACTGACGTCAGAGGCACATATTAATAGTCCCGTTTGGAAACCCTCGGGTACGGACCCCAAGAAAGTAGGGAAACTAATGAATGACAAGTTAGAAGTAAAAGGACTGAAGAAAATTTTCTAAGTGGGTCGATCGTCCTTCCGTGTATTTAAGTTTGGGCTGCGTTATATTCCGTAGCATGCACGTAATAAGCCAGCAATTTTGTCATTTGAAACCTATACTTATAGTGGCTTATGAAGGGTGATCCAGTGCTCGAGTCAGTTTTGACGCCATTTTTTTCTTTGTTCGTTACAGCTCTGAAGTTTGACAACTGGCTTGCTGATTGTTCCGATTATTAAAGAAAACCGGACAAGTGTAAGTCGGACTCGCCCACATACCACCGTACAAATTACTACGTACTTACATAATATTATAAATAGTTCAGGAATCGAGTCTCACAGGTTTTCGCGAACTTCAAAGACAATTTTCTTAATTATTTAATTTCAAAGGTATAAAATTACAAATATTTTCAAATTTTTTCCCTGTACTTGTAGTATAAGACGATATTACGTGCCAAATTTCATAGCTCTAGGTCCACGTACCCTATGCACATACCCTACGTTTTTTGCGGCATAAACGGTCGTATATATTTTTTGTGTTAACTCGGAAGTTTGATTTTTCACAGTTTCAAGGGACTGTATAGACTTGAATATATGGTTTCAATTTCAACTCGATACCTCCACGCGTTCCCGGTCTTGACAGACCGGCTGACAGATGGGCAACAAAGTGATCCTATAAGGGTTCCCTTTTTTCCTTTTGAGATATGGAACCCTCAAAATTGTAGATGTGAAATCATCCACCTACACCAGGAGGAATTCTCTAACTACCTACGCTTTCAAGATCAATGTTGTTCACACGAACGCGTTGCAAATGAACAGGAATAGCAGACGGTACGTTTGACGTGGTGTTGTTTGCCGATGTGTACAGTACAATTATACAAGCACAACTACACAAGCAATTAATCAACCCAGTGTAATATGCCATGCGTGTCAGAGCCAGGTACATACAGAGGAGGCATACAGTACAGGTCACACTGCCGTAGATGGTTCTCGGCATGCGGCAATGTTAGGTGAAAAGGAATTGTAATTAGAATTTTCAATTACCTAGTTGGAATTTTTAAATTGCAATTCTCAACTATGCTACAGAAATTGAATTAACAACCCCAAGTGGTTCACGTAGGTCTAGATATATTGTAGTTAAGGTACCGTACCTCAAAAGGAAAAACGAAACCCTTATAGGATTGCTTTGTCTGTCAAGACCCTTTGTCTCCCGAACGAGTGAAGGTATCGAGTTGAAATTAAAACCGTATACTCAGGTATGGGTGTGTGTGTTTGCGTGTACGTTTGCGTGCGTGTGTGTGTGTGTGCGTGCGTGCGTGCTTGCGTGCGTGCGAGAATGCGTGCGAGAATGCGTGCCTGCGTGCGTGCGTGCGTGCGTCCGTGCGTCCGTGCGTGCGTGCGTGCGTCCGTGCGTCCGTGCGTGCGTGCGTGCGTACGTGCGTGCGTGAGTGAGTGCGTGCGTGCGTGCGTGCGTGTATGTGTGTCAGTAAGATAGGGAGAATGTGCAGTGAGTAGCTTTTTGTGGGGTGTTTGACCGTTAGTTAATA